>SJOL01008072.1:126692-193797 GCA_004794785.1 Opisthorchis felineus | reverse complement strand
TACATATATATATATATATATATATATGTCTAACTTGCCTGATACAGCAAAGCCGGTAGGTTGAAACAAACTACGGCGGATACTTCCCTTCTTTCCTAACTGGTACCTGCTAACTCTCTTCCCGTCCAATTAAATAATCCCTCTTCCAATGATTCCAGCCAGGAGAAGGTTGCCTTGCAACCAAGGGATCCACTAACAGCATATCACCACTCAGATTCTCCGCTTCACGCTCACCTCTCAAATCCAGTTACCATATGCATTGCGCCATATCAGGCAAACATTCTCTTGCGATACTCGCAATTTCCGGATGAAGTTTTTGATCTTTCTGGCCAATTAACAAAAGCGTGGTCAGATTCCTGAACTGACTGCATCAACAAACAGTTGTAAACGTGACAATCCTGATAACGTGGCATGGATATGGAAAGAAAAGATCATTTCAGAGCAGTCCAAAATGCAACAGCAAAAGGTGGAGCAAGGGTAATCTTGCTTTTTGCAAAGTATTCAGAAATAAATCTTGCTGCACGTGGCATAAACCGTTCCCTTTTTGCATCTCCTAGGTTACGCGAATACGGAAACGAATTTTGTCACAGAGCGATAAAATGCCCTGCCCTAATAGGCCTTAAGTTGAATGTCAGAACTGCAAAGCTAAGAGTGGATGTCCTTAAACGCGTTTCGCACATTGTACAATGCAGCTGTGGACGTAATTTTTCCAGATGGTGAGAGTTAGGCCAGTACCTCAAAGCGGGTAATAAAGTCCACATCCCGATTGGGTTCATCCACAGGTTGGAAAAATTTCCTAAACCAACGAAGTTAACAGGTGACATACGTTACCCCGAATGTTATTTTACCCAATGCAACGAATCGTACGCATATGAGTTCGGAAAATAATATCAAACCGCTTTTTTTCCGACACTCCCGGTTTTTTCAAAACCGCTTTGCTATGGCTGGCAAACGTTTCATCCAATTTTAATTCCTGAAGCCTCCAGAAAGGAAAGCAAACCATACCAATCGAAGTTTTGCCCAAAATTTGGGAAGCTGTCTATCAATATACTTGAGTATTATGTCCTCAAGGACTGCTATTCGAAAGACGTACAAGTATCGGGTTTTCTTAGTTGTAGAAATGCGGATTCCGATGTAGGATGACACATCGAAAAAATCGCTCCTTACTTTCATGGATAGATGCTGTCTACTCCTCTTTTTTTGCGCGCACTGCACAACAAACTATCCTGCAAAATTTTCGCCATTTTAATCCCAGGACCATAGAAGTTTATGCAGAAACAAACAGCCATATGTAGCTATCTGCCAAATATCAGCCTGCAGCAAGCTTATACCATAAACTATGATCAACAACCGTGAGTAATGTACTATGCGGTCATCCAAAACTCTTTCAAGACTCCGTTTGGCCGTGGATTGGCGAAGGCATAATCGTACATAAACATACCACTTCCGTCCAACTGAGAATCCAGTAAAATTCACAAAACGGTTTTTGGATGTTACACCAGGCATCCGCCATCCAATCCAGTCATATATCCACACTTGGACATTAGGATTTCTTCGATGGACCAATGTTTGTGTTTCTCATGTGTTTACTGTGTCACTCCGGCACCACACATTCATATTATTTGTAACTGTCAGAATAAATCGGACGTTAATGGTGAAATCATTGGTAACCGTCAACTTAGTCTGTGAATTTCAGCCAACTGTGTACAATTTGGGTTGAATTAGAACATAAGGCGGATGGAAACTCAAGGACAAGGTCAATTTGATGAGCACCAAGTAGGACAAAGCCGAAAGCGGGCTTTCGAAATGCTTCAAATAACTGGTGTGACGTCAGGGGAATCAGTTCAAATGTTTCTGCAGTAGGTCTAACACAAGACAAAGCAAGACATTTCTGGTTTCATACTACCCAGGTCCCATTGTGAGTGATCAGGGCTACCTGAGACGTAACAACTATGCGACATCTAGGCTTATTCAGTTTCTGAATTGAAAAAAACGGGCTATATTGCTTCAACATAAGGCTGACAGAGTACAGGGCCCGGGGAGAGAAATGCCGGAAAAGTGTGATGTTAATTCAAACTACTCTTGGTCTTCAAGAAAGATATTACAAGAACGTCTTCGCGATTACATATGGCGGACAAAGGCGTGGTCAAACAATCGGAAACTAAAATCCTTTGAGGACTTAGTCCCAACGCATCCAGGAGAATAGCAGGTTAGTGGATTCCAGTTTCAGAGCAGTCTCAGGGTAGTATTATTATTGCAAAATGACAATCACCCCAGAGTATATTTCTGCAATCCCCAAAACCCCTTCGGTACATTCTTAGATCGTCTGGTGTGTACCTTCATCAATAAACCTGGTGGTGCGCCACATCCCATACAACTCCTTCAATACCATTCTTCCGAAATTGACGTACAGATATTTAGCACGGCCACAGAATTCCTGAGGTACATGTTTGTTTGTGTTAAAATTCGACGGTGTTAGCGTCATGCGACGGGAAAATCACGTTTCAGCTGGAATGTCGTTCATCACACCGAGCAAATTTCCTCATTTTGATAATGCTACTGAGGCAGTTGAAAACGGTTCGAAGTTCCACCACTGGTTTCGTCCTTTTTAGGGTTCATTAAGTAGGCCCAGCCTCCGAGTGTTCATCAGCTCCCTGCTCTACTCAAACCCAAATTGAGTTTCATTTGCGAACTACACTCATTTGTACACCAATTCGGTTTCAACTGGAGACAAATGACCTTCAGTCAGATTTCCTGTTTATGATATTGTTCACATTAATTTGCTGCACAAGCACTGCCTCCTGGTTGGTTGAAAGGTTATTCATGATTTCGGAGTAATTTTCACGATTTGACACAATACTAATCAAGTGGCTGATAACTGCATGAGAAGCGCCTTCTTCACGCAAAATGCCTCGGTATCCTGATTATCGTGGTTGCAGAATACCATAAGCGAGAGAGTCATTTAATTTTCACGTTACTGCTATCTTAATTTTCAAAAGGAGTGCACAAATTTGCCTACATGCGCGCTTTTTTTACGTGATAAATAAAACAGACAAAAAATGACAGTAATGTCCTCACTTGATGGACCCCATGGAGGGCGAATACACTACTGAGCTACCGTCCATCGTCAACCATATGAGTAGAACTGTATCAAGTAAATTATGAGAATTCCATGGGACGAATAGAAGGCGTTGGACATGAGTGTAGGCATTTTTTTCACTATGTTCATCCCTAAAACTAGCACCTGATGATTATAAGTAGGAGTGTGAGCATCACTAATTAAAGGAATTGGGAATTTCTAAAAAATTCTGTGACCTAATAATCCATATTCCAGTGTGACACAAACATAAACTGGATCTGGCTACATCTGTTCTTGGTTCGCTCGTAAGTAGACATTTTGATGGTTTTTGTAGCTTTTGGTTTTTTCTCTCACCAGTCACTACGATCGGTCAGTATTTGCTTGGAATTTTCTAACTTCATACTAGTGGTCAGGAGACGCTTATTAGTCAGAATCATTGTCTACAGGGCAACATATTTGCATCCTGACCGGAGGAGGATAGGTTCTTGGAAAAATGGATACCCAGATTGACTTACTCAAATCCGCAGTGTCAGTAATCCAGAAAAACCGAGTGTTTGGGAACTGAAGAAAAATAGTCAGCCTTATGTAGCAGTTCAGTCGATCCTAATTAACTAATGACACCAGGCGGAAATCTAATTTACACTTAAGGCAGAATTACATTACAAGTTACACGATAGATATATATATTGCTTTTTTTCAATCACTGGACAACTCCTCCAAACAAACCAGCATAAAAAGTGAAAAGATTCGTTTCATGTACTGTTACATAATTTAAGTCAAAACGAAGCCACCGCTTTGGGTACCACCAACCAACATTACGTGGTTCTGTTAACGTGGCAGTATGTCTGATCATTCTCGTGGTCATCACACTCCCGGATGGAACCTGTACAGCTCACATTTCACAGTTATATTTGTGTCGACAGCTGTCATGTTACAACTGGGAAAAGCGCAGTAAGTTACCACTCAGCTGCAGGTCTGTATGGAAGGAAGCCTGCATTTTCTGATGTTTATTCGCTTTTCGGTTCATTTAACCAAACTAAACAGATTCCGCCCGATCATGTTGAGGACAAAGAAAACCAAATCGATCTAAATGTATCTACACTTTGTTAGTAAAAACCGCATTACCAACATTATGAAACATGTGCCTGAAGGAAGTAATGCCTAAACAACCGCAATTTAGAAATGTATTTTAGGATAATTGAAAAACCTCGATGTACATGTGCGACACTTATGTAGCGTCTTTTAGATATCTTTCCAGAAAAGTTTAAAACCTTCGTTGGCTCCTGCTGATGGTAAGTTTTGAGCCTCCGAAGACAGAGCTCAAATTTACGCAAGAGACGTACCTTGAAAAAAAAACAGTTGAATTATAATTACATGCTACCTTTCATTAATTATTGTTCCACACATGGTAATCAGCCACGTTTTCATCGTGCACAAAAGCACTCTTTATTCGGAGTTTTCGGACATTATACGAGTATCTCATTCAACCGCTAATCTATCGTTTCTAGAGCCAAAAATCTGGTTTTATTTCTATTAAATCAAAAATTTGATTCGGTGGTTTTACTTTCTTGTCAGTGTTTTTTGAAAATTGAGTTTCCTCGAGAAAATCCCGGTAGGATTTTTCAAAACTCGTGAAAGAAAATGAACTTGTTTCATTTTCTAATACTGCATTGTACAAGGGAGTGATTGTCCAGTAAAATTTATATCTCTCAGAAATTTCGATTCTTCGTTTACAAGCGAGACCTTTTTTCAGTCTGATTGGGAATGTTTCCTGTACAAAAGAGTATGTATACATGTACGCATATATAAAAAACGCTGACTATTGGGCTTGTGTACCAGATAAAATCAAGAGGGGTCAGCAAGTGGCTTCGTTATAGGTGCGCTGTTGGATTCGGTTTTTCATCATAAGAACATGTACATGATACGTGTAAATGGACTGCTCCTTTCATGACCGATCAAACCACATTTTACTTTCCTATGCGGCATCCTCGCTTTCATTTAGAAGTCAGCAAGTGAGGTAGAACACACCAACTTTAGTGATAAGCGTCTCTAGCCTTCAATTCTACTCATTTTCTGTTATCGAAGTGGTTTTTTTACTTGTTTCATATTCCTGTGAAAAAAGCGCACTAAGTTGTAAACAAAAGTGGGCATTCGATGGAAATGCACGAACTACTAGGCATGTTTTAGAAGAGGACTATGCTTGGAGTCCGCTGGGTTTAGTCGTTAAAGTACTGGTGGAACTCGCTATTGCTTAAACTGGGACATTACTACCAATGCACTGATGACCAAAGACGGACAACCTTTGGATGTTCTCCACTCACCCGGCCACTTACCCTAATGTATGGTAGGATGGACCATACGGAGGCGTTACATATTTATCCCCTCAAGTGAAGACCCATTTTCCTTATCCTGGCTACTACCTGGTAGTGTACATTGTCAGGGGTGAAGCATCTACTCCGACGGGTGATCTTTTTAACTACCCTCACGATAACATCCATCTTCACTTGCGAGACATGGTTTTAAAAGCACATCGAGAGCTTGAACCTCAGTCAACCCTTTTATATATTTTGTTAAGCACACTTCAATTAGCGTGACCAGTATTGAGGACTGGAACGACATCATCTGTATACTGCAGGTCTCTGTTTATTATCACCAGCCACTTTGGCACCCTTAGGAAGGGGCTTCCTTTAGAAAGATGTTAGTGGAAAACCATGTCCTCGCTCACTCGAGAATTCGCAGAAGAATGATAAAAGACAACAGATGATGATTTGACACGATGTCTTATGATTTTAGCGTATTCCTGAAATATCCCATTGTTAATAATAAAAAGTCCATGCCGCACCCCTTTCGCCTGATTCGTAGAGAGTCTTAATATCAAGAAATGTGAAGATTATGGTACAGCGCCCTAACTGTTAGGGCAAAATTTTCGTCGCTTTCATCATGTATGTAGTTCGGAGAATGGATTATTTCGGCTGAAGAGGACAGCTGTGATTCCTGGAAATAAGCTGACCCTTACTGGTTGTTCCGGCCGTCGCGTGCTTTGCTTGTAAATTCAACACTATGGTGGCTGAATTTGTCGACAAAGAAGTTTAATTCAGAGGGATCCGGGCCATCTGTACCTTGACCGAATAGTTGCACAAGCCAAATAAAGTTTTGATGAATGGTTGGTGTGTGTGCCGGATACTGAACAGATGCCAAGGCGCTGAAAAGAGACCTTTCCCGCTGACCTTCTCTCAGGGTTGTCGGTCTGACTTTGGAGGTATGGGAGAGAACTGTGGAGCTTGGTATCCGCTGATTTTCAGGTTTACACGCCACTCGGATTGGATAGGACCATCCGGGATGCCAAATGCATCTGAAGTAGACATTTCCTGTGAGCTTCAGTTGATTCACACTGGTATCAAGATGATGAGGCATTATCCAGCAACCACGCTTTCAGGTGCTTCATAATTAGTCCATAGGTGGTCTGAAATTCGGGCTTGGCCAACTCCTGAAGACGGTAAAACAAAGATCCGGTTAAGGCTACCGGCGCATAGAACCTGCTTTTACCATTTGCCCTAGTGGACTTTTTAGGTCTTTTCAGGAAATGGCTGGGTCCGCATATACCTGATCTTTTCGTAGCATTCTGTGGGTAGTTCAGGATGAGTGGATCCGCTCATCGTAGCACCTAAAGCTTCTCTTGCTGAGAAGTTTGAAGTATGCTAGTGGCTCATTGCTGTTTTGATATTAGGCGTGGAAGAATTTCATAAGATTTTGATTTTGACGTAGAGTTTCGGGTTATGTCATCCTCGTTTGAAATCCTCGGCACTTTGCACTGCACTAATTGAAACTGTCGATCGAGACGCCACCATAGTGCGCAGTTAATTGTTCGGCCACTGGCCGGAAGGTCGTGGGTTCGAAAGCCTCCTGAGATTCTTGAGATTCGCACTGCTGATGATTCCCAATAAGGATGAAGCAGCTGTACAGTATCGCTAGGCTTTTCAGTATAGACGGGCCTTACTTATATGACGAAATCTCAGTTGAAAATTACCAAATATCCTTCACGCTACCATCAATTATATCACTCCCTCTGAAACAGTTCTTCTCCGGTTGGCGCAGTTATGCTGGTTAGTTGAAATCAAAGAAAGAAAGTATGGATTTAAATTTTCGCTCTTGTAATTACACTCGACAATACCTTGGCCGTTCCGGGATTTGAATACCGGAAGTGTGACATGCGAGGTGAGCGCGTTATCACTGTGCACGCTGGACGCCAATGAATGGTCAGTTTTGGACGTTCAAACGTATTCACGCCCGAGAGAGGGCTTAGATTGCTTAGATTAACCAATCAACTGGCAGTTACAATAAGGTTATTGTCCACTTGAGGGTGCTGGTTGACCCCTGATGACACAACGTAGATGGGTTAAATTACTTAACCCGATGGTCATTGGGACTGGATAGAGCGAAACAGGCACACAAGCTACAGCAGTTGTTACTTGGCATGATGACATCTAAATCAGGCAATATTAGCAGACGGACCGTAAAATAGTAAATGGTCCAAGGGGGCCGTAAGATAAAGGGCCTCTTCAAACACGTTCAGTATCTCTGAATGGTGAGCTGGAGTTCAGCATACGGTGACAGTTCAGGAATGGAAAGTGACAACTGATACGCTGATAGTTAAGGCTTCCAGTCGTGGAAACTGATGAAGCTACCGGCTGTCACCAAGTGCTTAGCACGCATGACCAAGTAGCGAAAAAATCAGACAACAGAATGCGGTCAGTTCCACTCACCCAGACTGAAAGTGTAGTAATTACTTGCGGTACCCAAGATAGTAGATAAACGTGAACCACTGATCGTGGATTTGGGAAGCTCGAAGCCGGTAGCAGCCATGGCTGCTTGAGGAAAGGACATACTACCATAGAGAAGAACGGTCGCTTCACTGACCGTAACACATAGCACACAGGGATAAAACAATGTCAGGGAGATTGTACAAGACTAATCTTGCCTTTCCCTACCTAACTAGTCATTTTCTAACCTGCCAACTCCACGCTAGACTGTGGCGCTACTGTGTTGAGCGACTATCAGGTTGGTTTTAATAAGAGATATATGAAGACAAGTTAACGCAGATTTTGGACGATATGGTTGGTCAGTAATTCGCCTAATCAATCCCCGTCCAAATAGCATGAGTGCACAACGTTTCAGGTACCCACGCAGTTTAGCGATGAGTCAAGCAGTTCCTGACAGTTTGTGAGGGTTAACACCTCAACGGGAGTTATTTTTTGTTCGTCGGGCAAAGTACCGCTGGCCGCACTTTTGGTTTTGCGGCATAAGGCAATGAGAAGGGCGCTCAACCTATGACGTTACAAAACGGGGTCCCCTGATAAGATCGATGGTGGTCCGGAACGTTTGATTTTAGGTCACCATATTTTAACCTTTAAAGGCAAGACAAAAGGACACTATTTCCAGGCGAATTTTAGGAATGGACATCAACTGCAGCATGGTGAACTGGTTTTATTGAACAGGTTGCATGAATGCAACGTAAGTGAAAAGAAATGACTGGTGTCTTACTCAAGTTCACCGACAGGCCAGGACCGTGAAGTTGAGGCTTACTGTATCAATTAAGTAAGGTGGAAAGAAAAGATGACAGTTCGTTTGCTGGTTTTTGAGAGGATTGTTGTTCTTCTTGAGGTCAGAAAGTTCCACAAGTCTTAAGACTGGCATGCTCTTCTGTTCCGGATTTTAGGTAAAACCGATAGTGGGTTTTCGGCCAGTCAATTTTTCAAGATTCTGACGGAAAAATGATATTTCCACCCAAGTGAACTCTGAGAAACTCCTCGTATCGGATATTTAGTTGCGTAACTCCATACAGGAGAGATGCATTTAGATCTCATTTAGATCATTTAGATCTCGTTTTTACATCGATTGAGCAAGCAAATAAATGCTTGGATAAAGGTATCTACTTTTCGGTCCGGACGTGAGAAGAAACACCTTAAATTCGGAACCTATACCTGATGAGGTATCCTGATACTAAGCAAGTACCACATTAGTTTTCTGTCACTTCTCTGCAGAAGAGAATAGTCTACTATTTTGAATTCGATGGCACCAAGTGAGTCCATCCATCCGAAGGCACCATACTGTACCACTCAGGCACTAAATGAATGGAGTGGAACTTCAATAGACAGGAGTAAACGCATCAAGAGCAGAAATAATAACTTCAGGAACCAGAAAGCCAGTGGGGATGCTTCGCTGCTTGTTCTATATGGTGTAGAGCAGAGCATGAGGATGACTTTAAGACACACTTCCCGAGCGCACACACACAGGACATTCACATCAGTTTGCGGAATCAGCCGGGCCAAATCACACCTTTCAAACTGCATCACTACAATGTGGCTGAATATTGCTCAACTTCCGGCCACTGTTTTGCGTCAGTAGTCTTTTGGGTTGTAAAAATGTTACAGTTGACAGTTCTTGTGTTTGAGGTCCACTGAAGTTATCCTAGAAGATGCATTCGATTAATAGTCATCAACTGTGTATGGATGATGTGGTTACGTGGCATCTCTCAAGTTTCCTGCAAATATCCGCATTTCCTCTCCAGAAAATTAATGACAATTTCCACATCATGTTTTCCACCTACTTTTGTTTTCCTCCGTTTTCCCCCAATATGTCACGCAAATAACGAAACATGTAAATGATTTGCGTGTGTCTTCGCTCAAAAGAGTGACTGCCGTTTGGTAGAGAGACACGGTGAACAGTGTCGTATATTTACTGAAAAATTTTCCATTAGGGTTTGAAAAAACATTCCGGATAAGCTGCCAAGCTTCTCTGCACTTCATCAAATCCTTCATGTGTTCTCTTGTCAGTCATTTGGTTGATGAGAACACTTAATATTCTCCGAATATACCAAAAGAGAGGTGCAAGATAATGTGCATTCCTTACATTTTCAATAACGATGATTTATTTTCGAAGATACATAAAATGCTGAGTGTGAGGGATTTACTACCAGTGAAATCTATCAAAAGGCATTCGCTTTAGGGTCGCCCTAAACGATAAGCCTTGACAGACGTCGGCCTGCCCAACTCCGCACTGGCAATATCTAGACAAGTGGGGAAGAATCGTTCCCAATCCAACTGTCAAGCTATTCGAACAAACCAATAACCCAGCAGTGCACCTGAGCGACCTACATTCCATAACATCACCAGATGTCGAACGGTATTCACGTTAGGACGGTGAGCTTTCCCCGTGCTGATAGTAAAAACGGATTTAAGGTTATTTTCAAGAAATGCACTCATTTTCAAATCAATTTGGTCTTGCGAGAGACTCACCTGGAACCCAGCTGAATCTCTCGTTTGTGATGTTTCCATGCAACTGAATGTGCTGCACCAGGCCGCCTCATGTTCCAGTTGCTACGATATTCGAGATATCGCGATGCATGTAATTTTACGCAATGTACTACTCATAAGGTTGCTGAAAATTCTTCGACAGCCCACGACCGGTTTCGCCCTTCTTGGGGCTCATCAGGCAGGCGCAGTCCCCGAGTTTTCGTCAACCTTATGTTCTACTTGGACCCAAATTGGACTGTTTTCAAGAAATACACTCATTTGCAAATCAATTTGGTTTTGCGAGAGACTCACCTGGAACCCAGCTGAATCTCTCGTTTGTGATGTTTCCATGCAACTGAATGTGCTGCACCAGCCCGCCTCATGTTCCAGCTGCTACGATATTCGAGATATATGCATGTAATTTTACGCAATGTACTTTCCAAAACCCAGGATTATGTGGCTGCGCACATTGTTTTCGAAAACGGTTAAGAGGTTAAAGTACACTCTACAGTGTCCATCTCTCTTGGTCGAAAGCTTTGACAAGCTTCCTCATGATTATCTGAAAGGAGGTTGTTGTGCACAATGCGTTATACATTTTGCTATTTATTGTCACACGAAACATTGCTTTCATTGGACATTCCAGTGCTAAAAGGGAATTTATTCTGGTCCAGAAGATAACAGTGTGGAATCTGAGGAAATCCGTTGGTTGTTCAAATGTTACTGAGGTTGAGATGACTGACAAGCTACCAAACTGGTTGAGCGTGGCTGACACCGTGCTATGGATTGCGTGACTAACACATCTAAACTAGGTAGTGTGTAGCCAATCTGTAAAGCTGCCTTAAAGTTCCTAAACTGGTTTTTCTATTTATTAAAATATTTCTTCCAAATTGACACTCATCGTAAGTTCACAAGATGAACTCCACTTGTTAAATTCGTTCCGGCAAGTATTCGTGCAGCGGACAGGACTATTACAATTGCCACATAGTTATGAAAAGCTTTCTAGCCGCTCAGAAGTTATGTTAAATAAACCCGCATTAGGAAAGTGAAAATATTTCCCAAGATTCTGTAGTTAGGTGTAACGATGTAGGAATCTAAAAGTTTGGAGAAAAGTAATCAAGCCCGTTTGAATTGCTGTTATTATTGCCATAAAATATACGCAAAACTTTTTAACCGACCAGCTAGTAAGCGCATCCAATCACTGGTTTGAGTTCAGCCTCTAAATTGCAGTTTGCGAATTAGATTTGCCGGTCACCAGTGAACGAACAAGTGGACACAAGTGTATAATTATAGACGGCTGGTATGGATGCGAATGCGCCATCGAGTGTATATCTTTGGCACCGATGTAAGTTAGAGGGGGAAGGATCAGCTATGGGAGGCACAGATGGCAGTTGTAGGCCATCTGTCTGTCTAAACGTGATCGTATAGCAGTGGTCACTAGCACAAATTTGTTGCTAATCATCGAGTCAATTCCATTAAACTTCGTTTATTTCAGCGTCAGACTGTAATCCCCGCATTGCAGTACGGTATACACATTCCTGTCGACGCCAACGCTAACGTGGTTACGGACAGAGCAGCAACCAGATGGTTAATGAATATCGTCGACGTTGGAATAAAAACATATCAGGCTGCTAATGGTTGGAAAATGGCAGAAAGCACCTCGGGTCCCAGTGTTAACGTTTGGTGATTAGGCCGGTGTGTATTCGGGCAACTCACACGGCCTATCCCACAATGGCACGTGCATCCGTCTGGTGTGCTTTTTACATGGAGAACGTTGAACCAGGAAGACTGAACCCTACCATGTCGCTTGTTGTACAACATTGAGACACGTTGCATTTCATAGCGTAGACGGCCATTCTGAAGTTTTATTAGTTAAAATGGTAGAATAAGGTTTTAAACTCACCTTAAAACCATCCCGTCAAAAAAGTTTACGGCGTTATCGAGTTTCGTCTTTCGCCCAAACAACGGTGACGATCTTGATTCCAGCTGCGTTTGGTTCTCTCGAGGATCGCTCCACAAAAAATTAATCTCAGAACTTCATCCGTCTACTCTATACCAAGGGCTCTGTTTAGATGCTGTAGGTGAAACGGGTGCCTGAACATTTAGCCTGTGGAGCCTCCAGGTTTTACTGCACCACATCACTGAATAAAGCACAAAGGACTAACACAAAGTGGCGTTTCTCAAGCACCCTTCAGACTCTTCCAGTCGGTACGTCTAACTTCTTGTCAGACATGGAGTCTGTAGACTGCGTGCTGCCAGGTGGCAGAACCGCGTGCAGCACGCCATTTCCCAAAAACTCAGATGAAAACTGGGTGTTTTATATTGATGCAGTGGTGTAGGCTGACAAACAACAAGTGTGTTATAAACATTAATATTCAAGCGAAGGTGGATCACTGCAGAACAAGCCCAACTTAGAGACGTGTTGGATGGCATAAAGTACAGTATGAACAATGTAATCTCTTGGGCAATTTGTAAATGAGGTAGTCTCCTGAGACATCTCAAGAGGGAAAGAATGAGCGACTTGTCACAATCAAGCGGGAATTAACGGCGTTATAAAAAGCCTAGTTTTACGTACGAAACTCTGCAAAGAGGTTGCAATTTGCCATAAAAACGCCTTACATGCTGCCATAATTCACACATTTATGAGACGTAAGTAACGCCTAACATGTGCTTCTGGACAAAACGTAAACAAATGGCCACCTTCATTGGTCACGGTGCAACAGAACATTCTACGTACAATTTCTACAGCTCGAAAAAATGGCGAAGTCCATTGGTATCACAATATCTGACACAGTGCAGATGAGCGTAAACTAACTTGGATATTAATTGGGATCATTTATAATTTTGTGCCATCGTTTATAATGAAAATAGTTCTAACGAAGACTTCCTCCTGTTAGCAAGGTCAGTCTATGCTGAAAAGCCGAGAGGCAATATGCAGCTGTTTCATCCGTATTAAGAATCATGAGCACTCCGCACCTCACGAAACTCCATGAAGTCCCGAAGAGTAGCGTGACCTCCCGGCTAGTAGTCTGAACATTCTACCGTTCGGCCACGAGCGGCTGAGCAGCAGTGTGATTGGCTCGCACTCAGACGGTTCACTAGTAATGGATGTTATTTACAGACATGCTTTCAGCATGACTTGCATAATGGCACTCTAAATCGTCCCAAAAGCCTAACAGTACCCAGCTAGACCCTCTACTAGCACCTTGTACCTGATGGCTGAGCGGCGTTCATTAATCTACAAACGTCTGATAGTTTCAACAGACGTTCTCTTTTGAATATGGATTGTCACTTCAGGTAAGCTTGTTTACCCAAAATTCGAAAATGACGGGGAGTAATAGGACACCTGTAGAGAAAGTAGGAAGTAGAGTAGCTCCTTTATTCGCGCACTTAATGAGAAATGGTGCTTGATTAAGACTATTTTAAAAACCGAAGTGTTTGAAATACGCTCATTTCATTCTGAACGGAAAACTCAACAGAGTTCAGCTGAATTCCTTCTTCAGAATGTTCTTCTTCAAGTGAATGTATATCCCATCTTAATATCCTAGCGAATGTCTACAATCCAAGCAGACACCACTGGACCACAAAAAACATGGTGCAAACGTGGTGTTTTCGTAAAAGTTTGTCTGAAATTTATTGCTTTATCGATGAGACTTTTTGAAACAACACTGTCTTCAAAAGCACCAATGGTGCATCAACCTCCAGAGAGTAGTTGGGCGGAGCAACTTTTCTGTACTACCAAGTTGGTCAGTCCTCGTGTGTTTTGAAGAACTCTCACCTCGATCAAAGCAAGTGAACATTGAGTCTAAATTTTCAATCTCAAGCCCTCATCCCACAAGACAACTTATGGTTAAACCTCTTAATCCGTCAAACTTTCATGAGATACACTTCGACAAGTAGCAACGCAGAACCACCTGGCCTGAACTCAAGGCAATCTTCGCTCTATAACAATTTCCTGAATTTGATGGCAAATCAACCTGTCTGACCAAATCCATGACCGTTTTGGCAGATGCAGTTTCTGAAGTATCCATTCGTCTAGCGTCTCGTGGAATGAACGAACAAGCGGATCCTAACCACTCAACGAGCTTCAAACCAGCACAGTACAGCGTCTCAGACAACATAGTCAGTAGAACAATGAAATTTCGCATGTGTTTTTATGAATGAGTAGACCTCTACCTGGGCTGCATGTTCCACTTTGAACGCAGGCTCGCGTAAATCAGTCTATCGCAGAAAATGGATGGAAGAAACAAACGACCTCCTGGTTAACAAACAAAGTGACCGTCATTTCCTGAAAGATGTAATGCACATATTTATGCAAGTTTTATAATGAAACAGATAAAACCAGGTGTTTTAGCTGGCTAGACAGTCTAAAACTTGTAAAAAAAGTTCAGTAGATGAGTGGAATGGTTGAGTTTGATATCAGAACAGGATGGCTATGCTATTTTCGATATTATCTAACAACAGGGAAGATATCCTGACACAGCTGTCACTATTCCCATCAGTGCTGTTAAATGCGGATGCATTCAAAAATCTGATGGATATGTCCGACGTAAGGATCCTGGATCCATATCCACTATGTGGTCGTGCAAACCGAACAAGAAAAAATCTGAAGGCACCTACACTTAGTGATCTGACCGTAAACCATCAAATGCCCCATCCACCGTTGATCACTCAAGTGAATGTGCCGCAAGGACACTCTTCCGCTCTTGACATTTCGCTTGATGTGCTCCTGAAGAAATTACTTTTGGTGGGAGGTGTAAACTTCACATACATTTATTAGGATGTTTGACGGATTTCGGTTATAATGCTTGCGTAAAATATTTTGGATTCGGGGGTAAGGCAGAATAATGAAGACTAACATGCTCAGCAGGTTCCAGTATACTCTGACGCACATGCAGATTCTGTAAATGTACTAACTGAGATGAGTGACAATTAACTTCATTCCGAAGTAACTTATTTGCGATCAATTGAAGATTGAAGGTAAAAGACAGGGGCATAAGTTCTGCTATTGGGACAGCATGCGATGAGGTCTAATAGCCTGGTTTAAGTTCTTTAGAAAATCTGACAAAGTGGTCTGGGGAAATTTCATCTGTACACAATTGGCGGGCTTTAAGACACATCTCATCCGCATCTTCAGACACAAACAGAGCATTCGAAAATGTGCCACTTTGTTTCGTACAAACACAGTCGTGTGGATCCACGCAGGTTGTGGGCTCACAAACCTAAGTAAAACGGTGCACGGCTCACCACCTTACTTAGTCTAAACCACGACGGAATCACAGGTGAGTTACTCTTATTGTTAATCAACACTTGCTGACCTGTGTTGGCACACACAAAGGCTATTCCCTTGTGAGTTGTATACTATTGATGAAACGTGTGAGTAGCATCTGGTCAAGTAGTTCAAAGCGTTGGTTGTACACCTGATCGAAGATTAGTTCGGAGTCATTAAAGCGTTTTAAGGCGTTTGTTCGTTATTGTTTGGAGGTCAAACAACGTCCGGAAAAGTTCATGGGAACTACTGAATACGCTGACTTTTTCAATCAGGTTTTTACTTCTGGTAACATATACCCGCTTAGTTCATGTTTGTCAGTAAACAAATTCGCAATCGAAAGTACTTCGCTTTTGCCGGTAGCCACTAACTCCTACGCAAACTGAACAGAATTTCAAATCCCTCAGCAGGCATTGCTACAGTAATTTATCTAGGGAAAGTGCAGTGTTCCTCTGAAAGTTGGGGGATTTCCGGACGAAGCCACTGCTTTGACCTAAAAGAACTAATCCTGGTGCTTATTGTTATTCCATCATACATATTGGATCCTTGCTGCCAACAGGTTTCTGCGTGTTTTCCTTCCGATTTTGGCCCTTCGGTATCAATAAAATGCAAGAAACATCGCCGGTGGCTGAAAAACGCCTAACCTCTGTGGTTTACCTTCCAAGTAGAGGAGTCCGCTAGAACAACCACTACGACCACAGATCCGCTTCAGGTGACAGCTACTCGTTAAATACATGATTGGAATATAATATCACGATTGAAAGAATAAAGTTATGACGGTTTTCTCTAGTTCTATTGCGAAATCAATGAACTATGTGAGGAAACATGTGTGCGGGTGAACTAAAAAATCACTGCACTGTAGGAAATATTGGTTGGTCTAAACAGTAAATATACCTTTGCTCAGCTCTATAGTTCTGAATAAAGTTTTTCATAGAGACATGCAGCATGTTTCATCCGATTTTCATTCTGATGGGTTGGAAGCAACTCCTACTAAATTTTACTAACAGACATGGAGGAATTCTCGATTAAGGATTAGTTTCCGGAGCTGCCCGATGGAAGTGAGTTGGCCACCGTGAAAGTTGGAGACAAACTTAAATGGCATGATAGGAGTGGATGAAAACTGACAGACATCGCGAAGTGAATTTGAAGGGATTTCAGCGTGGTGTTTATTTGTATCCATCTTACTTGTAGAACAGTTTGATCCATAAAATGGAAAATCATAATGCGAATCTTATGGGAATAACTGATAATTATGACAGTGGAGACCATTTATTTCTGCAAATCCTTACACTTCAACTATTTTTATCTTGTCGTGAGGGGAAATTCTGGTCGGTTCACCCCAAACACACCACTAGACCTGGGCTCCGCTCTTATTAGACCTCGTCAGATGACACTTACATTAGGACGTGTCGGGATTTTACTTCCGGAGGTGCGAGATGAATGAGTTCCTACTAGTGTATTTGTGCACGTCAGACGCACCCGATTTTTTATATCTGTGCAGGTTAACTCGGCCGTACACTAAACGGCGCAATTGATATGTGCGTAACTCCGATCCCGGAACGGCCACGGCCACGAAATTCTGGTGAATATTTATCACGGCGAACCTTGGGTTTAGTCCCACTTTGTGTCAGATCAGGAGAAGGACTTCCCAGAATGAAGGTTCCACCGACCACTAACTTATCAAAGTTGTTCGTATCATAAATAGACATCGAGAACTGAAATCAGAACTGAAATCAGAACTGAAATCAGGGGAGTTACACTCTGTGGATGGGGTTACACGCAGTGCTTGTTCCACTGGTAACAAGCCAAGAAAAAGATGGAGTTCACCGACTTCGCGCAGTTAAGAAACAAATGAAAAGCCGCAAGTGCCTACCCTTGAAATCTGCAAAAATCATAGTCTCCCACAACCTGAATTCCACCTTCCTCGTTATGTCACCCCTTCGAAGGAACAGTTTATTCCGTATAAAACTTCTTTCTTTCAAATAATTTGCTTGTAAAACTCAGTACAAGTGAGTAAAGTATACGCTGTAGCGAGCCAAAAAACGGAAGTTAAAACTTCGTGTTTTCAGATTTTGAAAGCTCCGGAAAATCTTCCGGGGAGACATCAAGTATGGTATATGGCCAGATGTCAGTTCAACTTGTTACGCGTAAATACTGTTTTAGCGATGCACACTTCGCACAACTAGGGAAGGTTCCGTATCGAATTATTCTACCCAGTATTGTACCAACAGCTGCTTCGCGATGCACCTATTGCTTGAAAATATACTGATGACATTCGGACAATAGAGCTCATCAAAAGGAAACATCCTACAAAGCAGCTTTGCCACCCAGGGAGACCGGACTTTGGAGGACAGATGTATCAGATTAACCATGAAAATTGAACTGCTCCATGACTTCTGCTGTGGAATCATATTCAGGATTTTCTTAAACCCTTGGGTTTATTAGTTTCCCACCACGAATATAACAACTGAATAATTAACCTCAGTAAAAGCAGGGACCTTTCGTGTCCAAGTGAGGCACACAGGACTACAATGACTATGATTGCTTGTGAGAGACAACAATCAAATTGCAACCATTCGGCAATGGGTGTTGCATGCTGAAGAAGAAAAAATGCAAGTTTTGTCAAAATATGGGCAAACGTGACACTTTGTGGGATATTCAAATGCCCACAATCAAATTCACCACCGTAAGAATCGTCTTTGCATATGTAAAACACTCACTATCCTGTGGTTAGAATTGTGTTATGGGATGACGCAGGAAAGGTCAAAAGACAAAAAAAACCAAGGGGCGCGACGCGGTAATTCTTTAGGTTGAAGTAACTTACTCTGGAGAAACCGAGTTCACTACCTTTAGGTTGGTTCCAGAAGCCAATCTAAATTGCCTTTTTCGTAGACCAAACCATGCTACACCCGGGTCTGTCCTAGTCAGCCGGCTGACCTTCACATTGTTGCCTTTTTCTCATACGGTAAGCTAAATATACAGAGAGCAGCGGGAATCCACTGAGCGAGGGGCTAGCTAATGCACAGGTCAATACTAGGGACTACTAGTAACCTATTTGAGCAAATTATCTGTCCCGTGAAATGGGCATTGTTCTGTTCATAACAGTAACGGTACATCAAATAGAACTCATGGACGTATTTACAACAAACAGTATTCTTAGCGATTTAGGAACCATCTTTCTGGATCATACTTTCACTCATCGCAAAGTCAGGAAACCAAACTTTCCCGCCTCAAAATTGCCCATACGAGAGTATTTTTCCAACTGGTAATGATGAACTCCTGAATACCTAGGAATATTAATTCATCTTTGGAATTCACAGTCTCCTGGAGATGAGCACGATCACTCCAGACACAGCCTCTGCTCAGGTAACATGAGACTCTGCACCCAACGCTCACTCGCGGTCACCCACGTTGACTAATTTCCCGGCCTGCAGTTTTCAGTTTCTGATGGAAGCAGCCATATGGAGGAACACAATGTCTGTCAGGCCCCTCGAAATTCGTCCTTATCGGAGGATACTAACAATTCCTCCCGTCACCAAAGAGCGAGACATCGGTCCCTTTGAGTCACATAATAATGGACTAAAGGAGAAGAGGAGTATCATAGCCGGAAAACTCTTGCAGAGAAAACAAAAATAAACAATAACCATACAAAACACACCTGGACATATAAAAGCATAGAAAAGTGGGTGGTCATTTAGGACTGGATATGCAAATGTTACCCAGAGACTTGAACAATTGAAAACCGCAGGGAGAATGTATCAGACAAGTAAGGTTACGAGGAAGACGTAAGAAGAAGAGCGGTAACGAGGAATGTTCATCAGTAGCAACAGTTGAGAAGCGGAGCAAAGGGTGAGAGTTCAGAAGAAAACATGCCGTGGTAGTGGCACCAGGATGCTGCGAATCTGAAAAATAACTCCGTCTAGGCGATTTCCGAGGACAAAAAGAGAGTACAGGGTGTAGATGGAGAGTTTGCCAAGAAAGCCAGCACTCCATACTCGTTAGGATGCCTTCGAAACACCTGGGCAAACCAGTTCAGTTCCACCTTAGGAGTCTTTGACAGATGGCCAGAAATGTTAGACACACGCCTGCAAGGGACCGATAGAGCAGCATTTTGCTCAAGACTACACAGGAGCTATTTGGCAAGGATGGAGCAATTGATTTAGAATAAAGTTCATTGGAACACGAAAGCGATGCATACTTTGGTATGGAGAGTAAGTATGAGATTCTCCAAGAAGGTACAACATTAGCAGATGCGGACGGACACCAGTGAAGCAAGTTTTGGATGACGAACGTGGAGCAAATGGCGTAGAATAAGATTCAGTCAGAGATAACTCGATGTGTTAGGGACACGATAATATCAAACGTCCTTAGAAGTAGTGGCTGATGAAGACAAATGAGTGGATTCTCATGGGTAGCCTGGATGATGATAGAACTGTGAGTAAAATGTCGAACAAGAATTTCAGTTATTTTCTGTCGTCAGAATTTAACCATTACATTGGTATCAGAAGTCCGAGAGGTGACAAGCTCCACACAGAGTATGAACCAGGATGGGTATTTGAGAACAGGTAAAGGAGCTCCTGGAAGCTGGCCAGAATTTGAGTTGGATTGGAGACGATATAGACCTGGGGGCAGTAATTGAAAAACTCCTTCCTAGTCAGCTGGGTAAGCATGCGTCTCACGTGAGCAGGACAGTTACCTTTTGTACGCTGAAAATGCTGAAAATATGCAGCTCAGCTGTGAAGTCTGATTACAGCACGGTTTTCCAGCTATCATTTAGTAGGATACTCGGAGACGTATCATGTTCACTGTGGGATCCGGAAGCACAGTGAAAATTTTCGTTATTTTCCTAAAGACCGCATTTAAGCAATAAGCACTGAAAGTCCGGCGAAATAGTGTGAAGTAAGTTCGATAAGGAGACAGAATGTGCGAGAAGAATGTAAGCGAAAAAACTCACCTTTGCACCGAAAACAGGCTAATCTGTAGGCCGTGGGTGATCAGGTCAAAATCACTGTAATGGAATATATAGGGTAGGGAAATATGAGAGGTGGTGGACTGGGTTAAATTTACTGCCTTAACTTGGACAAGGGAGGAGAGTCAATGTCTCTCTCTTGCGGATGGGGTCATCTGCCTTCCACTCAGTATGCAGGATCGGCTGTCTCGCCCAATGTCAGGGATGAGGCCTTTAATGATTGCGGAAGCCCATTTGGGACTAAATCACCTCAAATCGTGTGCGCAAACGCGCAGGTTACCATAATGTAATGATTACAGTTAGCTGGCAACTGTATCGAATAACGCAGCAAGAAGACAAATGCTGTGGGGTGTCGGGATTTCGTTTTTATCTGTTCAGCCGCAATACTAAAAGCCATCACTTTTACGTCATAAGTAGCGATAACTATGAACAAAACAGTGGATAGAGTCAATCGTACACTGGGCCAATCAGCTCCGGTTAATGAGTCCAAGACAAGTTGACGGCACATGTCAGGGTCTTTTGTGCGCACAAGTTTCGCCAATGTTGATCGATCAAAATGGCCTGACTGAAAGCTAACACTTTTGAGCTCATTTCGCGCAGTAAAATCCTGAACGATATAGTGGGTGGGATGTATCTGATGATCGATGAGGGAGATTTTCGGGTCAGCTAGCTGAGATACGCAAACGTGCCTCATTTGTCTCCTGTCTTCTTGCTGTAATATCCAAATGGATTAAATGAACAAACTGTTGCAAATTTGTTTCGGATCGGACTGGACTTGTATTTGGGTCGAGTGAATTGTCTTCATAGCTAATTAGTTTATGAAGTGGTTTGTTATAGTGCTCGGCAAAACGTTCCGATTCATACAGTGAGCTCGTTCTGAACAAACGAGCGTTTTTAGCGAAATACACTCACTTGCAAACGTGCATTACCTAGATAAACGAACGTTTTATAAAATTGGATTTTGAAAAGAGGAGCGGTGGGCATTTGATATACTTTTGTATGCCTATATCTAAATAGGCTCGCTATTACTAGCGAATAAATGGCATGTTTATAAAACTAGGGCAACGTTTACGTCAGCTGACGTTTGGTGATCTGTAGGGTGAAGCAATGAAATCGATCTAGTGTACAAGTAGACGCCCGCTGACATATTATAACCCAGGTACGTATAGCCTGAGGTGGTAGAGCAGCTGTAGCATTCTCCTCGCACTTGTCATTAGTTTCGAGCCCTGCACGGCCATGGAAATGCCAGGCGGATAAGTTCCAGTATGTGGCAGTTTAATCAGAATACTCTGGTCGGGACGTAAGCAGGACCGTTCAAACAACAAGGATATTGGTTCAAGAAGTGCAAAATCCGCGACAGCCAATAAAAGTATACCCACAGTATCGTATAAAAGAAGCTTAAGCCTTAAATCTTCTGAATTATAAGTTGAAAAAAAGCTTCTCACTAAGGAACTTGGAATGCACAGGCACTGACCTTGTATGTTTGAGTCAGCATACAGCTTAGAGCTTGAGATTTGCGCGAGCCACGTCATCCTTTATCTCCCCAAGATACTAAGTGTTCTAGGGATTTTCAGCGTTGTGCCGCCCTCTGAAATAGAGGCCAAGTCAAAATGTTGCCTAGGAAGTAGTAATAAGGAACTTCCGTCCCAGTGAGTCTCACTAGCGGTTCTTGAGTATGGGCCCCAACAGATATTACTATTCACTATCAGTAGGCTATAATATTAATTCAAAAGTCACATGATTCTCCCATGTGAGTAGTCGTCACTCGAGGAGTCTATCTACCCGTAACCAAATGGCGTGAATAATCTGGTTGAAAGTTGAGTAACTCTGTATCCTGCCAGTTAGCGCGATACTTACACCGCTGATCAGTCACTCCTGGCTGAATGATCGAGCCCATAGCTACTGACCTGACAGCTGTGGGTTCGAATTTCTCCAGATTTTCATGGAATATGCACCAGATTAGGCAGGTGTACAGTGTTTTTTGGATACATTTTGGTGTCGGTTATCCTCATTTGCAAGTTGAAACCTCAAATTTAGTATAGTCCGTAGGGAGTGCATACACAGAACGATCAGTATGTAAAAGTTCGTATTCACCTATGATTCACTGTAGCACGTCCCCACTAAAGAAGACATTTATTCGAAACGAGAGTTACTCTTGTCAAATCCCAACAGCTGAAAATGTTTCCGACCATACGAAGATTTATCTGCTAATATTCTGCCACTGTAAGTCCCTTTATTCGGTGCTTACAAGTGCACGGTCGTGTCAGTGCTGGTCAGTGAGTCTAATATTGCTAATATTGCTAGGTTTAAGTGCACCTTGATGTGAAAACACCTGAAAGAAATAACCGGAATTGCAATTCCAAAGCAGAATTCTCTACGGCATGCCGAAGATTTAAGACGTGACTCATATTAGTGCTACAGAACAAGCGAGCCTTTCTAAAAGGGACCACAATCCACAATGAAGTTTTGACCATGTGGATTCGCACCACATTCTGAAACCTACATCGACAAGAATGTTTGTGTCGCCAACCAAGTTGCCCATGGTTTTAACGAAACTGAGGCGAGTTTGTTCTATATCTTAGCTGATGTAATTCATGCTGCTGCATGAAAAGAGCTCGAACTTAGCGGTTAAAGCAAAGTGTCCGCGGTATGTCTCTAATGAACGCAGAATGGCATCTGGTTAATTGATCAAACGCAGAGATCGGTCGTTACGAAGAAGAGGGCAGGGAAGCGCAGACAGCCAATAAATCTCAGGAAAATCAAACAACAACGCGGAAGAGTTTGAAAAATTGAATAATCAAGACACAGTGGGGAAATTTAATGTTAGAAGGTATCGTAAAAGCCAAAACAATCGGCCAGAGGAAAACCGACCGCAACACAAGGCGGATTGCAAGCGGACAAATAAAATCGCGGTAAAGCTGATCCTCAGTCAGCCAGTGATATTGAGAGATATCAGATACTCGTCCAAGAACTATAATAACGCAGGTATGTAGGCAAAAAAAACCAGCCAACTGCGCAATGATGTCTACAAGATTGGTGACGCGACATTAGTAAGCAAGTTCCCGAGCTCGACGTGTGAATCAACAAGCCATCTGGTTTACGACTAAAAGTGGACAGCAGGCACTGGCCGTTACTGCTAGCTGTGAACTGATAGACCCATAGCTTTTTCGATAGTTTTATTCCGTTCCTGGCTGACCGGCATTCACATACTGGGCTGAGATTACTTTGAAAAAGCTGCTAGTTTGAGGGTGTATGCATTAAGAGCTAATCACACACATATAACTGGTCTCCAAACTTCCCCCTGCATTCAGGTCGAGTTTCTGAAATAAAGATAGACATTTCCGTGGTATTAGAAAAACCTGAGATTTTTCATATAATCTGGTAGCTATAATTCTATGGTCAGTCAAGGTCGGCCAGCTGGGTCTTCATTTGGTGAGTAACTTAGTGGGTGTGTTGTTTGGAAAGAACTACTGATGATATCTCCAGCAAACACATTTGTGAAAACTGATAAAATCCGCGTTGGCACGGTGGAACAATAGGAATTCTTTGCAGGGCAACGCCTATAAACAGTAAATGTACCGCTCAAATAGCAAAGTTCACTGAAAATACCTCTTTCATGCAACGCCACATTTTACTGCTGCTAAGAGACATTAGGTTATCTGTTCATAAATGTGGGTAGACAAATTTTGTAGTGTTTTCGAGATAAGAACGCCGAAAAGGCGGCAAAGTTTGCATGTTTGGGTAAAATTACGATATCTGTGAATCTCTGAGTGAAACGAAAAATTTGAAACGAATTATAACGAAAAAATCACCGAATACATTGCTGTAGAATTAAAACTCAACTCATCCATATGCATTCAAACGTACCTTCCTGTCATCAGCGAGCTTAGCTTGCAACTGAGCGCTCATCGCAACTTACCTAATAATTTTTGTACTCAGGTAATAAATCGGATTGACAGGGTCTTGGGGAGAAGACATACCAGATGATCCCCAGGAAATTGGTAGTAGACTGTTCAAGATAGTCATCAACCTCGGAAGCAGCACTGAATTCACTCGTTTACCTTTCATTTTAGCTACAAAAGACACTGAAGCAGGATAAGACTAATCATTAAAAAGCTTAAAATGAATTGTATGATATGGCACAAGACTGCATTCTCTTCAAAAGCATACTTAAATGACGTACCTATCTCGTGTATTAAGTAGACAAGAGAAATTCCATTTTTCGGCTTACTTAAAATCATGATACTTCATTGCACAGTGAATTAAAGATTTACTACTGTTTTGCGAGCATAATCCCCAAACTGGTGGCTGGTCAGATGGTTGTTGATCTGTTCACCGAGCTTCGCATCTGATCAACTACCAGTAAACACACCGGAGCTACCAATATTTCTATATATTGACATATCCCCAAAGTATGGACAAACAATTTTGTTACTTTATGGAAGTTCATGAAAAACATCGTGGATATTTGAGCAGAAGTGAAATGTGAAACACTGAATCCCTTCATCTAGAAGGGATGATCTTTTCCCTTTTTCCTTATATTAGCAAGACATAAAGTGTATAGACAAGAAAAGTTTACTGAACTGGACAGAGTTGTCGTACACGAATCGCGGTCGATCATGTGGGCATCGTCAGTAATTTGCCAGTGCCTTGGTGTACAGAATCTGAGAAGCCGACTATCCCATTGGCAACAAGGACAAAGCTACATTGCAAAGAACGAGACGGTTGCTAGGCCGAAGCACTTATTGGGCATGCATCGAAAGGCTTCGTCTGCACATGGCTACTTCCTTAGCCCTGAATAGTATAGCTTCACTTCGAGACCTTTTTACTCTTATGACGTGACGACACAGAACACGTGTCTATCAAGGTCTAATCGGTACCGTGTTTGCTACCCTGACATGGTTCGTCAGCGTCATCCGTTGAGCTGTAGCTGTCATATTAGGGTGGCTGTCTATCTATAATTTGGCTAAGGAAATACCGCTGGTTGTCAGAACAGCGTAAGCTTTTCGGACTTAAATCGTGATATTTTGTCTTTAATTTTTTGGCCCCCGCCTTCAAGTCGCTAACAAATACGAACAATGAGATTGTTTCGCATCCCTTGATTAGCCAGAACCGATAACTGTTAAAGAAGATAGTATTATAGTATACATATTATATAATAATTATTATTATTATCATATTATGAGAGTTTGCCAGACGGCACAGCTGGCTGTTGTACGTTGTTAGCTGTGTAATGTGACTGGCCGGCACACTAGCTACTCCAAGGGCTTAACAGTTCTACCTATGCTCCTACATACATCTCTGACACACCATAGACGCAAGTTGGCGATTTCCGGTCTAGTTCCAAAATCGCTAGACTTGCTCGAGACAACGATGCGTCTGTGGCTCGTTTACCTTAAGGCTAGGATTACTGAGGAGGTATTTCCTTCGTGGACATTTAGCAACAGAATAACGTGGACGGATTTCCTAGGCTATATCAAAAATCTGCATTAGACTTTCATGAAGTTCGCTATCCCAATGACTTGCTAGTAAAACTGAGTTGCGTTCTAGTCTTTTAAATCTTAGGCCTGATTCAACCTTTTGCTGCTAACTGACATGAGCTCAGAAAAATCCTTTGGTGGGCCATTTCAAAGCGGATGCTAACCTAAACGTCGGTACCGAATTATTGTGCGCTTGCAAAGTCTCAGCTGGGTGGTTGCGTCGGAAATTTTCACGTCGGATCATCCGCCAAATTATGTTTATTGGTCGTTTGGGTCGTGCGCACTTTGGTCGCATGAACTATTGTACCCACGCATCACATTAGATTTAACCCTTTGATGTAATCGCTTACACTCTTAGGGAAACTACAGATGCCTGGCACTATGAAACATGCAAGTGACAAATAAGAATGTGCTCCACATAGCGTCGTTTATAGGTTCCAGTTGTCCGACTCGGCGCGATTTCAGTGTAAGACAGAAGAAACAGACGTGGTTACTACTTTCATGGGCATATGAATGATGAGTGACTTGTGTGCGTTCTCGATCTGAGTAGTGTAGATAGTACCCAGTTGAATATTTAAAACTGTACACATGTTTAACGAGTCCAATAATAAGCCTCATCAGTATGATCTCATGAATGGCAGTTATTCTCTATTCGCTGAAACCTAATGAGTAAAACACGAATAGAGTTGCAAATGTTTAATTGTAGTATTTGGATTGTAGCCGGATTTTCTCCATTCCTCTTAGTGTTTCATTTCTTTCAAGTGGCTATCCTCTGGAATATCGTGTTTCTTCAATCTCCTTCATGAATAATTAAATGCAACCCATGTTCACTTTTAGGAATTTAACATTGTTCCAAACTGTTCGAATTCGTAATTACTTTATAGGAGTATTGAGAAACTGGTTTATCCAGCTATGGTTTTCTCGAACTTCTAGGGTGGCTATAATTGAGTGCGAGTTAATTTTCATGTAACAGACTAGGAGTTTTACTATTCTCTCAGACGACGAACTTCGCAAGATGAGTGATACCTACAAAAGAGAAGTTGTCATTTGAGGAACCAGTCAGCACTTTTGACCACGTGACGCGGTTTCCGTGATTGAAGGATGAGTGAGAGAGAGAGAGCTAATCACACTGCTGACCAGGCTCCCATGGGCGAACGGTTAAGTGCTCAAAATACTAACCGAGAGGTTACGGGTTTGAGACTTCTTGAAGTTTGTGAGGTGCACACTATTGGTGACTTCCAATAAGTATAAAACAGCTGCGCTTCTCAGCTTACCAGCGTAGATTGGCTTTACTTACAGGAAGAAATCTCACTTGGAGATTCACAAGTGATTCTTGTGACATGGAGGAAGTTGGTTGTGGTACGTGTTTTCCTCACTGGATATGGCGAAATTCGCTGAGCACTATCCAGTTTCAGAGTTCACACTCCCAATTTCAGCGTATTACGGTCACTGACATTACCACCGTGTCAGTGCACTGTTATTTTTCAGAATCCGACAAATTGTAAATATTAGACAGTCACTCTCAAATTCTCACTGGTTATTAGGGGAGATCTGGTAAACAAGATTTTGAGGGCTTTTGATGCTCCCAGTGGAGCCGTGTGTTAAAATCTAGTGTGCAAACAATGTGAACTGTCGATCTGGCTCACTTACCTGGTGAGCCTAAACAGAATGTCTAACCTACATCTCACAGCTTTCTACGACTTTATTTTAATGCACGATGCGCACAGGTTTATTATTATGCTCAAATACAATGTTATTCTGCATTTATAATGATCAATAGCAACGGATCTTCCCACTTGCCCACGAATATGGTTTTGACAGAACACTAAACTGAATCTAAATGAATTTTCCGTTTATGATGGTCAGTTCCACTGAATGTGCAGTCGGATTCAGTTGAGTTTCTTGTCAAAACCTAATTCATGTACAAATAAGAGTGTCGGAATTTGTCCAGTATGGGTTCGAGTTAAGAACAAGGCTGACGGAATCTCGGAGACTTTGACTTCCCGATGAGACCCAAGAAAGATGAAACCGGTCGTGGGCTGCAATAATTTTTCAGCAACCTTATGAGTAGTGTGTTACCTCCAGACAGCAACGGACTCTCTTCAAGCAGCGCAGTTTCCTTTTGGTGAGAAAAAGCCACGTGAAATTAGATTCTCTGACCCTCCAACTAATTCTGCCAAAAGTGATATGACCCACCGGAAAGAAATTTTCGTATGCTTCATTGTGGGGTTGCCCCTCCAAAATGGAATTCTTCAGAGGTTATTGCAAGGCGCGGCTCCATTTTTTTAAAGTTGGGAGCAGAGTTTGGCTTTACAAGAAATGTTTCGCTTTAAATGGGGACATACTGTAACATATTCCATCCAAATGAGGACATGCAAAAATGCTTATCCTCATAAAGGCAACACTATGGTCTCCAACGTCGAGAATGTTGTGTATTATTTCCTCCATGAGGGCCATTTTAGCTTTAAACATTGCAGTCACATCTCGAAAACAGTCTCAGAATCGAACCAATCAACTTCTGGTACCATAAATGCTCGGTTTGTTCCTCAAGGGAGAAAATCACAATTAGACTACTCTGAGTCACCAAACCAGATTTTCACTTAGCTGTCACGTCTGATGTCATAAGCATTGCCGACAAATATCAACGTGCTCCGTTTCATTCCTGGACACACCTGGAATCAGAATACGCAAAAGACATGCCATAGAAATAACGTGAGAGCATAGGATAACACAACTCATGACGACACGATATATGTTGGGTTCTGAATAGCTACGCTTGTTTTCTTTTGAAGCTCGTCATTTGGTTACTATCCTCAAACTCCTCGTCGCTCTTAGTATGCACCTGATCACCATTTGGACTTAAAGGGATCAGTCACCCGTTCGCCGTTTAAGTTTGTAGTAATGTGCAATCAAATTAGACTCAAGTGAATATGTAGATCATGGTACAATCGACGTATTGGAATGAACATGAGGCGATCCCATGGCAACACATCCAGTTGAATAGTATGATATAACAGTAGATTCATTCGGGCCTTATTTGAATCTCGAGTGCAACTAGCCAAAGTTGTCTTCATGCTGTCACTCATTATTTTGAAGCAGTTCAAATTCAAAATCCAGTAGTCTTCTCTGGAAGTAAATCCGATCAGTAGCTAATAATCTCTCTAAAACCACTCCCATTAAAGCCTGTCACCTCAGCTGACTTTATACCGAATTGTCAATATCCTGATCTTGACACGCTGACGTTCATCCAACGGTGATTGGTGGATGCGCATCCTTGTGCAACCATAATCAGCCAATCAGATCGAACCCATCTCCTGTATAAAATGCAAATGAACAAAGCGATTCGGACATTTCTGATGTCTGTGTGGCGGTAAGGTTTTCGCGCTTCGTTGGTGTTGTTCAAAAAACAACCATGCAAGAACAACCTGACCATGACGGAATAAATAATCTGCCGATCACCAGTCCGCCCGACTCATGTTTAACACCATTTGATTCAGCACATACGGTGGCCTACGTCCCAAATTCGAACTCATTTCCACTTTTTCGCCTCAAAGAACAACTGCATGAGGATCAACACTATTATTCACTGAACGAACGGGATCGGATTCAGGATGCAGGATTTAGAAAATCAACTTCGTCCTATTCCTTCGCATCCAGTCCTAGGGGTGGTGGGATCAACGCGAATTTTCTCGATTGTCGTTTACGGTATATTCGTCAGACAAGACGCCTGCAAAAATACCTGCGCGTTACTCCAGAAGGAAATCTGCTCGTGAATGATGTGAAACACTTGTACCACGATGCAGCAAACTGGCAACCTCCGGAATCCAAGGAGAGCTTGGCGAGCAAAAGAGAGTCGAATCCATTCGCTACGCTTATTAGCACCCCAAAACTGAAACGAATTTACGCCGCTTTCTGGAACATGGAATCGCGACATGATTATTCTTCGCCTAATTCAACACAACTTTTAAACTACGTTAACTCGCACGACAATCAGACGTTGCAACAGTCGCTTGTGTCTCAAGCACAGGAATCTGTTCATGCTCCTGAGCAGTTGCAACCTAACTCCTCTGAAACTGATCCCACTTTAGACTCGGCTTGTGAACAAGAGACAGCCCTAGAAATGGCAGGCGATTGAAGACGAATAGACAAGAAATTATGATTCATACCAGACAATTTATTGCTGTGAGCTCTGCGGCTGTGAGCCTCCTACCACGGTAGAACACTTCCAGGTACACGAGTGAAGATTTATTGAACTTTTTCAGACATATATAGCTTTTCTTGTATGACATCCACTATTTTTGCATCACGGTGTCCATTTTATTGGCTGTACAGGTAAACTCAGAGTTATCATAAATATACAGATGTATTGTGGACAGTTTGATATTTGGATATATAGAGGGATCCAGAGGTGGGCTGTTGAAAACAACTGCTCTACTTTTTGACTAAAAAGGGATATTTATGGTTTCGTGAATCGATAATGACTTGAGCCTTAGCGGGACAACCGGTCATGAATGATCGTTCCCCTATTTGGTGTTGTTATTAATAAGTGAAATGGTCGTGTAGATGTATTGGTCAGTGTCTCATTGTTACTTTGAAAATAGCTTGTTAAACTCAAAAATGTCTACACATTTTCAGAAAATTAGTTTCTGTGAGTTACACTTCAGTAGTGCTTGCCACTCTGGACGAATTTCAAGCTTCTGGTTGAAGGATACACCAGTCATTACTTATCTGCCTGCTGACAGTTTTGAAATTCTCGGGATATTTCAGGACGCTGAATATCCATATATATATATATATATATATATATATATATATATATATATATATGGTCCTTTCATCTTTAACAAGTTGTTATCGTAAGGCGATTAGTGTGTTTATGAGCATTGGAAAAGCCTGTAGTCTAACATTAATCTCGCTTATCATATGAATGAAGACACAGAACCCGAAAATTTCCCCACTCCAGGGCAGAATGCGTAATTTAGCCCCCAATCCGAACCGGGGTTCTTCTCTCAAGTTCGTTTGCTCCTTTTTGTCAGAATTTAGCCATTCCCAGGTCGTCAAAATCGTCGCATAAACTAGTTTGGGCTGAGTCACATGTTGGAAATTTGCTCAGTCATGCAGCTGGTACTTATCACATGCTCCTCGTGGTTTGTCAGTATAGTAAGTTTGACAAACTATCAGAATCCGGGGAAGTGTGCAGGCTTGAAAACCAACTGAAGAAGTCTTGAGTGTGACGCAAATGTTGCATTAACGAGCCAGAGCAGGACATCTGCAGCGTAATAATGTGGTTGAGGTTGTCTAAAGTTAGACTAAATATCTTCCTGGTCCTTACCGACAGTCACATTGCTCCGGGACTGGCGTGTTCCGGACGTTCCTTGTTTCGGAGTTCCTTGGACGTTCCTTGTTCCGGAGTTTCTTGGACGTTTACCATGCCTCTGTGAATATCAGAAGTGCACCATCTTCGGTCCGCCGAAAAATGACTGACCAAGTTTATCAATAAAATCAATCGAATGTTCTACACTTCTCGCCGAAAACGTGCGTAGTCTGTACGTCGCTAGTATGCATTGTGCAGCGCAGTTCGAACACAAACCTGATCAATTACTTTATTTGACCACTTAAATGAGGCCCTCGTGTTGTTTTATCCCCCCGGATAACTTGTAGTTGTAAATCGCGAATTACCACCATTTCGGGCCTAGCCAGATCATGTCTATAGTACACTTCAGCTGATCGCTAGATGCGCTTCAATACGTAACGGCGTATACTAATGATGAAACGTGCGAGTAATGTCTGGTCAAAACAGTATAAAGTGTTGTCGCAGCATCTAATGGAACGCTGGCTTGGAAATCGTTGAATCATTTGAAGGTGCTATTTGATTTATGCTGAATATTTAAGCAACGTCCAGGAGGGTTCAGAAGTACGCTTGAGAATCTTTGTTTTCCAAAAAACTCTGTGCAAATTGTGGTTTTTGTTTCCGCGTCAGACAGCTTGCAACACCTTTTTTCGTGTTTCCAAACAAATACTCACAGACAGAAGGATATCCTTTTTCCCAAAACGCTGGAAAACTGCTCTTCTTGAATTTGCATTTGTGAAACCTATACGCCCAGATAGTCTGGGACTGTCTGATGGCCTTCTCTCGAAACGGTTTTGTCCTGACAAAAAGTGTACAGCAAAACTGTAAGACTGGATGAACAACCCGACTGGCAGCTAGCTCTCTGTAATTTGAGATTAGAATGTACCAACGAACCCATCAGACACAGTCTAGTGCGTGAACATATCTGTGTGCTATGCCTTGTTGATCATCCAAGTAATGTTACAAGCTCAGCTCAAATATCTACTCACTTCGTCTATCTCCGTCGCTGAATGGGATCAACGAAGCATGAACCCCTCTCTGTCGTCTTTTCAAGGTTTTATGTTTCCCGATTTTGTGTGTGCATTCATCCACCGCCTCCAGTATGTAGTCATCGACTCAGACTTTGTGAGGGGTATATTGCTAGTGCGCTCAGTGAGCACTGGAGGAATTTAGCGGCAAGTTGTGCGCTCGCATGAGGGTCCGTAAGTGCGAACCGTACACTCGGTAGTGCATATCACTTCAATTTGCTTCGTTTTGTATCGAGTCTTGATGTGATCTGTAACGTTGAAGCGGAATTAGATGGCGTGACTAGAAGTCACCTGGGCTGGAGCAATTGATCTCCGCATGGGATGGATGTGACATGGTACTCTATAAGGCCAGTATTTTAAAGGGGAGTGCAAGCCACCTTCGAGGGCGAATAGTGTCTATTCAATCGCAGCACCACGCGCTTTCCTCAGTTTTCTCGGGCAGTGTTACGTTGGACCCCCTTGTTCTCGTTGTAGATCGCATTCTGGATACAGCAAATACGGTAGGGAAGCTTTTGAAAGCTTTTGAAAGTTAAAAGCAACATGCACAACATAGTATGGTTACAGAGTGTGATATACAACGACGTAGGAATTTTCCTGCTCTAGGTGCATCAAGTTCTGGTAATCCCCGTATCTGACACAGATTTGTACTTGTTGCCGTATGCCAGTAGAGAAGGACGACTGGATCCAAGTCCATCCGTGTAGTTTTGCCCCCGTCCGCCGCAAAGTACGCCGCAAAGTACGCCGCGTCCGTAACTGGTACACTAACATGTGTGCGTGAGTGCATGTGTGTGTGTCACCGGCCTACTTCCCAATGCGTATCCCTTCACCGGCTGGTGGGCCTGCTGCCACTTAATAGGTCCTGAATTCCGTGTGATCGCACCGCCAATCAGAATCCCGAGACTGGCCTCGGAAAGGACGACCACAGCTCACACCAGCGAGCCAACACTCCTTTCACCGTTGAGTACCATGACTGCGCTGTGCGGATCAGTGACATGTTTGCGCATCTGTTGACCCAACAAAAGTGGACAATGAAAGTCTGTTGTGTAAGTTTGCTCACCTCTGTGTAAATAGTACCGCAGAATTTCGAAATCATTTATTCGTTCTGACATTCGAAATCGTCAAACCTACGCGTGACTCAATTGCATGTCGGGTACCTCAACAAGCACTCTAGTATTGTTCCACTGGACCTCCAGCAGGTTTAGCCGTTCTCGATGGAACGACTTTTCCTTTGTCGAGGTTTGTGAAGAAAATTGCCGGTAAGTAATTTGGGCTCACAAAATTCGTACCAAAGTGGCCGATAACCAGATCGGACAATGAATAAATACCACCAAACTTGTAGATCTCTGGACATCGTTTTGTCAGTTCCATTCCTGTCCGGAAGCCTATCATCCTCTCCTAAATGAGCGAAGAGCCAAACAGTCCTGTTCTTAAAACCGCTCTACTAAGAAAAATCGTCCGAACTCCAATTTTCCAGTGTCTTATAGAACTGTAGATCATTTAAGACGCTTGCTATTCTATACTGTTTTAAAACTTGAAAGCATACCAGATGGGGGCATTAACAAATTTTGGCGTGCCTTGACTGCTGTAGGTTCTCACCACCAACAGAGTTCATTTCGCTCCGATACAACTCTACTTGCATTGACTGAAAAAGCATATTTATGGACTTCCTGACGTTTTCATCCATTGCTACAATTGGAATATGACCCATAGAGAACGGAAGTCTGATTGTTCGTAGTCCCAATCGCAAAGTGCATTTGCTTCTCTAAAGTGTAGATACCTTGATGAGTTTAGCAGTAAACAGAGTTAGTAACTTGGATGATGAAAACTTTTGACTTCTAGCTGACTGCAAGATGCTATGTACTTATGTGCGCAAGAGTTACAATAGTGAGAATCTGTTGCTGCACACACCTGACGCAGCTGTACGACAAGATCTGCCCAGTGGTTAATAATGGAACCGATCAGCAACGCCAAACAGAGACATACCACAGCTGCGACCTCTAACACACATGCCAATAACAGTTCAACCAATCGAACAACTTTTACCGATGTTCAGCTTACGATTACCCGACCCAGTCGTGTGCTGTTGCAGATCCTGACGACTCGACTTTTACAGAGATCATCCGTTCTGGTTTAAACCAAGATTTACTCCTACCGTTATATTTTTCTCCAAATGATGTCACACAACAAAAATAAAACCGGTTTAATTGTTGCAACCTAGCAGCAACAAGCAGCATGAGAAACGCAACCACGGTGTACTTCTTCTGAATTCAACATCATAGGACATTGCTTCGCGATGCTCATAGTTATCCGTGTCTAAGTTTACAAGGCTGAAAGGTTTCAAAACTGCTAGAAATTTCGTGCTAATAGTTCGCAAGGACACAAATTTCCGACAATGAATTTCCACTTATGCCTTGCACCACCAGAAACACTTCGATTGCCAGATGCAAATTTGGTACAGTTTCTTATGAAATGAAGCGCAATGCAAGGAGAACGTATTATTGGATACCTTCATGTAAATGCAACAATCAGGTGAACTACAGTGAAGCAGATTCATGCACCTAGAAATTGGCCAATTGTTTGCCTACCCTTTTTCGCGTGTTGTACGCTTGGACGGTTGTGTATAGCTACGATCAAATCGTCGATCAAATTCCTGGTTGCATCTTGCTTTCACTACCTCACGACGAGAACACAGAGACTAGTAGACACAAGTACTTTATGATGTCTAGTCAGTACTAAGACCAGAAAGCGGTTTTATGGCAACTTATAAACCAAAGTTAATCACCTGATGGATCAGCTGATTAGGGAAAAGTGATTTCCTGCATCACCAAGTCCAAGGTAACTTAGAGGCCGCATCAGGTTGCCTTTGCACACATAATGAAAGGTCTGAGGAATAAATATGAGCGGTCTGAAGAAATCTAAAAAAATGAACTTTGGAGATGAGGAAAGTTAGCAAGTGCTGAAAGCATGTTTGTGGTGCATTTAACCCTCCGGACATTCCCGTATTCTCGAAGAAATGAATTCGTGCTTTCTCATTCTAGCAACGAGACACCTTTTGGTCCTTTTAGTGTAACTTTCTCCGAAGTTACAGATAGGTTGATAAACACCGGGTGATGTCACCTCAATAAGATGGTCTCCGTTGGACGGTGATATTGGTAACTATTGAGTCTGACTGAGAAGTTGCCTTTCTGTGCACAAGCTTTAGCGCTGCCATTAGGTGCTGTTTCACCAGCGTAATCGTGTTGTCGATTTAAAGGAGAGTTCTACGTAGATCAGCCTCCCAGATACAACGTCATGGTCTCTGAGCTCCGTTCCAATTTTAGAGTGCGTCCTAATGAAACCTAGAAGATATCATTTTGTTCTAATATCTGAGAGCAGTTCCGATTTATGAAGGACACAGTCTTGTGTAGAACTCCGATGCTCTCTTGTAATCATTGTGTTACTGTGTTCAGCTGGTGTTTCAACGTGGTGAACTAAAAGCAGCTGGTTAGCTCTTATGTAACACTACGGCTAAGACATCCACCGCCTTTTCTATCAAAAATTACGCGATTCACTCTGGTTTGTTAGTTGCGGTAAACCCTGGTTTTTGGCCTAAATGATGGAGATAAAAACAAGAGATAACCACGAGTATCCTAAAGGGAAACGACTGTTTTGAAAACACTCCACAACGGTTAATCACGATACGCCCACGGTTTTCGGAAAGGCCACTGGGGGGAGACTGAACAAAATCGACCTTGCATCGGAAGTGGCTTCATCTGAATAAGAACTATTGAAAAATGACCATCGTATTTTCCTTAATCGAAAACTAGCCATAAGCCTGCAGAAAACCCCTCGACAACCCTGGACCGGTTTTTTCCTCCTTGAGGCTCAACAGGTAGGCGCGATCCCCGAAATTCCATCAACCTTGTATTCTGCTTGAACACAAAAAGTACGAAATTTGCCAACAGTACTCAGTTGTACATCAATTTGGTTTTGACAGGAAACTCAAGCGAATATCAGCTGAACCCCTCGTTTAGCATATTCCTCAAACGGATATGCTTGTTGTTAATAACCCAAAAGGCAGATAATTTCTAAACCCTATTTTCACGCAGTCAGTGTTAGTTTTCCCTTAGTCAAACACGCATTCGTCAGTGCCGTTTCGTTGACAATAACCGTTCTGCCAAACTGGTAGTGTATGCGGCATGCTTCGACAACTGCATCATCACTGAAAGCAGATGAGCCTATCTGGATCCTTATGTACAAAACAAATAGGATTTTGGCCAAATGTTTGTATTAAAACCAAAATGTTCTGAAAATACCCAGAATACTTAAGTTAAGGCCCCCAGTGATCAGCGGGTATCTTCAAATTCATGTTTAAATTCTGTGATCTTCTCCGAACTTCGACAAAACAGTATCCTTTCTAGCCGTTTAGGAACCCTGAGGAATTTGTCATCAAACCGCACATCACTGTGCCCAGACACTGATGCGCTAGTCGGTGGAATCCTAGAAGCGGACCTTCAGATACTTATGCAAAAGACGGAACACAAATTTTTCAATATAGGCGGGAGCTCAATTCATCACATTCTCTATCTGGAGGCAGCTTATTGTTTGAGGATGAATTCCAGCTGCATGCCGTGCACAGCCTTTGGAAAACACTGTCAGTTTTTCGGTTGAGTTGAAAATACCATTGAACTCCGGCTATCATTTTTTAACAAGAGCGTGATCGCAAACTAAAAAATTGCTTTGTTCAAAGTTTTTCTCTGCGTTTTTGCATTTATTGCAGAGGAAATTCGTTAGCCAGTGATGCACTCATATATTGAACAGAGCCGATTTTCACAGACAAAAAACGGGACTCATATCACAAGGACATACCTGCAAACTTTGACAAATATTGTGCAGAATAAGACATATAGAAGGATAACGCAAATGATGGTCACGTATTTTATCGTATTCCAACTGTGAATAATTTATTTCCATTTGATCAAATGCGTGTAATGAAGTTAGAAAAAAGACTTTCGGGAATGGATGAATTTCGCAATTAAGTTAGAAACGAAACAAGTGGCGCTATACGAAATTCCAGGCAATTTTCGGGGAAATATAAAAAGTTTAGAAAAAAGCTTGCTGAAAACACGCAGCTGATTTTGCTAAGGTTGTTGGCAAAACAAGTTAACGTCGTTCGATATCAACAGGCGAACAGACAACCGGTCTAATTCACTGGTAAGAAAATGCAATTTAATCACCAGGACAATGATTTTTCAGGATGCAGTCTTTTCATTGGGTTCTTTAATGCTGCATTTTCTTACTGTGCTGGTAAATGTCGTAGATTACCAAATATCGAGAAGGAATCAGGACTCAAATGGACAAAGTTTGCATGTATGAACAACTGACAAAGCTTGGCACAACGTGTATCATGTATCATATGAACAATCACTGAAAAAACGCCACCAGTACACATCGTGCAAGGTCACCCTCTGAAGAGCAGTGTAAGGCAGTAGACGAATGTGAACACAGGTTAGCGCGTATACAATGCACTACGTTGTCATACGGAAATAAGTAGATTTTGCAGACTGCAAAAACATGAGTATCTTTTAGGTGGCTACTGACCGAACAGCATTTGTACACAATATCAAGACGAGAGTTGGCAGCACACTGGAGGTCGCTCATACAGGAATTCGGAACCGCGTCTTCTGAACAGAAATCCTCGATGGGCTAACCGGACTGCAGCGTGTATGAGTATCTTAGGCTGTTACGGTTTCTTCCTGTTTTCTTATCTACTTGGTCTACAGGAAGGAAATGGCAACAGTGTAAAACGAAGGCACACTCAACATTTAAAAAAACCATCTGACTGAGACCATGAGAACCAGTATCGTCCCATGGACTGGTGCGGATTACACAGCCGACGCATGGCGATTAAAATTCCCGGGGCAGTATTTGACCTTGGAACTTTTGGAGTTGGCTGTGCTACTGCCCTAGGGATCTACTGCAGTCTATGTTCAGTATGCAGTCCGATAGAATTCGTTTTGTTCTGCCGAAGCAGATGTCTCCACAACTGTCAGAGAACAATCAGAGTGAAAGAACAATCGGATGCGCTGTAATCGCACTAAAGTAGAGCGACCCCTTTCTGTGCAGTATTACAAATTCATTCTGATGCTAATTTTAGTCTGCGCCTGCTATCACCAGCTAAATGGTCACCTCTCAACGGTAAGGAAAGTTCAGCCGGTTATTCCCCAGTTTCATCAGCCATGAAGCCTGTGAACCAGTTGTGCTATGGATTCTAATAAAAGGCTTTTGACACCTGTTAACTAAAAGTCTTTCTAAAGGACATTGTTCAACTGCAGATTCTTGTTGCTCTGTAGACGAGAGCATCGACTAAAATGCGTTTCTTAAGAATAGCCGGAAATGTCACGAGATGGAAGCAATGTCAGCTTCATGAAGCTGATGCTAATTGTGGATTGAGAATCAAGACACTTTACCTTTTATAGAGGTACGTATAACTAGATGCGGTGAAAGTTCATTACATAGCTTAGCTTTTTTTAGATCAATCATGGAACATTCGATTCTGGCATTTCTGCACCATCTTATCAGTTTCCTACAAAGAGTTTAATCACCCGAAACCCTCAAATGCTGTTAGTCTGCACAGCCTTCCCTAAAGAGCCTTCATGGTTTGAAACAAAAGATCTAGCCTTCGTAGGTTTAATTATTTGACTTTATTTACCTATCTGTCGGTTTTGCATTCTGCAATCTCATGGCAAAACCTGCACAGTTTACGTCTGGCGGCTAACACGCATAAACGGATTTTTAAGATTCTGCGATGGATGTTTTCTACGTGTGCGAAATGCGATCGATTCCAAACGAAAACACTTTCGTAGGGAAGTGGCACATCAGGTGAGTAATATCAAATGTTGCAAACTAATCAGTAGAGAAATCCGGGTCTCAAAGTTGGACAAGAAATAGCCTTGTTTGAAAATAAACCCAATATTTCATGTCAAACCTTCCGCTGTTTTTACGGAGTTAGCTGCCGAAAACAAATGGCACCGAGTTTTCTACTATGCGTTTCTGTGTTCGACCCGCAGCTAGAGTTCTGTTGTTGGTTAATGCCCAGTGCATTACTTTCACTTGGGCGAGCGATGCACGATGTAGCCTGCGTCAGTCCATGCATATTGCAATAGATCTTAGATAGACGTACGAATGGTGAGTCCCAAGTCAACCAAAATAGGACACACAACAAACGGTATTCGTAGTCTGGTGGCAAGTGATCACAGTCCATGTGCGCTGTAGTTCTTTTGCAACTATGATTCGTTATATACATTATTCATTACAGTTCAGCTTCCCAAAAGACCAGGTTGTCAAGACGTTTTATTCAGCTCAGTTTACAGCTGCCTATCCATACAAGAGGCGACAACAGTTCAACTTCTCAAAACTCCGCTTTAAGTTCGAGCGGGAAGGACGGTCAAAATGAGCTGCTTGTCAGTGTGAGCGTGCTGGCGTGTGTGTGGGTGTGTGCGTATGCGTGTGTACGTGCAAATACGCACATATGAGGAAGCGAGAAACTGATCAGGAAAGAGGGCATGATAGAAATAAGCCAGCAGGGGTTACACAGAAAAGCTGCAAAATGTTCCGGTGGCATAAGTCCTCATCGACTGGAGGCACCTTACTAGACTAACTTAGTGCTAGGGACTCACTGCTGCAACCTTGTGTGTGCGACTACACGTCCGTCGAGAACATCATCTTGTCATTATTAGCATTAATGCACGGAGTGCTAGTTATAAAGGTATTCCGTAAGTGATGCAAACCACAAAAAGGGCAGTCATCACAAAATTTATATCTACCATCATTTCCTTTGGCAAGCTCCGCTTCCTTAAATCTAACAATATGTGATTTGGAACGAAAAATTAGTCTTATAATCCTACATCACTAAAATCCAGATAACGCAGACAGTCATTATTTGCCGATTTCATATATCAGTGTGAAGGTATTCCCCAACGCCCGAGAACAGGACGCAGCTACCATGGTCTGTTCGCACGCTTGAAAAGTTCTCCCCACTCTGCCGGACGATCGACCGTGATTTCGATCGGTATATTTCGGCCCACATTCTGAGTGTGTCAGCGCAACAAAAATCATGCGAAATGCGTGATGCGCACGCAGATTACAGAGCCCTGATCACGGCGGATTGCTTCATATCTTCTCATTCAGCAAGCGTTATAACATTCATTTTAGGAGTATGCGAAGATGAAGCAACAGTAGGTCAAATTGCGTTTGAATAGTTCCAGAACCGACCATTAGTCCTCGAAGGTTAAACGAGTCTCTACGCACTTTAAAACAAGTATATCATTTGCATACCAAGTTAGTTTCATTTTCCAAGTATTGCAGGGGGAAATCACTCATAAGCTGGCTAAAAACTAAAACAGGAGGGGACTTTTGTGCATAACATCCATTTGAAGAAATTTACAAACGGGTGACTTAAAAACCAACTCGGTGCTAACGCGAGACTCGACCGAATAACACCTGAACCTCTCGACTATAATATTTTTCCACTGAGTTTGCTGCGATGATGCCGCCTCCTGCTTAAGTGCGAATGGCATTCACTATTTCAAAGAACTTATGAAGCTGATGGAAGAACATAAGAAGCAGGAGATTTAGCTGACATTGGAGGCACGTTGTGTTTGTTAGTTCGCAAATGAGCGGCACATAAATTCACTTTAGCTTTCGAGCAAACAACAGGATTGGACAAAATCCAGAACGGGGCTACCTGCTAAACCTCACCAACAGAGGTTTAAAATTTTGTGGGCCATTCAGGAGCTTTCGTTGACCGTATAATTTGTGCTCCATCAGCAAAGTTTCTTCTCCAACGGTGCGTGTACATGATTCTTATCAAGCACGAAGAAGGGGACGAAAGACCAAGTTTACACAAGATGAAACCAATTCAGCAATTTCCGCAGAATAGGTAGTCAGAGTGGCTAGGAGTGTCACAAAATATGAAAGTAGGCCGACTGGTAGCATGGGGAAGTGAAGGGCAGCATTGTTGACGACTGCATTTTAGTTGAATGAAGCAGAAGTGTTAAAGTTGATAGTGAAGAGAGAAAAACAGTCTAACAGCCCTGTTCCATGATATGCTTCCTTGTTGAATTTTCCAGCAATAAAGAACAAACTTAAAACGTGTACCAACATTCTGGTGAATGCAACAAATTTGGCTTGTTCACTTCTTATACAAGCAGAAATTCGGATGGGGCTTTGTAAGATGCCGAGCATTCGAACGGCTGAAAAGCGGTTGCAGACTATTTCGGTAGTCGGATAAAAATTCCCATTGCGGGTTACTGCAAATGCCATTCCAGCAGAAGGTGACCCATGAATAGATCGTGTACCATGAAATTTCCTTGATAACTTGGAAGATATCCATTGACAGAGAGACGAGTAGCCGTGGGGGTATCGCTTTCAATTCCAACCAGTCAAAGTTCCATTACCACCATCCTCCGAATGTAACTTCATCCACCGATTAATACGTGAGTGCACGGCCAACTACCCAGGCAGAACGGAGAGGTAACTAAAGGCGAGGCTGTGGTAGCTGGTGCCGCTGGACCAATCATAGGAACCAACAGAAAGTCAAGGTCAAAAAGAATTCCAAATGATTAGCGAAATACACTCATTTGCCTACCGATTTGGTTTTGACGGGAGACTCACCGGGAGCTGAATTTATCGTTTATAATGTTCCAGTTGCGCCCCCCAATAAAACCAAATTGGTATGCAAATGAGCGTATAAGTCGGAATCCGTCCAATTCGCGTTCAAATAGAACATAAGTTTGACGGAAACTCGGGGACTGCGCCTACCTGAAGAGCTTCAAGAAAGGCGAAACCGGTCGTGGGCTGTCGAAGAGTTTTCAGCAACCTTATGAGTGGTGTAATACGTCGATCTCAAAGGATTTTCAGTTTGGAGGAACGGTCAGAATGTATGATAGTCTCGCGTCAGATGGTGAGTGATTGTGTTGTAAGAAACAGAATTGTAGCCTAAAATTCAGCAAATTTGGGTGAGTTCAGAAACTGAACAACAATCCCCGATATCCTTCGAATGTAGACGCCAAGACCGAAGTGCGGACAGTAAAATAGCGCTTTACACATACATAGTAAATGAGTTTTACAATTTTAGCTTTCTTTTGATAAGAGTGGGAACTGTCGCAATACATTGGATAGACTTAACATACTACTCATAAGGTTGCGCAGTCAAAGTTTTCATCATCCACTAAACACTGTAATAGCCATCAGGTGAACATCGACAAATCTTTTTGCACGTAAGATTATACATCCTACTGCAAATCATGTTTCTCCCAATAATCAGCTCCTTTTACCACGTGACTGCGTCAACTCTTGGGACGGCCCAATATAGCCCTGGCATTTCTACCAGAACAAAGTCAACGATTGTATTGCCAGTCATTTTTAATCTGTTCCCCACCCGACTGCTAACCCATGTTGTTATATAGCTGTGGTGCTGGCGGTTGCAGATTGTGGAAAATCGCCGTATTTATGGCTTCAACCGCCATGAATTTGAAGACGTTTACGATGCTATGAAAATATCTATAAACAGTTCTAAGGATTATGTATTCATGTGGAGAATATACGGTTGTAATGAACCTAAAGTTTATCCTGTTCGCCAAGCTTGACAACTGGATTGCAAACGTTTCGTCACCAGTGGAAGAGATAATGTCATTTTGAGGATGGGCAGTTTTTCTTTTCCTGGGGAAACCGATATATCTCAGCGAAGAGTACCTCACGAGGTAAATCAGAGAATTGTAGAGATACACACACCTTTGGTATGAAACCAGATCTAACCAACTATTAACCTACTCAGAAGATCTGACTCACTGTCGTTGGATAGCTCCGTAGTACCATGTGATTGGTTATCAATCCTTACGGTGAACCTGATGGTCCCTTAGCCTTGATGTTGGAATTTACTCGAAACTTCCTGGGATGGATGTGGTAGGATCGTAAAAATTTCCGCATACGAGATAATCCATCCTCCTTGTAAGTTATCATATCCACATTTGGGTGTTACAAACCATATCCACCAGTAGCCAGGCTGTCAGAGAAACAAAATCTGGTCGTACCGAATTCCCGACCGACTAATACTCCGCAGTTATACCACTGGGTTCGTTGACGCGTTGTCCAGTTGCCAATAGACTAAACTAAACTAAATTAAACTAAAGTTAACAAAACTAAACTAAAGCTTATCTCTCAGCACTTACGTAAATACTGTCAAGACTGATGAAGTCTCAATGACGAAGACTTTCGTCCCAGTTGCTATGATTCCTATTTAAGGCCGAGGTTTAGCGTATCAGAATCGGTCTTGTAACCCGCCACATGAAGCTACCCATAGCGTAGTGAAAAACCCACTGCGGATTTCTTTCTTCTTGAGGTTCATAAGCCAGGGTTTGTCCCTAAATTTTGTCAAACGTATCTCGCTTTTGAGGACCGAATCGGACGTGTGCCGAATAACCACTCACCTGAGCGCCAAGTAGGTGTTAACGGAGTCCTAAGTGAAACCGTATTAATCTGACCAAGTGTTTTTGTTGTATCATGGAAAATACTCCCTATATATTATTCCGATTGAAATATGAGCCAACCTGTTTGGAATAAATTCATTCATTGGAAGAAGTAGGTAAGCTGAAGATCCAGTTGAGATTCATTTGAGTTCCTCTATGGAGCTAGTTTAAGGTGGAAGTGTCTGTTGACCTCCCCAAAACAGTAACTCTTTTATGAAGGCAAATTCTTGCCGCGCTTCAGAAATAGTCGCCAATTTGTCCTAAAACAAAACGCACGTCCTGAGGCACTTCATTGTTTAGCAAATTGTACGCAATTAGAGAGATAACTTTGTCAGTTAGTGACTTTACAAGTGAACTTCTGCTGATCATAAAATAATGTAGCTTGAATTTGTCGTCGGTGTTTATGAATAACACCGTAGTATTGTTAGTTTATTAAGCTATCTTTGAAACAGTAAGTCTTAACTCCCATAAGGACTCAGATATTCAGACTGGCGCCAATGCTGACTTCGTTGATTCATCATCTCCAGACTGAACAACACACTAATATACCTGCTTCAGCACATCCGTTCGTATAGTCTAACGTGTTTTGACTATCAGAACTCCCAATTTTAATGTCACACACTGTCATAAACCCAGTAAAAACACAAAAACTGAACTGTTGCCAAGGCGACCACGTACAGGTAGGTAGCCTTACACAGATCAGTTAGTCAGTAGAAGTTATTCAACGTTTTTGAATGAAATTTTATGATGGACAATTTCGTCATACCTTTACACGGAGAAAAGTAAGTGCTGTCAATCAACTGTCGGTTGCGCAGCTTTCTTGGGCTGAAGCGTTCTCCTATTGTTCGTTCACTGAAAACTTGTGCAGGCAATAGTGGACTGCTTTGGATGATGCTTTTTCTCGTTTTAATTGCTCAAGAAATGTGCAATACCTGCAGTTAAGTTTACGGAATGTTTAGTTAGAAAACAGTACTATTGTGCGCAACAGTGAATGTGCGTTGTGCTCTTCCTTAACCAGTGAATCGTTCTCATAATAAAAGTCGGAAGTTAACGCCAACAAAAGCGATTTAAGTCTCAAGGTACGTTGATGTAGCGACATAGATTCGAGCACGTTTCTTAGACCGGTAACCATAGCTACCATCCGACTTCGTGCTTGGTTGTTAAATTCCACAAAGTAACATCAATAGAATTCTTCCACCTACTCTTCACTGCAGACTTTGGTAGTTTCTGATCATCAGAAGAACTCCAACTTTCGGACAATTAAATGTGACAAACGAGCAACCATTAGTCGGTGATTGATTCATCAGCTACCACCGGTAGTTTACAACACTCCAAGTGACCGTTCTCTTCGTGCTCAGATTGTAAAACAAACTTGGAAGGGTCACAGCTCCGGTCTAATTTCAAGACGACAGGAACACATCATGATTGATGCGAACTGTTCATGCCTTAAACGATAGCCCAAATGTGAATATGCTTCACCACCGGAAATTAGGAAATATCCTGCCAGATGTAGCATTCAGAGGTGACCAGCGCATACAGACCATTGTGGAGGAAAACGTAAAATTTTAATGTTGTTAATACAGTTTACCGTTCAAACGGAAGACCATCCAACTCCCAGGTGACAAATAATGAATGAGTGATCGTTTCTGAGAACCAACGCAAATTGCACGTATTTGTGTTGTGCCATATGAACCAAACTCTCCAGAATCTCTGAAATGACAGTTGTAAAAGTCAGCTAGTTTTTATCCAATTGGCTCTGATTATTTTGGTGGGTGAATTTCATCCACCATTTAAATTCAGGTGTTTTGATTTAAGGAACCTCAGGTGACTCCCCCATACATCTCCTGAAACAGTCTATCTAACCCTGTTTAATACATGTGCTTACAAGGACTACTGTTTCAGCAATGAATATGCGGGGGAAATGTAAAAAATGCTGTGGTAATTTGGTCTAGTATAATGAGCGCGAAACAAACACGCCAGATATTTGGGATACTTGGGAATGCTTATTCAGAACACAGTCTTTGGAGAGATTATTTTTTCGACAAGCCTAAGTTTAGCACCTACGTTGGATATTTACTGCTAGCATAAGAACGTTCCAATCAACTGTAAAAGGACTTTGTTGATTTACAAATGGGTGTAAACTAAAAGCAGACCAACCACATCTCCATCGTGAAGTAGTGTTGTTCAAAAAATGTGTGGGCCACCCTCGTGATAAAGTCTTTATTATTTATTTAACCTATGTGACTTCCAACTGGACAGTTCTGAACGACCTGGGAACTGCAAGGAGTATAAGTCATGACTGATCGAGTTATGCGGGTCATTTTGTCCAAGCTTTATAAAATTCGTGCTGGATGACCTGGCGGGCCCGGCACCTTCAACAGAGATTTCGGGAAAATTTCGGCCCTCGCTTTTTACTTGATGGGCCTGCCATACCCTTCTAAATGTAAACAACAAAACATGCTTTGTCTGCACTGCTGCCCAGATTTGCATTGTGCCGACCAAAAAGAACTAAACCTATACTAATTTGAACCTATGTTATTCCAACTCTCAACCAGTCCCATAGTATGCAAGTTCTGCAGTTTCAGGAAGAGACCCTTATACGAGTGCGACAGACAGACGTTTAGTAAAATACGGAGAATTTTTTCAGACTACCAAATCACAGTGCACTTAAGAAAACTACTGTTGGTAGTGTGAGGAGATTTTAAAATTTTTAAATGTGGATTTCCTTTTGTGAGTGAGGCCAATATTTTCTGAAAAGCCAAAAGGCACAATACAGCTTTTTTATTCATATTGGAAATCATCAATAGTGCACATCTCATGAAGCTCCAGGGGGTCATGGTGAATGAAGCTCCCATTTGAGAATCGGTGCTTCAGAAGCCAGTCAATACGTGACCACATGATGTGGATCCCATGATTGAAGACTGAATGGTGCTATATCCTGTCTAAAAGCGATTTAATCACACTGCTGCTGAGCCATTCATGACCGAATGGTTGAATGTTTAAACTTCTAGCCAGGCGTCTTGGGTTCGAAACTCCCTTGAGTCAGTTAGGATGCGCAGTTTCGATGACTCACAAGGAGGGTCAATCCGCCGTGCAGTGCGTTTTGGCTTCTCAGCATAGATTTGCTTCACTTGCAGGGCGTGATCTGTCTTAGGAAAGCTACGGACAAACCGGTGGTCATCCGGCAGTAACACATCGCTGGTAGCCTATGAGGCACACGAGCAGACCGGCCCCGCATACACTTTTTGTATCTTGTTTCGGAACATAAACCCCATGGTCTTAACGACAAATTTGGCTGTGACCACAGTGCAGCAATGCCGATTCGGTGCACAAAAACTTTAGCGCTCTGGGCTAACCAGATGATATTCTCGAACCAACGTATAAATGAGAACGAATTTCTGTGAGAAAAAAAATCAGGATAAAAGATGTGTTGTAAGTGAATAAGCACTTCCTTTGGTTCATTCGGAAAATTAAAGTGCGAGGAAAGTCGTAACAGGTAACATGTACGACCCAGGCGATCCGACCCTAGAAAGCACGCTCAAAAGACGTGCATAGCATGCTACCTTGCATGGAGGAGGAAACCATCGAGCATCGGAACGCAAATTTGGATTTTCATCCAGGTTACCTATTTTTGGGCTTCATAAGAAGTCATGTTTATTTTTCGACCGGTAACTCACGTCCCGTTGTTGTCAGACCCAAAATATTCTTATCCCAAATAAAAATCGACTGATGTGTTCATCTCTCCGGAAAAGAAAGGTGAAATACACCACCGACTGAACGATTCCTTTAGCACCTGCCTGTACTCGCAGAATCCAAGAAAAGCAACCCAGTAATGAGGGTAAAAATACAAAGTAACCAGGTGAGTGTTTCTACTAGTTTCGTGTGAAAGCTTCATGTGTTCATGCCACTAGCTACACAAATCAATGAGAATAGCTGTTTGTTTGTTCTCTGAGCTGATTCATTTGATTTTAAACGTTTCAGTCGATTTTATATCACCAGCATGAATGTGTGTAGCGAACCGGTGCAGCGCGGCAGTGCGTATGTTGAGTGGTGGTCCGCATGTTTTTATATACATGGAACTGACTTTTAGGCCTGTCTGTTCACCTAGATAATCGATCTCGTTCGTTCACCCATGAGCTGCTACTCATAACGATCGACGTTCACGTGACCCTGAGGTGATCTGCTTTGTCCACATCCATAGGTTACGTCCGAATAGGCTATGACTTTGACCATTTCAAGTATTGTGCCAACATCATTCCGCATGCGCCTTGGCTTGTTGGTGCGGTAATCGACTGCACGTGAGGGTTTCACTTGAGCAGTTTGTCGTTCGCATAGCGGAGTACATAGATTAGGCACGTTTGAGAAGGAAGAAGAAAATGTGTACTCTGGTATTATCATAAGCAGGTTGATCCATCATCCTGTGTCAAAATCGGCAGATTCAAGCTAGCTTCCATTCAGGATGACAAGTGGTTTTGCGCCACCCTCTCAGATGACCAACAATGTTCGACTTTATCGGTCTGAAAGCAGGTTTTCACTCCTATTCCCAGAACCTCTGGCAAGGCCTGGAGATGAAGGGTATCGCTTCTAAATTCTTGTCTCCTATAAAGCCTCACTTTTTTTCGCTGAAGCTTGTCTACGGCAAACTCTCTTCTGAGGTGTGACTTTCTCCAGTCTGCTTGGAAGGTTGTGCTTTTCTTCTTTGTACATATGTTTCCCTTACGTTATTTCTGGCCTTGTATTGATTACTGAGTGTCTCTCTGTGTTAAGGGATTTTTTATTTCTTTTGACTTTTGGTTTTTTTGCCTCTCGGTTTATTGTATACTGCAGCAAGCCTGGTTCAGGTTAGATCAACCTGCTGGTTCTATATTTGTATCCACTCTTTTCTTAAACAGTTTTCAGCCTTGTGATCGTGGAGTTCTTTTGGAGCTCTTGGAGGTCATTTTGAAATAAAGTATACCAATAAAGATAGAAATCGCCACGAAAGATAATCAACTGAAGAGTAAGCACACCACGACACAACAGAAGCCGGAAACCAAACAATCTAAGCAGAAACAAAAGTCCTCGGATAGGAGCTACGCAATGCACCAAAAGAATACAAGGAAATGCAGACCCCAACGCGACACACATCTAAACGGATCAATGGGATGCAGTGCAAAGCGTTTTCCAGTTGATCCATCACAGCAGTAGAGGTTAGATAGTCTTTTATGAATAAATAAACTTAAGTAAGTGATGAGGAATTATCCAGCCCTCCACGGCCTGATGATGTCTCTTCGATTAGCGAGGGACATTTGTAGGCTAACTATCATGCAGATCAACAGCCACATGAATGCAACCACCAGTGTGCGCACACGAACTACCATTATTCGAATATATATCCAGATGGGTAGTCAGCTGACTTTTGAAGATGTGTTCATACAGATTAGTCCGATATCCGGCGAAATGGTGATTCCACAGAATATCACTGCGGCAGTGTGTGTACTTAGAGTGCGCTCAACTTTAAAAAGACTGTACAACGTATACGAACGAAAGTGCCTTTCATTTGTATTAAAAGGGGGGAAGTGAATGAGAATACCCACATTGTGGTTTCAGTACGTTTTTATCACAAGCAACATGTGGATTGATCCAACAAGACTGGACGCTGTTCCAGTACGAGTCACTTCCTGCAGCTTCAGCGTTGTTTCCAACTCTGTTACATTAGAACCTGCTCCGCATCAATCGACACATTTGCCATTTTTGACCTCCCTGGTTCTGATCATTAACTGTTTATTCGCTGCAGCCCCCACAATGTAAAGCTTGTGCTTGTTTTCCGACATGAAAAAACGTTTGGGTTCAACTTTGGTAGCTCGGTTTAGTTTTCGCCTACTATGTATTGCTTCCATACGACTGTTCATGTTTTGTTTTGTCTACTGTGCTTTCTGAAATGAATAGACTAAATCTCCCCCGTGACACAACCCGCTGATTTTTCCAGTCAGTTTTCACTTTTATTCTTGTGCAAAATCGCAGTTGTAGCCACCAAGCTACGACAGCAATTCTTATGTCCTTACGTGAGATGTTTCGATTCAGTCGGTGTCTGTTCAAGATCATTTGTGCTGTTTGGATTAATCTAACTCGAGAACTGCGGAGAGTAGAAAAATTAGAGTACCGCAGAGTACGCTTCCACCAATATTTAGGTGGTGAGCAGGGGGTACTCATTGACTCCAACACCTGATTTGGTCTTAGACTGGATCTTCGGCACAGTTGGTACACCAGAGTTCGTCTGTAAGGAGCCGATTATGGCGCGTCGGAGTGACACAATGATGACTCCAAATCGCAAGTTTTCTGGCTGAACCCACCCCAAATCTAGCGCTCCAATACTTCCTGACGTTCAGCCACATTCAGTCGCTTGCATGATGTGTGTCGAAACTACCTAAAAAAAAGTGAGTGACAAAATGAAGCCATACAAAGTTTGGCAAAATCTACAGGATTTATAAATGTCACCAGCTCAAAGGACCGTGCGTACAGTCACCCTGTGTCATCTGAAAACCTGCAGAGAACCATAGACTCTGTTGCCTGTCAGAGTGATCAATTACTCGTGGTTTCCTTTAGTGGTGGAACTAACTGACTTCAGTCAAAAGCTGGTGTTGCAACAAACTTTTGCTGGTTGGATATGTGTTCGAAAAATGTTCTACAGTTAAGCTTCAGATTAGCCAGGTATCTCCATGGCGGATCAGCTCCATGGGTGTTTAACACGTATGACAGAAATTTGCTGGGCAATCAGCCTTGGCCTAGCTGAATTGTGGTACCTTCATCAAACTGTTAAACACTACAAAATTAGTTAATTATTTCCTGGATTATGCTGGTTTTGAGTGCGGCACTATTTCATCTTTATTGAGAATAATCAGATATGCGTATCTAACGGGACTCTAGGGATTTTGGAACCCGTGACCTCCCGGTTAATAATTTGAACAATTGAACTTTCGGCCAAGAGCACCTGATGAGCAGCGTGACTAACTCGCACCTAAACAGGATATAGCGCCACTCATTCTTCAGTCATGGGATCCATATCATATGGTCACGTATTGAGTGGATTTCCGATCAACGAATTCTCAGATGGAAATTTTACTCACCAAGACTCTGAAGCATTGTGATGCGTACTGCTGATGATTCCCAATATGAGTGAACTAGCTATTGAGTGCTTCTCGGCTTGCCAACATAGATTGGCTTCACTAACAGGACAAAATCTCCAATAAAAGTCCCAAGTCTGCCCACACACCTGCAACGGAGACTCGCCTCTTCGGAAAATATCACCCAACAGCACCCCAAGATTGTCCGCTGGAATTGTGAGGACCATTTTGCAAACTGACTACAAATGTCAACAAATCTTGGAACAACAAAATGAGCTTATCTTGTCTGCCATTTTCTGCAACTGTCAATGACTAATCTTTGGGTCAGGATAACACGATAGACTTCTGCCATTCCGTGTTCCTCTTAAATTCCAGTTACTTTTAGTCAGATCTGTTGAGTCCCGTCTACCCGCTTATACCATGTGCAGGTCACAAAACTATCACCCCCATTGTGCCTGCACATCACGAGATTCCAGAGCATTTTCGTGTATTTCCACTGCTGTATGTCCCACCGATATTAATGCAAACACAGGTCACAGTAAAACCATCAATCAGTCTAGGGTACGCACATTCATCTTGCAAATTCTTGGAAGAATAGAGAGATTATTCAGAGGAAATCCGCTTGGAAAACGCACGATGGCTAATAAAATGATTTATGTGTCTAACGACAACCAAACACTTATAAAAAGTATAGTATTTGTAATAAAATTCGTTTCCCCAGTCTCTGGTGCAGAAGAAGACTGACTACAACTGTATCAGCTTAGGTACCTATCAATGACCTTTTCCATGAGCTTTATTTTATTGCTCAAGGCTGTCTTTTCATTGATTCGCTTGTCTGGTTTTACCTTGCCAGGTCAAACCATCAGAAGAATTCTTTTTTATACTTCCATATAATTGTGTTCCAAGTGAACGAGATAGCTGAGCCGGACCGAAAAACGCCTACGAACGGAAAAAGCTGCAGGACCAGCTTTTATGGCTTGATCTCTGCTTAAGGGGACTACCAAAGTAGCCCAGCACTTCTCCACTCCTACGCTTGCCGTTCATCTTTTGCATGCTCACACAGGTACGTTACTCGCCCTAATGAAAATAAACCCATATTTTGGTTGTTTGTATTATCTTGCTGGTTTGCGCCCAGTCACGTTAAACAGCTTCCAAATCCAGTATGTGACCTTTGAAGCACAGAAAACCATGTCCGTCGTACGGTTCCTTTCATCGCCCCACCCCAGGTTAGCGTACGATTTCGCGTCATGCTGCCTAGCCGGAGCTTCCCATATCAGATCAAATCTTAGCAAAACACTTGGAAGATACTAGATAAAGCACAGTTTGTTCATCTACATGTAAATCCTATCAATTGATCCTCTGAGCAGCATGACTTGAGCTCAGTATCAACCCACTTGGTTGGAGGGACTTCAGTGGTCTCAAAGCCTCGTAGCTTTCCAAGGTTGTAGACATTGTGGACATCCGAGGTATCGACTCGACAGCAACACCCACAACACTACACACAGAATATTATAACGCGCTTGTCACGCTCGACTGTTGTTGTGAATGAGCCTGATATGACCTTAAATAGTATGGTACAGTTAAGCAACATCACAAGAAGTTATGCAGCAAGCTGGGTTGAAAGTACATGAAGGATATGATTTGATACTCTGCAAGGTCTTTAATATCAAAGTGCGAGTTGTCTGCCACCAACCGTTTGCAAGGGTATTTGAAAATGATAGCGCACTGCAGGCAAACGGAAGCAGAACACGTAAGTTTGTTTAGCAGGTGGAGCGGGAACTATACCACTAAAAGATGATGACGCCTGTAAAATATCGACCAATATCACAAAATACTTTCTCTCGTTCTGAAAAACATGGGTTGTGAGGTGTTGAGGTCCCCTGTTAGAGTTTAACTTCATTGAGTATCTCTGAGACGTGATGACTGATAGAGACTATACTAAAGGCCGCATAGCCTACAGTGCTGACACTTGAGAAGGTGGCAGATGAGATATCGTCCCATTCAACCATACCATTCTTCTGTGGTATTTGGTCTTCTATTCGCAGTTTACATCAGAAGTGTCCGATTCCTCTGGTTTTCAAAGCATTTGGAATGCATCTGGTTGTTTCCGCCCATCTCTGACAAAGAAAGTACACCAACGGTAAGTGCAACACATGACTCCACTACGAACACGTTTATTTGTTGTCATTTTAGATGATAGATGATTTCAGCACAACTTCGGTTTTGTATTAGACCTTGACCTAACTAATACGGTAACAGTACGCCAAACATAGATAACTGTTTGATCCACAAAATTCAATTAGGGAATAGTTGAGTTAGCTTCAGCCAAAGACGACGATAAGTAGAACGAACCTGACCGGCATACCGTCGTATCATTCAAGGTGTGGTGAAAATGCTTTCATTTCAAACTATTTGTTTCCCTTTGCAATCTGGGCGAAAATCCTGATCGCAAACCGATCAAAAAATTAGATGTGAATTCATTTTGAGGCGTTGATTTTTTCATTCAGTGAACGAATCCGCGTTCAATTCATGGAGATGGTTCATTCACCACAATTCAATACAAGTCAGTATTACATTCAGGTACTGTTAGGATGGATCCATTGCGTGCTAATGTTTAATGCGGCACGAAGTTTCGTTATTGGGTCTTTGAAAAATAACGCCGCAAACAGACATCTGATTTTACTGGAAAGGAAATCATCCAAAATGTGAGAGGACTGATCCGTTTATGCTGAAAATTCTTGAAGGTAATAGGTCCAGCTGCTGAGGTGTGTGTTAAAAGTCTACGAAAGATGTGAGCTAGTAAGCACTGTTCTCGATAAATGCAACAACTAGAATCAGGTTCTGAGTGACCGCCTAACATAATATGAAGTGAGCAAATATAATGTTGCTCTGCTTATACAATAAAAGTGTGGGCTTCGAGCCTGGTGAAAGCCTACCAGGATTAAGTGCCTTTTGACGCTGGAAACCTTTCCATGAAGTTAATTCACTTCCGTCTATCTTCAAAAAGAATAAGAGGCCAAGGTAAACATATTAGATATAGGCTTCTTTATTTTCGCCCATTTTTTTCACAATTTTGTAATTTACCCGAACAACCTCAGCTGAGTACACTATTCACGTTCAAAAATGTTCACTTGTTGGAACGGTCATCTACAAGTTGGAAACACCTCACTTTATCAGCAGCACACTGGTTCGAACCCAGTAGTCACCAAAATATCTAAGGATGAGAAATGATCATCACCAGTGGTTAAACAGGAAGTGATGCGCCTTTAACTGCAGTGTGGTCTGTGACCACCAGTTGTTTCTCTCAGGTAGGAGATTGAGTTTTGAAAAGCCACTTTTTAGGAGTAGGGTTACATATTTTTCGGTACCCGTGGTATTAATGTCATAAATAAATGTCAACTCGGATGCGTGATGCGGTTGGGTTATCCATAATTTAAACCCGGAGAGTCTATGTTGTAAATAATTCCAAAATGTTGCTTAGTTGATGATAACGTGCGAGCTTCTGTTGAACACAAACTGCAAAGTCTGTGTTCCGCGCCTACACCCTAACATCGGTCGCTTCTAGCCAAACGCTTGCTGTATTTATTGTGTCAGTCCTGTGCGTAGCAGCGACTCGCGCACCGAAAAGTCATAATTCAGGACACAAGGTTCGACCAACACTTATCACAGGTGGGAGGTTTTTAAAGTTCATCTTATGATGTTCGGGATGTGACTAAATTTATTTCGAAGTGCAAAATGTTTAGGCTTGATCAAGAAATCGTCGTTCCAGAAAGGTTTGGTAAACAACCGATGGACTCATTGCTGGGCAGCGTTTTGGTTTTGACACAAGTTTTGTCTGGCCAGGCGAACAAGGCACTACCGAGGCCGACGTTAAGGAAGACAGAAAGCCGGCCAATAAGGTCCCTTTCAACCAGCAGACTGAACCAGTGCTGAATATAACTCAAAGGTTCCTGGTTATTAGTGTGGATGACTGATAGCTACGACGAATAGGTTAAAGGAGAATTATCACCAAGTTGAATCAGGTTTGAAGCCTTCTTCCTCTGGTTTACAAAGCCGTATATGAATGTGCCGCTTGAGTATAGCTGAAGATAGCTCAGTGTTTAAGACGCGGAATTACTCAAAGAATGCTCTGGATTCGAACCCAACCTCAACACCTCGACTGCCCCTGGTTATGCTTGGGCAACCTGGCAGCATCTCAGCCCTCATGCTTTTTTCGGGTGGCGTGGAAGCTAGAAATTGAGAGGGTCTTACAGCTGGGCCGTCATTTCTCCTGAGTTTTTCTGTAAATTTTGTTAACTCAGCTTGAGAATCGTCTCTTCAAAGACTATCCGCCGTAAGCGTTAGCCACCCACCCTAACCACCAGGAGCCTTTGATTAAAAATTAGCACTGATTAAGTTGGTTGGTCTTCAGGATTCTCACAGCTTGATCCTCCATCTGCCTTAAAACTCGTTCAATCCGGTTGCCTATCCAATTGAACTGTCGTAAAATTTGTGCCAAAACGAGAAGTCCGCCCAGCAATACCTCTGCTGTTTGTTTATCGAACCTTCCTGTGACTGAAACCTTGGGTTGCCTGGAATAACTAGTGTCATGATAGACACATAACATAGACACAACTCATCAGGTAACTGAAACTCTTCGACGGTCCACTACCGGTTTTGCCCTTCTTGGGGCTCATCAGGTAGGCGCAGTCCCCGAGTTTCCGTCAACCATATGTCATACTTGAACCCAAATTGCACGAAATTAGCGAAATACACTCATTTGCATAGCAATTTGGTTTTGACGGGATACTCACCTGAAACCCAGCTAAACCTCTCGTTTATGATGTGCCATGACCTACTTATATCTTTTCCAGGAAAGTTTATCAACAAGTTTCTCACCTATCGACTTAAGAATCGGGGGTGGAATGGCGATGTTGCGGAATATAGGTATCTCAGATGCGCTGCTTGGTTGTTGGATTGTTTGCCGAGCATCAGTACACTGATGATGGCACCTCGATTGGTGATGAAACGTTTTCAGCCTAACCGACAAGCTTGACGGAATTACCAACAACCGAGTGTGGAATGCCCGAGTGTGAATTTTTTATCAATGTTATCATTATTATTAGTTCTGGTAGCGGTAGTCTTCTTATGAGGGATCAGCCTCCGAAATGTCTCAATGTGGAAAATGCACGTTGGCAAAGACCACATACAAAGTAATGAGTGAAGTTAGCTTTTCCCCGCCGGAAAGAGATCCCTGAAGGGGTTAGCTATGAAAATTGCTACGGTATAGATTGACTTCACTGACAGGATGAAATCTCTATTAAATGCCAGCGAATCGAGTATGTCGTTCGCGAGGATTGATGACCTGTTACCAGTGTCGGTTTTGACGGAAAACGTCAGCGATTCTTAAAACGATAATCATATCTGACTCTAGCATCCAAGTTGGTCATTGACGGTTTGTCCAGCCTGATATTTCCGAACCAATTATTGTGCGTTTTGTTCTTTTGCGTTCACGTAATGCTTCCTAGTAATCGAAGAAAAGGTGAGTCTAAATGAGTGCAACATACCCATCTGCCATTTTCATTTAGGATTCTGTAATGTGAGAAGCAAAGACGTCAGGGGAAATTATGAAACAAAGGAAGCATTTTACCACCATAACGCCTATTCTGCCGAACTCTGAAATCCCCAAACCAGTCACTAAGGGTAAATTTCGGACTGCCGAATCAATCCAGCTTTGCAGCCTGGAATTCTCTGTCACAAAACAACTCCTGTTACACTTGAATTTGCCCTGCATTACGAGCTGTTTTGTCCCCGTAATGTACCACATATGACTTCATGGTCCATCGGATTTAATGTCCGCCGGCTGGTTTATGTCCTGGTCGAATTCGACAGACTTGTAGGTCACTCAGCGTATGACTGGTAGACCTCTATTTTTGGTTAGCACTAATCCGACCGGAAGACTCCGTTTCGCGCTTAAAACGAAAAAAATGTATCTGCACTTTACCCACGTGGACAATACGTTGGCGGTAAACTTATCTACCATTTACGTAAGCCGGTCGTTTTTTGAAAGTCCGCTCTTGCGAAATCTCCAGTCTCATGTCGCAAAAAACAAGCAATGGTTTCTTCCGTACGGCGATACTTCCACCGAAATGCTCTCTTCAGAAGGGCAGTTATGTCATTTTTGTGAAGATTTATCGGGATGCTCTGTAAAGCTCTTGCAAATTGGCATGTGATGAATTCACTCCTGGTTTATTGCGTTAAATTGGATGCGTCTTTTTCTTGTTCCGCAGCACACGCGAAACGAAACTGAGTGGAACTTTTAACCGCCTCATATGCAGAGTTAGGAGATGCCACAAATGGTCTTATAAACATCATTCTTTGTGGGACAGTGAAGCAGTTTCAACGGGGTATTGGTTTTTTACGTTAGGCTTGTTTGTATGAAGTTCGAAATTCAAGGATATAAACATGGAATTAAGTGCGACTATTGATTTTTGTAATTTATCGTAGATTCACTTCGAATCCTTCGCTTGTGTCTGTGCAAACCAAAGTCGATGTTTCTGATTTGCGCATCTAATTAGGCAGTGAACATCTTAATTGGCGTGCAACAGTTATAAGAGAAATAGGGCAATTCATTTCATTAAATGCGCAGAATTTGAATTTGCAACGCAGCTGTGTGAACACCAGCGCCGACGCACGGTGATTTCGTGAGTGTACACTGCTGCGGCTAAATTTCGTCCCCGAACAAATTTTTCAATGAAATCGTGCTATGCTTGCAAGTTTCATTTAGCCTCAAACGGTAGCAGTGTTAATGTCGCGTTCCGTCGGATCCGGATAATCTGATCAACAAGGATTTATGTTGCATAAAGTGTTTCAAGTATTAGCGAAATAAACTCATTTGCAAACAAATTTAGTTTTTGCGAGAGACTTACTTGGAACCCAACTAAATCTCTCGTTTGTGATATTTCCAGTGATGTTTCGATTATTATTCGCTCTTTCCGCGATTTCGCGGCAACAGCCAGGCAACCGAAACTTAATGATTTTCTCCATAACCAAAACGGTATTTGTAAACGATATCAATGTTTACTGAATGGGAGCATTTCTTGGAGGTATTCAGACAGTTTACTGATTTCGAATTCCGCAACCACGTTTCAACTGTCCACATAAATTGGTGCAATCCAGCCTACACAAAAATCAATTTTGTCAGTTCGTCTTTGCACGCAAATATTTGGAACTGATCTCCTGTCCACCATATGAAAATCTGCGTTTATTCTCATCCTGTCCCTACAAAGTTACTGTTCGTCCCACCCACGTAACCATCATTTTCACATCCTTGTTGTGATGAGCTCTCCGCTGCTTTGATCGTCGTTTTTAACCTTATTCGTTTCTTGCATCGATCACAGTTGGTAGTTAGATAATTAGGCTGACAATCACGCGTCTGACAGATTTAGACGTCCCTCCTTATCGTCATCATCATTATGGTTGTGTGAAAGGATCATGTCATGTAATGGTTCTGATGTAGATTGACGCAAACATCGTCGCTAGTTTTTTGGGCTTTATAATCAGTACCTCATTCATATTTGTCCCTTAGACTTTATCTTGTTTTATCTGGATATCATCATAATTTCCCAGAACTTTCCTATTTTATGTCGATTTCCGACTCTCATATGGGCACAGTAAACGAATATGCGTGACAGATCCGCTGCTACATTGGTGACATCTCTTTTGTGGCACTCACAAATCGATTTATATTGGTTTGCTCATCGCAATCATACAGGGCTAATAAGCGTGCTAACCAATGTGAAAACAGATATTGTCCTAGACTCCGCAAGAAGAGTGAAATGCTATCTAAATGACTGCCTGAAGAATGTCAGTTGAGTGCCTGAGGTCAACGAGTACGAACGTTTATCGAACGTTAACTTCTCTCTACAAAATTCACAAACCCGGATTTCTTGTGCACTCTAATCGATATGATCAAATCTCTTATTCGTGATGCCGCTTGCTGGCTAAGAAAGCTACACAGACCTTTTCACAGTAACCTTTTTATCCATAGCTTTCGTGATAGTTTTGACTTAATTCTCTTTGTCCAGAATGCCAAAGCAATGTATAACGTGTTCAGCTGTATCAGACTTCCGTAAACAAAAAGTTCATTATATCCGCAATTCTATGAACCAAGCCGGCTTTCTCCCACTCATTGCTGTTGTTGATTTCAAGGAGCTTCTTTCTGGCTGTGTGCTCAGTATATCACTTGTGTTTACTGGAAACATTAATAGACAAACAGATGGAACAGTGATGTTTTCCCCAGGCGGACGACAGTTGGCCCACATATAGCTCAGCAAAGCTCAATGTGATTTAGCTCGAGTGATTGCGTAATTACTCTTCTAGAAACACTACGCTAATTGTATTCCTTATCGTCCGTTATTTATACACAAGAACTGAAGATCTTATTCGATGCATTGACCCGGGACATTTGACGTTAGGTCTTATCATGGATACCGCACCTATATGAAAACAGGATAGTAGATATCAAAGACGAGCACATCGGCCAAGACTCAAAGTTTTGCAATCTTGTTGCTATGAAACGTAAAGGGGAACTGATCCATCTGTCTGGCCAACAGGTACGAAGACTTTGTATCCACAATACACCAAAGCATTTCAGCTTCAAAGGAATAAAACATAACTTGAAAAGTAGAAAAGCCAATTGTGCTGCTGTTACGTATGTCTGGTTCCCATCTTGAGGCTAACCATTAGGATGAGGTTCGTATGTTGGTTCGAGCGGGATTCATACAGAAAACGCACTTGAGAATGGGACCACGAACCGTGATATGGTCTTACAATTACACCAACTGACCAGCAGTATCACAGTGTGGATGAATAGTACTCAAACGTTGCAGTAACTACACCTCACCTCAAGAATGCCTATGGAACAAGGCTAAATGAGAGTATCACTGTTTTGATGTATGAGGTCGTCAAACAGTCAGAAGTTAGTCAGTATACCCCGAACTACTCTATCAAAGTGATTTAGTTTGAGGGATCACTGGTCGGTTGACTGCTGCCCCAAGAAATATCTAACGCCACGATACTGTAAATATGTTTCGTAGGTGTCTAATGCTGGAGGATAAGGTGTCTTCTGTGACTAAGATATGCGGATGTAGTCTCTTTTGCAAGTGTTTCGCAAAAAATTTTGACAAATGATTTGGTGCTTGCCTCTAAGGTCTGTGGAGCACATGCCGTCCTGAGAGCAGTCAGATGATGATTGCGGTGCAGTTAAATCGATGAAATCGTTCAGTTTGATCTATCGACCGTCATCAGAACCCTCATATCATTTGCACGTATATTTGTCTGAGGAAGCCATATCCAGATCATTTGCGTGGAATGCATGTGCTCTAAACACAAAGATTTTTCGATAACTACTCTTATTTACATAACATTAGACTTAGTTGAGTCTCCTGTGAAGAGAAATTCGCGTGCAGATGAGAGTATTTCTCGAAATTTATCCAATTAGGGTTCGATTAGAACATAAGGTGGACGGAAAATCGGAGACTGTGCCCATCTAGTGAGCACCAAAAAAAGCGAAACCGGTCGTGGATTGTCGAAGAATTTTCGGGAACCTTATGAGTAATGTGTTACGTTTAGACAACAAAGGTATTTTGTCTATAACTGAAATACTTCCTTCGGACTTTGTTTATCACAAAGAGGTGATAATCACTGTAAAGTTGTTTCATCCTCATTGGGAATCATCAGCATTGCTTAGCTTACGAAGCTCTACAACGGTTCGAATTCAAAAATTCATGCTGGTGGATGATGGATAAACCATTAGACCACGGCGGCCGATCAGTATTTAGCCTAAAAGCTATCCGCTCATCCTTCGATCGTGAAAATCACAACAGTTGCTGACTTGCCCAGTGGCTACTTGAGTGAAGACATCTCATAACGAAGTTAGTCCGCACCGTGAATTCTATTTTCCTTCTGAGCTACATGAAGTCTGTGGATTGAAGGACGAGTGACCCCATTTCCCACGCAAGTGTGAGTTAAATAGACTGTCGATCAGTCTTCGTGGCCGAACGGCTTTGCCTTCAACCAGTAGCAGGGAGGTCACTGGTTAGAATCGCCCCAGCATTTTCCAAGTCACACACAACCGATGAGTCCCAAAAAGGCTCGAACTTCTGAACAGTGCTACTCGGCTTTTCGGCGTGGACTGGCTTCAGTTTCAAGACCAAAAATTTAATTCCGAGTATCCCCAAATCCCCATATACTTCCGGGGGACTGGTAGTGACCCACTCACGAACTGCAGGCATTGCTAACATAATTGACACAAATAACATTGTGAATTCTATTGGTGAGCTCCTAGTGGTGGCCAACAGAAACAATAAAGGATTGAAAATTTTTCGACAGCCCACGACCGGTTTCGCCCTTCTTGGGGATCATCAGGTAGGCGCAGTCCCCGAGTTTCCCTCAACCTGATGTTCTACTTGAAACCAAGTTGCACATTCAGTTGCCTGGAAACACCACAAACGAGAGATTCAGCTGGGTTCCAGGTGAGTCTCTCGCAAAACCAAATTTGTTTGCAGATGAGTGTATTTCGCCAATTTCGTGCAATTTGGTTTCAAGCAGAACATCAGGTTGACGGAAACTCGGGGACTGCGCCTACCTGATGAGCCCCAAGAAGGGCGAAACCGGTCGTGGGCTGTCGAAGAATTTTCAGCAACCTTATGAGTAGTGCATTACGAATATACATGTATCGCGATATCTCGAATATCGTAGCAACTGTAACATGAGGCGGCCTGGTGCGGCACATTGAGTTGCCTGGATACATCACAAACGAGAGATTCAGCTGGGTTCCAGGTGAGTCTCTCGCAAAACCGAAGTTGTTTGCAAATGAGTGTATTTCGCTAATAAAGGATTGAACTTGCAATTTTGATGGAAGAAAAGGCAAAACATACACAACAGACGTTAGGCGTACTAAATATTATTTCATCAAATAACAGGTAAGTTCCAGAATTCCGGAACTAGAGTGAATAAAAGTCAGGCGGATAAGACCCATATTCCTTAACATTTTTCATTCATTTATTCACTGAAAGTAGTACATGCAGCAATACAAAGTGATACATATGGAATTTTTTTAAAGTCAAACCAGCGTAGTAGAATAAGATGCTGTAATCCGACGTTTCGGTTGCCATGGACAGGCTTTTTCAAGGATTTATACAATCAAATGAATACGAGCCAAATGCAACGTCATTCGGGTTCATTATCCTTCCTTCTGATTGGTGTGTTCCTGCAATCAGTTGACAGTCAGAGGCTACCAGTATGTGCGGTTGTGTGTTAGTACTGTGTGCATGTATGTGTGATTGTGTGTACTCAGCTTCGGAAGTGGCACGATACACCCAGAGAGTTGCCGAATAGACCAGCTGCTGGGGCCGACCTAACGGAGGTAAATGGAAATCGGTGGCATGCAAGCGACCTTTAAAGGGGAAATGTGTATAACGGTGGATGTTACTGATGAGGCATGTGGTTTTCTCGTAACTCCGCCTCGCGTCCAATGGAGGATGGAGTTTATTACGGAATTTGTGGAACTGCTTTGCAGCGTTCGTTTACAATGGCGTGATAGTCAATGAATATCCACGGAAGTTCAAGAAGACGCTTGAGGATGTTCAGTTTTTAAAAACAAGGTGCATATGAGAAGTTTACTTTCCTGTCCAATAGTTTGTAACTGTTTAGTTGGTGTTTACTAATGAACGACTTCGCGGATAGGGGCTTTCCTCCTTACACCAGTATGTGTGATTGTGTGTTAGCTCTGTGTTCGTGTACGTGTGATTGTGTGTACTTTGATTTGCAATGAGTGCAGTTAGCTAGAATGTCCCTCTGTTTGTTGTTGTGCTGGCTGTGGTGCGTCATTTTTGAGATTCCTGTTTGACATCTGGCTACTATGCCTACTAAGGAGTGCAGTAAGTCCAAGCCAGATAGATGGGATACTGGAACCAACGCTGCGGTTGATGCTGTTCGGTTGTGTTGATCTCTAAGGTCTCAACGCATGTCCGTTCCACGTAAGACTTGAATCCTGACTACAGTATACGTCTACCATCAAAGTTGATTTGATGGCTTGACTCAAGTGCGTGGAGTCGTGCTCAGTCGCGTCCAAGTTTTTCAAACTCTGTTGGGTTTTGTGCTCCTTGATTTGTACGTGGATTTGCCTGGCTGTTTGGCCTACGTATTTAGCTGGACATTCTGCACAGGGAATTCGATAGACGCAGTTTGTGCAGTGTTTCAGTTCAACAGGGTCCTTAGCCCTTAAGATGTGTCGTTGTAAGTGGTTATCGATTCGGAAGAATGTTTTAATATCATAATTCCGAGATGTCTTTCAAATGGCGTCCGAGGTGCCATTTCTATAAGGTATTTCTACGGTGACCATCGGGTGTTCGTCTCTCTGCCTCACCGTTCCGGGTAGCGTTTGCCCTATTTGTTTGGCAACGAGCCTGATGGAATATTTGTTTTGCTGTAATAGACTCATCCGAATATAGTTTCTTGACGCGATTCACTAGCAATCCGACAACCGCGCGTTTGACATAGTGTGGATGTGAAGACTCCTACTGTCAATACTGTCTGAATTTGTAGGTTTTTCTGTGAATTCCCTCTGAGAAATGATATATACTGGAGCTTAATTGCCACCCAGTCATTAGAAAGGAGGCCCTTTTTAAAGACAAAAACAAAACGTAGGAGTGGGGACTCAGGTTGAAAAGCCCAATGTCATGAAGAGAATGAAGGTGGTGAATAAATCTTGTTTTCGGTGGTTAGTCCAATACCAATATACCACAAGTTTCTTATGATAACGGAAATCACGTGAAAATGTTGTGTGAAAATCACGGCTACATAATGCAATCAAAGAAAAAAGACAAAGAATAAGGGGGAGCCTGGTTAAGTGGAAGGTACACTGGCCTATGGGTCACGAAAAACGTTAGTTACCTCAATGTCAGACAGATCTGTGACCTGGAATTTCACAGGTTAACTAATGTTCACTTGCCTGCAAAAATCCTGTCCCAAATAGACATTGATATCACTCACTTGATTTTGCATCCCGTTTATCCGTATGCCTCCGATTTAGCCCCACCCCCTTCCTCTGCTTCTTTATTTAAGGGTAAATACACGTGATTTTTACACAGCCTTTTGACGTGATTTCTGGTATCATATTAGCCAAGAGGACCAGTCACCGAAAACTAGCTTTTTTGGGCAAGAATGAGGTGCCTGTAACTTTCGATAACATTGAATTAAATGCATCTGAGCGTCACGTCGAATTAATGCACCACCAGTTAGACAGATCCAGCGTCCTTAGCCAACATAAGTCCAGCGCAGAACAACGGGTGAACTTAAGCTGGGTTGTCCAGCTAGGAAATGAGAGCGTGCATACCACTGAAATTGGTTGTATGCCATATCCTGCGGGGTTTCCAATCACGTGAACGCAGGATCACTTGGGCCGCAGCCGGGAAGTCTCGAAGATCCCACAACACTAAGTTCTTTCATAACACAATGAACATGGCTTGTTTGGATGATATATATTACCCATTTAAATCCAATTAGAACATATACTGTTCAACGGGAAAACAAAGCTAAGAGGATTTCGATTCGGTTGCTGTCGCAAATAGGTAAACTCCTTGAAGGGGCCTCACACCTGTGACTTCTTGATGCCCCTTTAAGATAATAATCCTTTGCCCGTTTAACATACCAGTTTGTTGCCAATGCCTTTCCACTGAGACGAAATGTGCAGCAAACCCGCCCTAACCCGAAGGCTTCTAGGATATAGATCTCGAAAGATTGCTCAATATTGTAGATATTTTACAACTGCCGAGACAAAATCTGCGTACTCGCATTCACAACGGAGAGTAGAAATTTAGCTAACCGAAAAGCTCGTGTTTTACAGTTGACCAACCAAAAATTATCACAGAATGCACAAAAGAAAAGTTTGGATGGGAATTGACATTTCTACGATTCGGACGAATCAAATTATTGTTAGTAAGAAGCAAATGTTATAGTCTAAATTTGAGTCAAGAAAGTATGAGTATCCTTGCACTTATCGTGTGCATGCAACTGAGGCACAGAGACCAGCTGGAATCTCACATTTTCCGACAGAATGCTATTAAATATAATCCACTCATCTATCTATCTCTGTACCTATTTATCTATTTATCTGTCTATATATATATATATATATATATATATATATATATACTATCTATGTAGTTCACATGTATATATATACATATATACGTACCCACATATATATACATACCACACATTATATCATGCTCCTGGATGTCACGTAAACAACGATCTATTAATAAGTTGAGGATTCAGAGAACACTGTCCGTCTTTGCTTGACTCCCTTCAAATCAGAATAATGTTGTTAATTGTTGATGTCAGTGCCGACTACATTTCACGTCACTCTCGCTTGAACATCCCCTACCCTGCCCTGAAGCAGTTATTCCTGGGAGTTCACAACAACGAGGAAAGCACTGGGCTAGAGTTTCTACCTTGATAGAGCTAATCAACAGTGCATATCCTTGGCTGCACAGGGGGTTTCGAACTCCCGATATCTGACATGTGAGAAAAGGATGTGACTACTATTCCACCAGCGCCCATCCTGAAATATCACATTTGTGCACATTTTTATTCATATCCTGGAAGGTGCTCACAATTTAACGTGTTTGATAACAACAGTAGAAGCACAGATAGAATGGCAGAGAAGTGAACTGTGTGCAATGGAACAGAACAGAGTAGATACCCAGGCATACAGTCCTTAGGAATCAAAGTACGAACCGGAGCACATGAGGCTATGCACATTATGGATTTCGGAGGACCTCACCCGGAGAAAAAATACGTTCAATCTAATATCTTGCGAAATCCCGTTCGAACGGCCGGCTGGTGGAGACCGGTTTCCTATCAGCTATCACCGAGCTAAATTACGATGCCTTGATACATATACATTTCTCCACAAGGCTTTCTAGGCAGCCAACTGGTCACAGTGTTCTGTGTAACTTAATAATTCCGTACTCTGTAGTGTCTGGCCTAAGAAATTTTCTTGCCCTATCCACTAGGTTTTGCTTTTAACTCGCGTTTATTTGAGTTACATGAACCTGGAAAATGTGTGCACCGTAAGGACAACCCATTTCAATAGACCAGGCCATTCGCTTGACTAATCCCACCTAATGCATTCCCACTATGCTTCACTTGATTGAAGCCGATACTGTTGTGTGGCACAACGAACTATGACAACAGTCTGCAGAATCCGTCATCCACATATAGCCTATATGGTTTGAATTGGTAGCTTCCGACGACAAGTGTGGTTGCATATAATTTAAACTAGAATGCTTCAATCACTATCGGACCAGATGACAAGCTTGTCAAGACGTCACTTTTCTGTCAGTATATATCTGCATCAGTCTGTAACTATATATTTTATGTACATATCAGATATAGTTATCCAACTATCCGTCTTGGACTGTCTTGTCGGTTTCATGATCAGTGAATAGACTGCATTGGTTCACAGTCCGTCCTCTGATAAAAAGATGAGAAAGCATTTTTCGGTTGAAACGTCAACGCTGCTGATCATAACTGTCAACTAAAACTCACTCTTTTAGTTGGATTAGGATGTTAGCAACCTAAATGGTCCTAGAGTTTCCTCTAAGCTCACTGTTAGGTCATATGGCGAGTTCAGCAAGACCGATATCGGTCTTGATGAAACCCTATTATTTTTGTGTACTTTAGGCATCCCACGCAGTCTTAGAATGACAATGTCAGTGGAGCATACCCTATCAAAGTGTCTCCTTATTTTAGTTAACCAAAATGGGCTTTTGTGTTGGCACAGTATATCTCCCGTCACCATAGATGAAATCTTGCTGGTGTAAATATACTTATTCGTAATGAAGATCTCTTAGTTTTGGTAAAAGCCCGTTCGAATTATTTTGTTCTCTCTTCAGTCCCAAGGATGATTTGTTTTAGACAATTTGGACGGAATGGTGAGTTGGACAGAGAATCGATCGTATTCAGTACCGAGATGCGAAAAA
>SJOL01008072.1:96046-126311 GCA_004794785.1 Opisthorchis felineus | reverse complement strand
GGGGAAGCACTGGACTCGAGTTTCGCTCTTATTAGAGCTCATCAGCAGTGTATATCCAGTGGCCGTGTCGAGCACACCAATCACATCGCTCAAGCGTGAGCACTTTCGCCTGTTCAGACGTGAAAATTCAGATGCGTCCAAAGTGCGCTGGTGGAGTAGTGGTAACAGACTCGCCTCGCATGTCAGATGTCCGGAGTTCAAACCCCCGCCATTGGATATGCCCTGCTGATGAGCTCCAATAAGAGCGAAACTCGAGTCCAGTGTCTCCCCGACTTTGGTGTGGACTCACCAGAATAATTACCCCGGGACAGGATGACGACTGTTCAGACGAGAGTGATGTGAATATGAACAAAATATACCATGCATAAAATCTGTCTACAGAGTGAACCGGGATCTATAAGACTGAAAGAATGAAAATAAGAAGACAAAGACCATGGGCTGTCAACATTTTTCTCTCACCTCTTCTATTACTGAGGACTATAATAAATAGTGGAAAAGAACCAGTCGATTCGTGTGCCAGAGAGGCCCGGTTCTTACTTCCAAGAAAACCTGACAGCTTGTGTCGAAGTCTTTGGGAGCACAAGCTGGATAGTTACTGACCAACCGGCGTGGTCCAAGTGAAATCTATCAACCTGGATTCGACAGTGCAAAGTAAACTATGGAAGCCTTATTCGGACCAGATCTGCTTCGCGATCGACGAAGCAAACTTTCAGGTCACAGTTCACAGGTCAACGGTCCATCGATTGATCACCTGGCTCACATAGCTAGCCAAGCGGTCTTAACAGCATTCATGTAGGCTCTTGTCTCTGCTGTCAATGAAGACTTCAAAGCAGCTGTATGTGAGGCAGAGGGACCAGCAGCAGCATTAGCTGAGCGACCGTCTATCATTTGTGTCGTATAGCTGTGGTCATTGGTCTGTCTGATATTGCGGTTTGATGAAAATTTCCTTTTTATTGAACGGTCAGGCTCTTGTTTAGGGCGTGGAGTGAACACTGAGATATTTCTCCAGGTGGTCTTTGGAAATTGGTTTACTTTACAAGAACCGTCCTTTTTCCTGAGAAGATTCTGAAGTACGGATACTTCGAGTGTGGTCGAACAAAATGCGAACCAGGTTTCTTCCGTCGATAGCAAGGAGCTAGACTTTTCTGTGAAACTTCGCGGCAGTCTGATATAAACCAAATGTTTATTCATTTCTGCGAAACCCGTGAAATCCGAGAAACCAGCTGTCAGTTTGCCTTCCATCTAATTGCAAGGAATGGGAGGCTCAAGATGGGATTGACTCCATTCGACCGTTTTTTTCTTATTTTTTTTATATTTAGGATGTCAAATTTTTGATAATTAACATGGCGGCTGAAGAGATTAAGGCGGAATCGCGACTTCCCACAGTCTTCACCTTTTTATTGTATTATTCAAGTAGATATAGTGGTCCAAATCTTTCACAAAATCGATAATAAAGGTCGAAGCTTTTGTCAGAACTGATACGGTGTTTGAGAGTCACGTAGGCTTAAGATGCTACTTTCTGGTCACGTGACCGCCAGTGCCTGCACGAAGTTCTTCTAAGTACAGACCTGTGGTTTGCATGTCGGTGGTTGTGGAATTTTCTATATCCCTAAATCTCGTTGTTTTCAATACCCTTATTGAGAGTTTATAAACGGCTTAAAAGCCGCCAATCTGGTTTTTCTGTATCTATCAGGTCGGCTACAAACGAACTATTAATGCCATGCTGTTGTACTTTTAGAAGACTAACCGAAATATTTTGGATAGGAATGCCGTTATTCGACCGATATTTCTGTCCTTGTGGGTACGGGTTGCCGAAAACATCTAGATCTACGAGTTTCGCCACAACGGAAGTCACTGGCTTATGTTTTTGCGGGTCTGAACTTTGCATTTAGACATATTTTGTACAGGCACTAGCAGTCACATCGCTAGACAATCATATTTCAAGCCAACTTGACTCAGACGTTCTGTCAGTTTTGACGTAGACCAATTGTTGTCGATCTTTAGCCTGATTGATTCCGGTTCACTCTGCTGATTGACTTTATCCATGTTACATATGTATATGCGTGTACACGTATATGTGGATGTGTACCCGAGACGGAGGTAGGCACATCGAAAACTACCCCGATTGTCACTGACACCAGCAAGTCAAAACTTAAGTCCCAGTGATGATACTTCAGTCACCTTACGACACAACATTAGGAAGTAAAGATCGTGAACGTATATATGCAAACTTCCTGAGAGCCTAGCTTGAATTCTTGCTGGATTCAACCCATCGAGGAGCCTTGCTCCATTCTTATCAACCTGCTTTTTATTACGCCCTGTAAGAGTTGATAGAATGACCTTTCTCATAATGCGACAGAATGTCAAAGCCCTACAGGCATCAATAGTATGTTTGTTCCGCCTAAAGCGGCGAGCAAACCAGGGTTTAAAAATCTGGCTGTCCTAAAATCTTACGGAACTCACACTGATGGGCTGTCTTCAAAAAGCCTGTCACTTATACTGGCGATTAGAGCCAGGTTAAAGCATGAAACTAGTAATGTGGTTATGAACGTTGGACCTTCCATGAGAGGACGTCGAAAAAGGTGACAATAACAGGTAATAACTGAATGGCGTCTACTCCATTTCACCTTTTAGTTGCAGCGAAACTAGTTTGACCAAAGAGTGTCGTTTGCCAAAACCCGGTGTTCTGTTTGCAACCTGTTTGGACCCGAGCGTTTTCCCAGCATGACTTCCTATTCATGAGGTACATGGTAACCAGGAGTTCAGCCATTGCCGAGTTTTTTCTCTGGTTACGTAGGGATGTGCCGCTCGATCTTTATCATTGCAATGGAATACTGCATTTATTGAAAAAGCCACATCCGTGAGCAGAAGTGTACACTTATGACTCAAGTTATATCCCAGTGATTCCCATCGAATTCCCCATCAGTCGTAGACTAAAAACCTGCACCATGCACGAAGCACTTCCAGTCCGAAATCCGCGCCACCCATTGCATACATACAGCTTGTTGGGCTGGAATGTGTGCATCCATTTATTTTTAGAAAGCCTCAAAGAAACATTTTTGTTCCATGTGTAAAAGTCCATGGTAAGACGAAGTAACACTAATTTTGGCCTCGTCGATGAGAAAGTGTGGGGTTAGTCAAGCAATAGATACGTGTCGATCGAATCAAACCATTGATAACTTGTCAGCTGATCGACATTTTATCTTATTCCAGTGCCTGGTTGTAAAAAATTCGGCTTACTTCATCACTAGATCGAGTTCAGAATAGGATAGAATACAGTAGAATAAAATAGAACAAAATAGAATACATAATCCACCGTCTGTCCCGCATGTTCTTATTATCACCGTGGTCCACTACAGTACGCAAATATTGAGTAGTATCACTGGCCCGTTGTGTAAACAGAATATTAGTCCGTCTTTGAATTCAACTTACTCAAGTCACTATATAATCAAGCAGAAACAGCAGTTTTCACTATGAAGCTGTGCACTAAAGGCCGGGTAGAAACACAGTAAAACACTGTAGGCCGTATGCATCAATTAGAGGTGAATTCTCAACTCTACGTGTCTTTCGTTTAATAAACCATTTCCACTGTTAGACGAGCCAAAGTTTTAAAACGATAGGCAACGCTGCATAGCTTGAAAGACAGATCATCAAATAGACCGGTGTCTGCAATGTCAAACTCTCTTCTCCAACAGACACATTCTTTTTTTCGGAACCTTAGTTAAAATTAATCAAACTCAGTTGACCAACCAAGCCAGTTCACCAGGCCAGAACCGATATGATAATTAGTTCCTTGTTGTCAGGAGAAAAAACGATACATTCACTGTTGGGAAAAGAGAATATGCAAATTAGCAACCCAATGTAGACTGCTGGGTTTTACAAAAATCAGATTTAATGCAACCATTGAATGTTTCTGGAAATTTATGAAGCTACTACTGCTATTTGAGAAGTTGTCTAAATTAAAATCTATTTCAGACACAGTGGACTTCAAGCCTGTCGAAATACCCGAATACACCGTCTGCACTTTTGACTCCCGTAATTCCTGGTATTTAACTATCGTATCTGTTACCTCAGTACTTTTTCCAAATCTTCATTACAAACCAGCATCCAAGGTACTGCTGCCTTGTAGTTTAACTGGGTCTTACATGAAAATAAATCAGTCTACCGTGTTTGTATATTGGTATAAGTTGAGGATTCAATTGAGTTCCGAGTGAATTACTGAGTTATGATGTTCCTCAGTGTCATTTCCACTACAGCATCTACTCAGGGAGTGGACAGCTTTTTCATGGTTTCTCAACAAAATTTCGTCCGGAGCACGCAAGCTTGCTGTGCAAACCACAACTCCATACTTGCTGGTTAACCCTTGTTACGACTGCTTGACCAAAATGTTCACCTGGTATACATCGATTGATTGTGACTGAACGGGCGTCGGTGAAAACTGCGTAATTCTCTTTAATTCAAAAATATATATCACGTTCTCTGCGAATGTTCTACAATCACAGCTAAAGTGAAGCGCTTGAGGAGTCCCTAGATAAAATCTGCAAAACATTCCACTGCACATCAGGACAGAATTCCCTGTCCACTGGTTTTTTATGGAAAGCAAGGTTGTTAGCTTTGGGATGGCTCAAATTAGCCTCCTGTTTCGTTAGCCAGCAGGCTGAAAATGCACTGCCTGCGGTTGAATTAGAACAGCTCGTTGTGAATGGCAGACTTCACGACTGAGTAGTCAGATGATGATAAATGGCGTTTCACATGTAAATAAATGGTGTTCACGGAAGTTCAGCACATGGTTCTCAACTAAAGTCGCGAAACTAAAATCGATCGGTGTTGCTGTAAATCCATCCCCCGTTTGTTTATGACAAAATGTGCTCAAAAACTACCGTCCTGCAGGCAGGACTACAAGGCAATGGGTTCTTCTTTGTGCAACTGTGCATATAGGAGAAGTGCTTACGGAGCTTACCAGTGCTAAACTGGTTGTCTACTATTCCGCACTGACTGGAGTGTTCCAGATCCTGGGATTTGGCATCCAATTCCACCAAATACTTCGTACAAAAAATCCGTTAAAGGCTTTTCGGTTACCAGTAATATGCTCAAATTTGAGATGTTATGCTTCAAGTCAAATTTCTCTAACTCAACTTTTTGATTCTCTGTTGCGGGGTATGTACTTCGGAATCGTTCATCCGATATATGTGAGCGGTTGAGTGGTGGTGTGTCTTTTAGACTACCTTGGATTCAGAAGACTCAGACATAGACCACATTCTACCTGTGGCGTCTCAACTGTAACTTGGGCGTTGCCGATTCGCCCGGTCGAAGTCTCATCCTAAGTTATGGAGTAATTATCCTAGGATTTGGTCATTCCAAACAAATCCGAATTACATTCATTTGCTCTTCTACCGGACCAACCAAACGGTATTTTACGAATAGAAATCATGATAGTGTTGTAGCCAATGCCGGGTTTTTGACTACGGGGACTCGCCAGACGATCGGCTTGCACGGCATTGTGACGCACAGTTTCAAGCCAGCTTCTTGTGACAACCCTCACATAATATTCTTTCAGGTGTTAGATATAAAAATCTTTCGTCGTATTTACCCGTCAAAATCCAAGAATAATGTGTTCCAATTCACCAGAGGGCATCGGGGTAGAACGACCTCTTAGGATTCTGTTGCTTTAACGTGGACCATTTTCAACCGCTGGTGGCTATGGTGCTGGAAGATGGTGGATGTTCTCGTACTTTTAAAGAAAGCCCATCTTCTGTGCAGTCCTGCTTGAAATAAGTTGACCAACATTTCACTAAACAAGGCAGTAATACGAGCAGAATTCTCCTCGCTTCAGGACGCCTTGAGGTTTGCCGTCAAAGAAGAATCTAATATATAAGTTTCCACCAAACTGCGTTGTTTTGACAGGTCTTTTTGTCAGAATAATAGTATCTTACATGAAAAATGCTTCACCTGTAGCACCATTTCGGAAACTAGCTGCCATGCTACCCGAATGAAGCACAGGTGCCGAGAGATGGCCAGGTTGCCCAACTCTAGACAGGAGCAGTCGAAGTGCAGAGTTCCGGTTTGAACCACGGATTTTCCGGTCAGTATGTTTGCACCTTAACCACTGAGCCATCTCGAGCACAACTTATCTTACGTAATCTGTCCGCGCGTTTTTCAAAAGGTGGTGTAGGACGAGTCAATCGCATCAATCAAGTGTGAACACGCTTGCCTGTTTAGACGTGATAACCCAATTGCGTTCAGCGTAAGCTGGTGGCGCACCGGCAACACACTTGCCTCCAATATCAGATGCTTGGGCCACAGGTGAACGCATCTGATGATGCCCAGCCTAGTGTTTACCCTTTTTGATGTGCACAGAAGACAAAAGTTGTTCCAGGACAGGAAAGAGGTTGTCCAAAAGAGAGTAAACTGAATGCATTTCATACAAATACCGCAACAACCTACAACTAAAATACAATTAAAATACATGGGGGTGAGTTTGGCAGTGGAAAAGATCACTTGTCATTAGAGAGAACAAAAATGCAAACTATTCGTCAGTATTCATCTTTAGCTTTGATTAGACAATGGCGTCTGGAATATATAAAGGGTCGCTGGTGGTCACTTAAAGTAAACACAACTCTCAAGAAACCATTCGGAATTGCACCAAATGGAAAGCCATGCATTTTTTCGCAAGAAAAAGTCGCTGCAGATGGAAACTGGGCAGAGTTCCTCGTAGTCCGTAACCACTGACTTTCTTTCGCATAATATACAGCACACAGGCTGCCTCAAGGTTTCGCTGTGGAAAAAGTCAATGCAGTTTTGTTTTTTCCAAATTAATTAGCGTGGGAAGTTTGCTAAGTTTGGCAAACAACCCACCACCAAGTTCTCCCTGTTTGGAGACCATCAGATAGGCGTAGTCTCATTCAGTTTGCTTTTGAAATTGAGATCAGGCCACATTTCTACACAGTTTTATTCGGAGCCGTAGGTAGTGGGAAACCAATAAAACTTACAGTTGAAACGCGATAGCAGTGAGATTCAGTGTAACTTAGCTACAGTAACAATAAGTGTACACTAGTAACTGTTCCACATCAACTAGTATGTGCAGTACTTTGGAGCAGGCAATTACTGCCCAGGGATAAACTTGTGAAATCTCCAGACTGGTTTACTCGGGCAAACAATTTTCGAAAAGAACAATGAAAGTTGAATAAACCTTCTGTCTTAAAGGTTACTAATACAGGCGGTTGTCAAGAGGTGATCATATGCTGCTAAGCAATCACAAGACTGAAGGATGCTTAGCGATAAGTGTGAGTTTGCCGATTAGTCGCTCGTGGTTAAAAGTTATAGTCAACAAGAACAACCAGCTGGGAAGTTTAGCTAGAGATTAGTAAGATGTACACCGCTTATGATTCTGAACAAGGATGAAACACTTGTACAGTACTTCTCGGCTTTTCAACATAGGTTGACTTCACTTGTAGGAAGAAGTGGGTGGAAAAGGTCGATATTAGTGCTAAACAGAGGAGAATTATGTCATTTTTGGAACGAGGGCTTCAATATATTTCGGTTTATCGTGTCTTTAGAATCTGAAATTCCTCAGCTAATGAGGTTCACCAAAGGTAAGAGATATGTTAGAGTACCCAGCCGAAATAGTGCTCCAAATCAACCAAGCCGTTCGTGGTCTACTCACAAGCTATGTGATGTGCGTTATCTGTTGTATGTCCACAGCATCTGCCAGGTTAGAAAGAAAGCTAATGGGGACATACATTTGCCATGATAATGACGTAAGTGCAGAACCAATTTCACGCCCATGCTGACATGGTAACAAAACAGATGAACACGACGTTCCTCCGCCGAAGGGTTTTCGTTTTATCCACATGGTTTTATTATTGGATTGCAAACGTTTCGTACCAAGCTGGGAGAAATTTTCAGTGCAATCAATTCTGGAAAACAGACTAAAAGGAAAGCAGTGCACCCGAGTTACGCATATTTCTCACTGTTCCTCTATTCGAATGAGTCGCGTCACACGTCTCGGAAATTCCCATGATGAAGAACCGATCTCAGCTACAGACGTCATACGACAGCCTGTACCAAAATCGGGTTTTCCCAGCATGCATCTTTGGTGTCCTTTCTATCTGACGCGTGATAGTGGAGGCGTGTGCGTGAGGTGAACTATGGTTTAAGGAGCCGAAGGAAGTTCACAAAATTTCCCCCATATGGACCACTTCAATACCGGTCGAATACCGAACTGTGTGGACTCGATTGGGTGAAATTAACATATCCAATCCTAGAGATCCACGGGGTCTATAATTTTGGGTACGAAACACGGTCTTATGTATGCGCAAAAGATGTCGGCCTTTCTGGCTGAGCGATATTTCATGGTAAATAGTTTACATGTATACAAAAACTGAGGTTCGTGAAATTGGCCGCCAGCACTCATGTAAAGCCAAGTCATGTGAGGATTTATATGCCATCGGTTGATACCTTTTCACGTTGCTCCATGCAAGTAAACGTGACAAGCTCAAAACACGACTGGCGAATGCACCGAAAGGCAAGAAAATTAGCTACTATACTCTAAAAGGTGACAATTCAGGTTGGGTTTGGTTGCGACTCAAAAAAATGGGTAGAAAGTAAACCACAAAGAAAACAAGACCCTGGTAGTTGGGTGACGATTCAAAGTCTCGTTTTTTTGAGGTCTTGGAAAACTTCGGAATAATTAAACAGTCGCAGAAGGATGCGTATGATCCGGAACTGAGTTGAAGCTGAGCAGTCAGGTTTTCCAGACACACGTTTTGAAATATAGGCTTTGCTCAGAGGTAATGCAAAATGCTTGTGCCATGGAGGACTGGAGGGTAAAAACACACATATATATTTGATGGATTAGGATTTTGGAATCCGTCCGTCGTAAGCAGTCATGCCCCACACATCAGCAATTGAAGCCTAACAACATATATAAGAGTAAAGACTAAAAAGACAGCTAAGCCTTTGAAGATTCTGAAGAAACCCAGTTCACAACGTTAGTCTAAATTTGGGTAACTGCCTGAAAACCAGGATGTGGGCAACCGATAACAATGCTACGCATAAACTTGCAATCAAATAAGGTTAACGTCAGAGAACCATGTTTTACTTACACTGTAGACAACTTAGGGAACAGAATAGTTCATAAGAACCTCAGATTAGGTAGATGTTGTACAAAACATTCCGCTTCCTTCTAGTAGTAGGACAACATGTATGCGGCATTTCAACCGACCAGAGAGGATTTTCAATAAGTGAACTAGAAGGAGATTTTCAAACAACAGTTCTAGAGTCAAAGAAATACTAGTCTGGCCATTCCACCATTTCTGCTTAACTCGGAGGCGACGCGAAGCACGAAAAATGCTACGATTTCAAGCCTGAAGCGTCAGTCTACATAGGCGTACTGAAGACTGTCACTGAAATTCAACCTTGATCGAGTATTTTCAACAGTACTGCCTCAAAAACAGCTGGGTCGTAAGTCCATGCAGCGGATCGAAGTCAGATTTAACCTCTGGTAGTTGACCCGGTTGTCGTTGATCAGTTCATATAACTCGGCAAGTGAATTGCAGGCGTTTCATCATCATTCGAGGAGACATCATCCTGTCGCTGTTGGGTAGGTAGCTGTTCTCCTCGTGTTTGTGCTTATCTAGTTTGAAAAGAGCTGCTTTGAGCTCTGGCCTGCTCAACTGCTTGCAATCACCTCACTTGATGTCTGGTTGATCCGTTCGTAATCATTGTTGAGTCGTAGTCCGCGCTCTTGACCACTACATATCGCGCTTGTTGTTCACTGCTTCACGTACTGATTGGTTTGTTTTTGGCCTGCATTGCGTAGTGGTTGACCTTCATGTTGTCTGATTGGTTGAGTGTGCGCGTTTCATTTTTATTAGTTCAATGTCTCCATTCTGAAAGGTGCACTCTCAACTTGCAGTTTATCTGGTTGGTTGATTTGCATGGCTTGTCTCTACGCAGCTCCCATTAGTTGGCCCGTTTGGTTAGTAGGTCTGCTGCTCTTTGATGCCAGTTGCACATTCCGATCCAGTTAATTTGTCCTTTGAATCTGGAAGTCTTTTTGTTTTGGTTGTGTTCATTGTTCGACGTAGGGTTGGTGGCCCTGAATTTCCTCTGTCTTCAGAAGTTGATAGACGGCGTCTATCTCAATGCGTCCGTTTTTGCTCTATCAGCGGAGCACCACGTCTCCAATAATTTGCGTTCCTCCGTTAATCTTGTTTGTCCTAGCATACTGATGTGGATTCAGTTGGATTCGGGTCCTTCCCTGTCTTCGCGTATAGAGATGAGCGAGAGCTGGTAGTGTCATCTGATAGCAACTGGTTGCATCATCTGATTGCATCATCTGATTCTGGTTGACACATGCTTCGATGTTTATCCCACGTTAAGCGTATCACTATTCTTGTAGTAGATAACATTGATCTTCTCTGTTGCATTAGGTTTCGCCTTTGCTTTCGATGGTGCTGTTCGTAGCATACTTGCAGATCTGTAGGTCACTCTTAGCACGCTGTCGTAGTATTAATACAGTCATTTCCTTTGGGTCTTCAGGTTGGAAGGAGAAATTTTACACGCTCAACTTCAGCAATCAGACGGCTGATTTGTAGATATATATCAGGTGGAAAAATTAGCGGTCACTGAGCAAAGATGGCCAGCATATGATTTCAATGCTACCGGTGAAAGCACTTTCAGAACACGTTCTTTAATGGGCTTGACAAGCACTAGTTTTCCGTGAATATCATCGGCCAGGACTGCTGTCGAGCAAATAAACAAACATGGGGTTCCTGAAAGACGAACAGGAGGAGACGAGCTTTAGAACTCCTGGCCGTGCTTTTCTTTTAGTGGACCTCTTGTCAAAGGATCGCTTCAAACAAGATCCTACGGTGAGTCTCTTATGTCCTTACAACTGCACTATATAACTGCTGTGAAGTCTAATCTTCATTTTAGTAAGTGCCCATAAACGCCTGATAATGACTCATCGTCCAGGTTTTCAAACTAGTTCATTTACTATCCAGAGTAGTTTAAGGTTGTGTTAGGAACATTAAGTACCATATGGGAGCACTCATCGAGACGGAAATTTAGATTTTCCCCAGTAACGCTTGTAAGATCAATGAAAACCCTACGGAGACCATTACTAGACTCGACCCTCTTGCATCCCAATATAATGCCCTAGTTCCAAATCTCGATGAAAACTATGTCCTACTTAAGTACAAAAATTGTACGTGTGTGAAGAAGAACACTCGCGAGTTAATTTATTGTTGACGAGAGACTCGTCTGAAAGTCACGTGAGCCTTCCGTTCAGGCATTCTGTGATTTCGACGAATACTCGCATTTGCACATGAGGTTGGTTTTGACAAGAGCTGAATCCAACTGAATCTCCCGTTTATGATGGTTCGTATCAACTGAATGTGCTACACCAGGTCGCCTCATATCTCAGTTGGCACGATATTCTATAAGTCACAATGCGTTGTCATCTGAACGTAACATACTACTCATAAGGTCAAATAGCTTTCAGCGACCTTAAGGTTAGAGTGTTACGTATTGATAACAGTATGTTGTTTGTTTTCAATGAACTAAAAGCCTTTGGTGAATAGCGAAACACGAGTGTAAACGTGCCCCTAAAATTCGTCAGGTCCTTCAGGGAGTGGACCCCCCTGCATACCCAGTAAGAAGGGTCCTCCGAAAATGTTTGGCCAGTCGATCTGAAGCAAACGACAAAAAGCTATTTCTGTCAAAGATTCAAAGTATTCCAGTGATTTGTATAAGACGTCAAGCAAGTTTTGAGTGGGATTCCTCCTAGAGGTTAGACTTGGTGGTCACAATTCCACAAGCTTCTCAAATTCTGGTTCCCACGACTGTTGATTCCTTCGGGTCGTGACGACAGTTGGCAAACGCTGTGCTACCTCAGCTTCAGTAATGTGCGAGGTTAGATTATGTTGGTTACGTTCACCGTGTATGTCCCTATGTTATGTCTTCAGTGATACATACTACAAAGTGTGCATTGTGTATATTGTCGTATTATAAGATCACAAGTGGCTGGATATATTTGTTATCTTCAGCGCAGCAGAAGTTAATCATATCTGTCAAAAACTGCACGACACAAATTTCACTGTCAGGAGTACCCGGATGATTCGTAAAACTGCATGTTTTTTCACCTCAGTTCTTTAAAGTTGTCTGTGTGACATAAATTCGCTTAGAACAAGCATACAGACACAGAGGAGGGTGATTACGCATCGACAACGTACACTGTGTAATCGGATTCAAAAAAGTTGGTCATCCAGCCAAAATATCTGCGTTTCCGAAATCTAAACCAAAAAACAATAATTCTTTAATCTGGCCAGTGACTGTTTTCAGACAAAATCTTCTCCAAGGGTGACGTTTTGAAAAGTACACACAGATGTGTATTGAATTAGCTTGGTGACGGAAAAAAATTAAATTCAAACTCATTTCCATGCGTTTTTATGCCACAACGCTGGGCAATTCGGGAACATGATTTACCGGTAAACCAAAGAGACGCATGTAATTAACTATTTATCATATAAAATGGCGAGCAGTTTTCCTGACAAAAATGTAACGTTTTAAGCCATTTGAGCATTCCTACAAATTTATGTGTATGGTTGGCTGCTACTGGATACTCACTTCTGGAATAGGTAACAACCAACTCGTTTCCCAAAACAACAAACTTTAGAAACGAGTCGGAAGCCGACAGATTGCTTGCTAAACCTATTCAGCTGCACGTATCATCCCGCCTTGCTTATCCTCAACATACATGTGAATGGCTTTCATTCCATTGTGCTTAAATACCCACTAGTTTAGGAGCACCTGCAACAAATACCTGCTCATTAATCTTCGGTAACTTGATGTAACGTTCGCTTCCGAAGAAGTTTAATTACATAAAAGTAGAATGAACTTCTCCAGCGGGAGCTTCTTAAGCAGCTCTAATTCCACTGGTGCTTTTCAGCTTTCCAGTACGCTTTCTGATGATCTGATTCAAATCCCACTGGCCGAAACCTAATCTGTGTTAGTTAATTAGATTTGGTGTAAAGTGTACACAAGAGAAGCGCTACTCATGATGCTGGCAGGACTGGGGACAATAAAATGATTGCTGTCCATCAAATCGTGGTCACTTAAAAATAATACAAGTGGAATTTTATTCAGTTTACGCCGTGTAGATTATTCATCTCCGTGACGTTATGCGAAATTAGTCTTTTTTTAGTTGAGAAAAGGGGTACCGCATGTGCAAAACTATTCCCAACAATCAAATTAATTCTCATGAAATCTGGGCACGTATTGCATCTTCGATGTGAATCTGACTTTGGTTTGGTCAATTGGGCGGACTTGTGGAACTGGACTTCGTAATACGCAAAGGATGAGGGTCCTGTTAACAGCTCCAAAAGATGTCATTTTACGTGTCATTTTACACTGAGCTAAACAATTTCCATCAGTTCCAGCATGTCGCTATGATCCGTTAACACTCTGTTGGCTGTTTTCAATAATATGATTACCAGATCTGCACATGATTTAGAGCCTCCTTGAATGTTAAGAAGTTCTTTAGATGGCATTTATTCGCGTGATTCCTTAACGTATCTATCTCGAGATTTGGAGCACACAAGTAGCTTTCCTCCATGGGCTTGCTTGAGCATCTCCAACTGACCGTTTCTGAAAGGTCTTACTCGCTGCTAGTCGTCTCGTCTTACCTTACAAGTGCTCTTATTTGATGGTTACGATCTTATTTTTTCAAGTTCACTTTTCCATAATTTGTATACGTGCACGTAGAAACTAAGTATGCCGAAAAATATGACACAATAATGCAGTCCGTATGTCGCGGATATGAACTGTAAAATTTCGGTAGGAAACTGCGAACACGTTGTTTTGATGCGTGTCTACACAGACTGCTGGGTGCAGAGCTCACATCAAATATTCTTTAGTTTAGTCGGGTGTTGTTCGTTCGTTCATTTTTTGGGGTGTTGTTGAACCTATGATTTCACTTCCGCTCATTTTTTGTTTCCTCATAACAATGATGACCGAATGTGGGCGATTTGCAAGTATCGTCCTGAGCCTGCACAAAAAGGTAGATTTTCCGCTGGTTTCATTTTCGTTGGATCTTATCAGGTGATCTTTAGTTTCTAAGTTTAAGGCAGCCTTGTGAACACCAAGCTGTAGGCAGTTGCCGAATTACACTCATTTATGGATCACATTGGTATTAACGAGCGATTCAGTCATATCTAACATTTATGCTATTCATGGGACTAGTATGGTGCCAAAAAGCCGTCATCTGTTTTATCTGGTATGGCAATAAACGTAAGCCTCAGCTGAGTTTTCCCTCATTGCCAACTAAATCTGAAAGTGATTGTATTTCGCCAGTTGGATACAAAGTAAGGTTGAAGTAGGCCATAAGGTTAACGGGAATCGGTAACCGTACCTATCTGATGAACCCCAAGAAGAGTAAAATCGGTTATGAGTAGTTGAAAAGGATTCAGCGACATTATGAGCACCTCGAATATCTTCCAGCCAAAACATGTGGCGGTCTCTTACAAAACTTTCAGCTTCGGCTGGTATTCAGCTGAGTCTCTCGTTAACACCAACTCTGTTAGAATTTGGACGTATTTTCTTATGTTGTCCTTTATCAATACAGTTTAAAGTGGCTCTGTACCTGTATATACCCGTAGCATCACTTTTCCTTTCCGCAGATTTCCTCTACCGCGTTGCGCTGTTTGGAGCGACGCTTTAATTCCCCGTCAGCTGAGGCCGTACAAAGCAATCGTAGCTGGGTTTGACGTGCCCAAGAAACATTTCCCGATGAGTAGTTAAAATCTGGACCGCAAAACGAAGGCAAACATTTGACCACCGAATTCTAGTGCACAAGAATAAAAATTTTCATCACAAGAAACGGCTAAAAAGCCACAAATTTGCATCCATGGATTTGAAAATGTTCGCAAATCCAGACATTTTTGGCACTTAGCAGTGACTGACCGAGCACTTAACCAAAATGGCAACAGAGTAGACCAGGACGAGGCACGTTGCTGAATGACAACATTCCAGAAAGTGTGTCGTTTACGTTCTGTGTGTACTATACACCGAACTATAAAGTAGCATCTTTTAGCCACATCGTGTAGGTTGACAGCCAAGTAATTGTATTCCGGTATCCGCATTTTCATTTGAGTAGTTGAAATAGTGTGGCTCGCACGGCATTTCGGAGAGGCCCGTTGATCCTCTAATTTAGTGAATATAATCACTTCAATAAGTAGTATATTTTTGGGTGGAACAAAAACATTTTTAAGTCATTTCAGGAAAGAGTCCGAACTCCAGTCACAAGAAGCCCAATGAGGGATTCGAGCATGGGAATTACAAACTCAAGTCGATGGTGTTGTCTAGTGAACTACTCGGAATCCAATTGCCTATTTCCACTAAGATTAAACTAGCCGGCGTGGAAACTGATGAATATCACCAGACCCTGAAGTTGAAAAGTCTTATTTGTAGCCGTCTTAGCGTCTATACTCAACCAGATGGAACTTTGCTGAATGCTAAGACTTTCAGTGACCCACCGATTAGTGAAGAAATGCAAATTTATAAACACAAGTCGGTGAAGATACCATTTATTTTATTTGGCGAAAATTATTGCAACATTAATTTTCAGAAACAAGTAAAATGTCTCATTCTGAACCGAAAATACACTGCTACAAATTTCACTGACCTCAAAAGGTATGATGATACACCAAAACGCTCAGACCCAAGAATTCTTTCCTCCTAACCGAGATTATTCAAGTGAGTGTGGGCGGATTGGACCCAGCTTTAGTTCTCCAGCTGTGCCAAACGGTTAACAAAAGTACGGTTTGAAGCGTAAGATTCTGAAACTATTAACCGAAAGGTTACGCGTCTTAATAAGGACTAAACCGGATCACCCTACCAGTTAATACATGGTAAAGTGTCGTTCCCATGGCTTTACAATTATCTGGCTGATGACTACTCAAATAAAACATTTTGGGTAATTACCACCAACCTGTAGAGTGTTTTGGTAATTCACAAGTTCGTTCGCCCGAATCTGCAAGGGTTTCTTCATTAATATAGCCTTATGGGAAACAGGATATACGCGTCGTGATGTCCTCAGCATAATGATACAAGCATAACTGGTCCCTGACGTTTGCTGACGTTTGAAATCATCAGCTTCAAATAATGAACAACGATAGCTCTGGAGTGATAGTTTAGGCAACTTTTTCATCACCCAGCTAGGAAGTAGCTCTCTTGAACAAAGTCAATATGTGCAGTCACAAGCTTAATACCTCACCAAATTAGTTGGTTATTGATGTTCTGTTTTCACTCAAAAAAAGGTGTAGATTCTTATTCGGCAGAGTTTGGTCGACTGACGGGCTGCCCAGCGTTTCACGTCAAAGTTTTGTATGAGCATATACTAGGCGGGTTCCAACTGCATTGATAACCCGCAAGAAAATAATCCTCATCAGATGGTAAAAACCGAATGTATATTCTAAACGGAATGCCACCTATTGTCAACACCCAGGTGTTACTTGTAAATATTAAAAGTCTGAGTGTCCAATAAAGACTTCATAAAGTTAGCATTCTCATGAAAATGTTCACTCGTCCTGGAAAGTAAAAAAGTTAAAGACGACCTTCAGGGGCCCCACTGTTTGGGCCGAGAAGTGACTGAACTTTCGGCGTTTACGCAGTCTCATGTGCATAAACCATATACATCCGTATACGAATATACAACCGTATACGAATTCATAAAGCTCCACCAGTCCTGACACGCTTGGCATATTTTTTTCACTCAGTATCTCATGTTGTTCAGTACTCGAAATTCTTCTTACTACTCACCATGCATTCTGTCAGTCCTGAGATTTATCTCAGCTGATTATCCTGACCACACTTTCTATTCAGAATAAAGTGAATATGGATTTGGTCCTGTTAGGGAACACAATCTATGCTGAAGATCTGGGAAGCACTGTACAACTGTTTCATCCATATTGGGAATCACTTTCATTAAACAAGCACCACCGATAGTTCCCAATAAAGATGAAACAACTGTACACTGCTTTAGCATAGACTGGCTTCACTTACAGTACTAAGTCTCCCAAGAAATCCCCAAATCTTCTCCTTTACTTCACCTTGGCCATCCCTCGGCTAGCGGTTGGTTCATCCGACAAATCCACATGTGGTCGATTGCCTACATGCGTTTCAGCAATGTGCTTTATAAATTCTAGGTAATAAGATAGTTAAAATTTGCGAATTCTTCTTATGTACCTCGTCAAAACAGAGAGGTAACGTATAGTATGGCATTCAAACATTTCGTTACTAGTCGTCGGAGGTTTGGGTTTGGGAATTACTCTCAATCTACTAAAATACTAAACAGGCCAAAAGAACGGTTTTCCTTAAGTCATGATTGAATCAGCTGGTGTGCTCTTGATTCGGTTGCTTGGTCCGAACGCAACAATCAATCAGGCTGCTTTCAAACCAGCTATTTCACCGTAGAATCCCTACAGTAGTGCAGCCGTGCGAGAGTGCGCGCTGCAAACCAGTTGTAGCAGAAGGAAATATCGATGTACTCCACATCAAGCTTATGGGTAAATTTGATGTGATAAAAACAGCACATGGGGGCATTGTTAGTGTATTTAGTTTCAGTAAACAATTTTTCAACGACTTCGTTGTACGTCAATCGGATACGAGCGTTTTTCTTCGCGAGGAGTAGTAAACTCCATAGTACATTCCTGATGCATCAATGGTCCTCAAGTATCGGTCTAAAGCGTTGCAGCAAACGATGCGGAAAACTTCTGGTCCAATGATTGGGGTTTATATGCATGAGAATCAACAAGACTGCAAAATATATGCTCCAAGCACACAGAGCAACCTCAATACCATCCTACTCAGTTTGGTAGGAACACTTTGGTGTGTTCATAGAGCCACGGTAATTTTGAAAGATTTTTAAATTCCACCTGTTATTCAATTCAATCGGTGTGCGCACCTGGATAGGCACATGGTAAGACATATTTTGAGACACTGAATACTGGGATGTAATTCATCTTCCTAACAAAGTCATGGGCATTTTTATATTGGTTCCAAAGTAACGGTAACTATAGAGCTCGGTCTTTCCTCCCAGAAATATCGGATGATCCACTAAACATGTCATCTCGTTTGTCGTAGTCATCTCTACTGGATAGCTTAGAAGCACGGATCTTGATGAAGCAAGTGGGGGTAATCGGTCGACACGTGATCAGTGTGTAGGTAAACAGTTACATTACTCTTACGTTTCGGCGGCAGGTGAAATCCGAAAGTACAGTCAACTAAAAATCTTATCAAATAAGGCAGCTAATGTCGCTTTAATGTACAGGAAGTCATCCGGTATATGAAACACTATAACGACAGCATAAATTCGCAACTGTGTATTTTGAAATGCCTGAGACAATTCGAAATTTGAGGATGAAAGTTCATTCTTTGAGTGAGGTTAACTTAGGCGGAAAAGCCATGGGGCGATTAGTCAATTGGGAATCGTCCTACTAGATCAAGTGCTGATGAGGCGTATTTAGCAGTCTATCGTCCGAATGATTACCGTTAGTAGGTGTATCCAATTCGACTAAATCTCTGTAAAGTGTCGTCGGTAGATTCACGTTTCGAAGTGCCATGTTAGTGCCATTCACACAAACCATACATTGTCAAAATTCCTTGCCACACAACGAGCAGTTCTGTAGCCTAAAGACTACCGGATCAGTTTCTTGTTAAACTGGTCACTTGAGTAATCAGTATCCCGGTTCAAATATGGTCGGGATTCCCACCGTAGTCACCACGACTGAGGCTGACGGCGTGCAAACTCCCTTCGTTCGGTGTCATATTGCAACTGAAGCTCTTATTTGTCTCCGGATTCTGATATTCACTGAAAAGTCAGATTACGGTGTATGGGTCTTGTTCCACCTACTTCTGACGTCCCACACCTGTTGAGCTGTAGTACGCGATCCTACAGTGAAGTACGTTGTCGGCAGAGCCAAAAACCAGTCAGTTCGCTTCCCGCATTCCACTGTGAATGCAATCGGAGATAGTATTTACTTTGGAGTAATGCAACAGCTTCCATTTGCCCCCCTGTTCGTTAGCTCAGGCAAATTACACTACGATTATTAAGACCTTTCTACAGGATAAAGAAACGTGGACTTTCTGAGACTGTAGGTCAATAAATTTAACCCTTCATTATTACGTGATTAAATGGAAAGTATTTTTATGGTTACATCAAATACTGAGCTAAATGACACACTTGGTGTACTAGTTCGGTGAGCACTGACGAAACTTGCCAGGAAAAGGGACCAGATTGTAGCATTTGGTAGTTTGAAATCCGTTTCATTTCTGTGATCAGCTGTTTTACATAGACCATCTGTGTTTCTGGCAAACCTTCTGATGGTGGTTTCCTCATCGAATACATTTCCCGTTGGCGGGTTTGCGGTTGCTGTTGATCGGCATTTTTTGTCTACGCGTTTGCGTAGGATCACGATTTTCATACGGTTCACAGAGTGGACGTCTATCATACACAGAGAACAAACGTAGATTTGAAAGTTAAACCTCCGGAATTTTCATAACTTTCGACCAACGGTGGATAACTGGCTGTTAATCAGTTGATAGCGGGTACGCAAATACTTCCTTATCCAGTCCGCAGAGAAGGGTGAAGTGTGATTTTTCACTAGCGACCAAGTAATTAAATATGACTGGACAGCAATTTTAAACAAAATGATCACCCTCGTCACTCAAAATGTCGAACTGGTCCGGTTTATATATTGGCTGTGGGATTCCGTAATGTGCTCACTAGCAATGTCACCGTGAGAAACAAAGATCGGAAAACGTGCATTTTTTTAAGTCACCGTAGGGTCGTTCAGAAAAGAATTGTTCAGTTTTGGTATAAGTTCATTCGAAAGTACTTTCACTGCAAAGAATGAAGAGTACTCAGAAAGGCAATTTTCGCAGATGCAAGATTCTGCAGTACGGTTTTCGCGTAATCCTCACTATTCAAGAAGTATGCCAGCTGAGTCTTGATCACATTTTCACGGATTCTTTGGTGTATCAGTATTTTGTACGTAGACAAATGGATCTTTGGGGTAATCCATCATCTGAAGTTAACCTGGTAATAATGCTGAATGGGATACGTACCAATTCCATTCGGCAGTCAGATGGGCCAAATCGAGTTACGCGTTTGTCGACATATGCCGTACCATGAATACAATAGTAAAAATGGCACAAACCTCAAAGCATGAGAAAATATCGGTCCCCGTACACCAGATTAATTGATGCCTCTTTCAAAGGGGATACTGTACAAACAAAATGGATGGAAAACAATAAGCCTACTCAAAGTCCACAGTGAATCAAGATGAAAGATTGACAGTATGATGAAGCCCACATGGCGGTACAGAACCAGAAACTCAGTTTGAAGGTGCGAATGTGAGCGCCAATTTTGTGGAGAATAAGTAATGATTGACGTTCAGGTAACAAAACACGGAGAGGGGATAGGGGCACGAAACGGAAACAACAAACTCAAAAATTCTGTTGTAATCAGTAAAATTAGGAGAGGTTAACATTGTGCTGGTGACTGTATTGGATGAGAATCGTTGTAGCTGAACACGTCACAGTTATGTTAGGTAAACCTATCCAAAGTATTTTTACAGCAGTTCTGTTCTGATCACTCCGCGTCCCGGGATCACATGAATAACTTTAAATAATACTACTTCCCCAGGTTATTGGTTGCAACTTTCGCTGTCAAACGTTTTAAACTCTTCACCGCTGCGCCAAGTATATCATATTTTTTAACTGCGGTCTTCAGCCGCCCCATCAAAAACTCCTTCCATCATTAAACTCTTTCCTTTGAACATTATCAGGTTCTAGGAGAAGTTCGATTAACTTCTGGATTCACTTCTGACAGATGAATGTCTGAAACTAACTTTAAAGGATCCTTAAACGTGTTTTCTTTTAGCCAAACACCAAATTTTGATGAGAATACTGACTGGCAGGTTAACCGTTTGCTGCGACTGGTCAACCAGACGAACGAGAAGTCTGCCTAAATATGTTCAGAATTCCTAGTCACGTAACTATCAATACTGACAAGTTCGCTGTGTGCGAGTTCCGTCCTTTTGGTCCCATATGCCGTGTGTGTCGTGTTCATCTCCGGGTCCTGCTGCTCATCGAAAAGTCGGATTGCAGTTTGTGTACACTCATCCCACTTCTTCCAGCGTTTCCCATACGGGGCAGCCTCACGATGTACTTTTACGGCAGAAACCCAGGAACCGGATTTCCTTGACTTCGGTGATTCCCCATGGAGACTTTTGACCGTCTCCTCCTTCCGGTTAAGTCAGTTTGCCTGCAACCACGCATCCGTTTGCATCTGCGGTAGTGGCTTGTTCACTTGACTTCTGAAATTACCCTCTCTTGAGCATCCGCATGTAGTTATAGGAAACAGCATCTTCCTTTAGAAAGTCTATGCTTTCTTATTTGTCCCACATGCCGACACCAAATACGGTCTTTACAGGAAACACCGTAGGACACCTGTGCGCTTCACTTGTTTGCCTTACCCAGGTTCACCGTGTGCATATGTGCGTCTGTTTTCCACATTTATTTATATCTCGAAATAGGTTGTTGTGACCGTTCCATCTTCATTTGCGGCGCCACGACGCGTTTCCACTGTGTTCGCTCAGACATTTACGTCCATTGTCCGTATCAGGCGCACTCATCGGCACCATTTGAGCGCATTCAATCCATCCACATGATGATACTTCCTACTTCACATATCCAATCATACTGTTGACAGCCCCTGTGCCCTCTGACATTGCAAAGTGACCTTGTCGGTCTAATATTTGCCAGCGCTCCAAATGGTCCTTTTTACCTGTGTTTTCAGTCATAATCTATTCACTTGTGAGTAGTAAAGAGCGACAGCTTCGCTTTTCGGCCTCAGCCTCTGCTGTCCCGGAATTCCCTATACACGTAGATTAGTCCCGTTTCAGTGGTTCAGGGTAACACAGCAATACAGCCGCACTCAGTGACATAATCCTGATGGCAGTAGGGAATCAAACAGCCTTTTCTGTTTATTTGCCTCATTCCTTTTTGTTAGCATTAGGGTTTGGGACAGTAAACCCATCAAGCTGAGCAATGAACAAGCCATATCGACAGTGTATATGACTACACTTCCGATAACAGTGTTATGGATTCGCGGTTCAAGATCACCCGGAGTCAACGGTTTCAATTGTATACAGATAGAATTCACCCCAGGAGAAAATGGTTTCGGGGGCCCATAGGTTTTCTCGCCAAGAAGAGATCTTTGATCTGGCACACCTTGGTTAATTTTTGACCTGTTCGCCTGCTCATGGCTAGACTATCCTCTTGGAGGCTAAGATCTGTCTGATAAATTTCTGTTGAACCTGTTTTCACCATCAAACCAGGAAGTTAAGAAGACAGTTACTGGATATTTGATGTTTACTAGAGTAAAAGAAAAAAATGCGAAAAGTGTCAATGTTGTTATACGAGTAAGTTTCAACATTAACGATGAAAATACCATCACGTTTTGGAAATGCGTGCCGTCTCAGAGGATCATCCCTTATGCTGCATTTGCATGGCGCCTCTGAAATCTATTCACTTGTCGCACGCAACGATTCACCATACGATTTCATTAATCATACGACGCCACGATGCACGTTTCTGTTACATCATCTTCCCGCATGAAGTTTGGCGACCGTTTTCATATTTTCATGCAGCTTCGGATCTTAACCTAGCGTGATCACTGTATCAACATCCAAGTGTTTACAAAAAAAGCAACTTTGTCTGTAAAGTTTGTCAGTCTATTCTTAGAAAAATTAACAATTTTCTTTTGTAACAAATTAAATCTACCTTATTCACATACCTCGGATGTTGATGATAGTCTAGTTGACTCTCCGTATGATTAATAGCCAAACACTGATAAAAAATGGGGTCATGTGTTTAATTTTCCAGCCCGACAGTCAGCTCCATTAAGATGGTAAAGCCTTCTAGGGCTAAAATATCTAAGATCCAAATGCACCTCAGGCTAATACATCCAGTCGAGCTGTGAGACAATGTTTGCAGTAATCAAGTACGTCCCCGTGAATGATAAGTATTCAAATAAAACCTGATTAATAGGGTATGGGAAGACTGTCTGTCTGTCGAGTCTCCGTTGAGATAAAGTGGTCAAAAGCTGAATCCACATTCGTTGAATTTGTCCTAGAACATTGGAAGAGCCTCGGTCTTCGTTGAAACTTGGCGAAAAAGCACAACTGATTTAATAAGTCACGTTCAACTAAGATTATTTAAGGGTGCCATCCAGACTATGTTGGAAAAACACCTTTTGTGACTGCTAAGCCTTGTTACCTCCCAAATCTCTCACTTGGGAAGCGGTCAGTGTGGAATGCCTATTACACTCTTTTAATTGCCATTTACCATGTTTTTTAGGTTGCACAAAGCTGTCGCAACCAAAAAACTACATTGTATAAGCATGATCGCAAAGTTCCTGAGGCTGCAGAAGTTAATGTGACCGTGACAGATCCGAGTTCGGTTACACGCACGATTACCTTACAAACGGTTAGTTATTGTGCATTCTTTTTAAAACTTTTGTGCACCCGTAAACACATAGTAGATAAAGGATGTGTTTTACGTGACTTCTGTTTATACATAACAGCATCAGCTGAGATCCCCTCGTAGGTAAGCATTGATTCCAGCATTTAGCCTATCACTTCTATTCCAGTGGCATCAGTCTAACAAAGCGATTGTATTACACATCACCGTCTTTTAAGACTTGCCACTACACCTCGTGAGTGTCACTTCTGCTAAATTGCAACCCGATCCCATAGTCACCTGTACCTTGTCAACTGTAGATATGGAAAATCGTAAATCCGGACGTATACAAAAACGAATTCCCAGGTAGTTTTCCTGCTCGAGGACTACGTAGTGTCGTGTCATGGATGAAGGTATAGTTGCAAACACTTTTAGGGGCCGGTCGTGGAAGTAACCACATCGTGAACGACGCAGCCGTTCGCCTTTGTTGCGGGGACGGTTATGATACTGTTCCTTCCATATAAATTGAGTACACATATGCATTGAGTATAAATATGAACAACAATATCGACATACACGCAAATATTTTGCAGCTGTTCCCTCTATATACAGTTTATGTCACACAAGTAGGGACACCAATGCAAAACACCATCAAAATTCTCGGATTGCAGGTGTTCGGTTGCCGATTCATCAGTGGCCTTGACTTATGCATACGTTATATGTTGACAAACTTCGAATGCCTCTCTTTCATTTTATTTTTACAAGCAGACTCTGATTCAATAGTATCTCTCAACTCCATTGAATGTCATAGCTGTTGCTGGTTCACAAAATGTTGTGCATCGTTACCGAACAAACCAGCGTGCACATCCACACATGCACACCATAGCTTGGAGTTCTGAATGAAAGAACAACCTGGGCTCGCACTATAGGTCTTCGTTGATGGCTGGTTTGTCTGCCGGCTAGTTAAGATGACAGTAAATGTGCACTCAGTGAGGTGGTTTCTTTGATGGTTGTGGCTGTTGCTGAAATAATGCAGTCGTACGGTGCTCCCCACAGTTTCATCATCGACTGCCCCATTTTCAGGATAACATCTTACTATAAAACTCCAGAATTTGCTTATCGGAAACGAAATACAGGTGCAATGTCCAGAGAAGACATTGACTCACAAACCACATGATCTCCATTCCAGTTGGAGAGTTAGTCAGCACCAGATTGTCACGTTAGCTCTGTGATTGGAGGATGGCTGCAGTATATCCTGTTTGGGTGCGAGTTAATCACCTTACTGATCAAACACCCGCAGTTGAATGTTACAGTACTCAGCTGCTAAGCGGAAGGTCGCGGGTTCAGAAAACCCCAAAGTTTATGAGGCGCACACTATTGCTTATTCACAACAGATACGATACTTCCCGACTTTTCAGGTTTGACTGTTTGATTAATTGCACTTGTGAGATGGAACCACAGCTGGTTTTCCCGCTAAAGCACATCTAATACCCTTTGGCATTCTGGTTGTATTTCACAATTTACTCTCTAAACTTTCGATGTCACTTGTTGACTTTGTCCTACAATCCACGATTCTAAAAAAATTAATATTTGCTTAAAAACTGACCAACACGAGCCGTTCTTTTATCCTTGTTGGGAATTATGAGAAATCGGTATCCAACGAAGAGCTAGGAAGCCCCAAAAATAGGATACAATTCGGACCGGATGCCTCAGTTTCCCTCACTTACAAATTCCAAGAAAAAACTGCTTGAAAACTACTGAAACTCCAAGAATGATTTATTCTCAGAGGATCTACTAAAATAGTACATGATGCCCGACTTGATTTCTTCCCCGAATTATTTCACAAATGCTTATTTAATGAACTTTGGCTCCAAAGGCGTACAGCAACTGCTTCGTAACTGGAACTTCCAAAGTCCCAACCAACTAATCCATGCCCAGATAGTCACTAAATATATCAATCTCGGAATAGCTGGGAAATAGCAAAACACAGGCTATGGACCTAGAAAAAACTAATTCACCGAAATCAGTTTGAGTAAAACACTCTAGGTGCTTCAAAAAGACGGTAGTAAATCTCGACAGTTTTCAGGTTAATGAATCATATACTCAAATGAGCAACCAAAAACGTCGAGGAGGTACTCGTACAGCGTCGTTAATTATCAACCCCCCACCTCCTTTTCATTCACTATTGCCACTTGATTCTTTTTGTTTTTCGAAAGCAAATCTCAGACCAACAACCTGCCAAGTCGATAACTTCGGTCACCAAAAGCGGCTTCGTCTTGAGTTTCTCCACAAGCTCAGTCCACCGAAAGCATCCAGACTGAACTTTCGTCATCAGTGAATGTCATTTCTTTGTGTTTCCAAACGATGCAATCGTCTAGCCACGTTAGTCTCTTCTGAATAGTGATAATTTTCAAACATTACACTTTTTACATCATTCTGTATTTTATATATGGAGTAGCTGAGACAGTTATTGAACACGTCTAACACCGACATTGTTTATGAGCGCTTTGCATCCTCGATGCATAGGTTACCTTACCATATGTAGCACTTTTTGGTTGTCATTTTGCTTTCTAGAAGTGTTTTTTCCAATTTCTTTTAACCTTTCCAAGAAGCATCATGGTGTACTGGCAATAAATTCACGAAGCAAGGTCATAAAACTGTTCAGGTTGTTCGTCATTCTTCTGACACTTACGTCCACCTCTCTTGTTCAGTCCAAAACTGCAAAGAACCGCGTATTATCCTGATTCCGTTTGATTGGGCTATTGGTTAATTCATTCTGGAGGCATATCATGTTAGTGGACGTCTTACGATGGATAATGCTCACTGTTTGGAACAAACCAAGCCCCGCTTATCAATCTAAGGTAGAAAGTAAATTCAGACTATTGTCTCACATTGAATTTCGGCAAAACCATTTCAATTTGGATATGCACTGGTCCGCACAGTAACTGCATAGCCACTAACTATCTGGGCCTCGGAAGTCCCAGCTGACCCTTTAATGGCTACATTAAAAACAGAGCGCACCTTGTACAGCACTGTTCCTCCCTAACTCTGTATATGGCGAATTCACATGCATGTGATAGTATTTGGTTAGTCCTGCCATAGTTTTGTACGATCGTGATAAAATGAGTATTCACTACTGTGATAAAAAACGGAGATTCTCACAACGCTAACCGCAAGTTTGTCATCGCACCTAATCCATCCCCTACACTTGTTGGGCAGAATATGTGCCATCACGCACGTCGCATGTAGAAAGTTATGTAATCCACTACAAATTTAAACAGCACTACTCTCAGAAAGCTAGCTGTGGACGCATATTTTTCAGAGAAAACCACCACCCAACAGCCAACCATCCTATCCGTTCATATTCTCTCTACAAAAAAAGTAGCAGGGTGTCAAAGATCAACTCCGTTGTGGTAAAGTAATAGAACCACCCTCATGGCTCAACCTCCCTGCGTTATTCTGAGGCGTCCTTGACGGACATTCAAGTCCCTGGTGATGCGCGTTGAGTGTGGCTCCATACCTGGATTACTGAATGGCCCTCTTTATTGATATCACTAGCAAAGCTGTACAGCAGTGTTTTTATATTAGGCACCATGTTAGAAATAATCAACCAAGATGTACTGAGTTGCTTCCAAAAGGTGGAAGTTAATAGAATCTGCTCAAGCTGATCAAACTTCAGCTAACTCTTCCGGCTGGCCAGCAAACCACCCCAAGTTAAACTGATATTCTGCAGGTTTCCTGCATTGTTTATGCTCCCCTTCGTCGGCTAGATGTCAAACCCGGGCTCTCTCCCCGCGGACAGTAATGTGATTTATCAGAAACTATTTGAACTTACGGGACTGGACTTCTCTGTTTTCCTTTGTAACGTCGTACCACTTCAAAATACTCCTGATAGCCCTCTTTAGGCTCACAAACATGGCCGTCAAGGGCCCTCCTCACCCAACCTTCATCACCCTGAAGTAATCACGAGTAATGTCCCCAAGCAACCCCAGCTGGTTCCTACTTAATAAAGTCGCCTTCTTTCAACTACACCGACTGATCGTAAACACATAAAAAGCAGCTGAAAAACAGTCCACTGGTAATAAAAGAGATTCCAAATTCATATGAATGTTCGCTAACCACAAGCCGACTACTCCCGGCTCGTAAGCTAACGCAAACTAACTCATAAAACAGCTATTTCTGCTGTGGACAAGCAAAAATGGGTCGATGAGCCCACACGCATGGTCTTTGCTTGGAGTAAAATTTGGAGTAACATCCAGACGACACCGAATAACAACAAAACTGGAGAGTCTAATGACGCACATGAACCGTATCTGCCATCGGAAAAAGACAAACTCATCAAACCAATAAATGCCAAAATTCAATTATAAATTGGACTAATTGCGAAACCTGTGTCATTCTTTGCTACGGTCGACTAAATGCGTCTAGATAGTCGCAGATACACAATAAGGTGAAATTAATCCGTAATGAGTTTTTCGCGAAATGAAGCAGTCACTGTGTTCTTAAATTCTTTTTAATGTGTCAGGCTTTGGATATGTTGCCTTACAATTCGTGATCTGACGGAGTTTCATCAACAAGCAGTGGTTATAGAATGACTGAAAATCTTCCACTCTTTTGAGCTAAACACATTCGATAACTACCAAAATTCTCAAAGAAGCACTGAGTTGAAATTGGATTGGAGGAGGTGAATACTGAAAAGTATATATATATATTTATATAATATATACATGTACTGTAATGCTATGGTACAATTATACATACATGTGTGTTTTGTGCATCCAAATTTGGCAAGCTGTCACCGCATTGTCGTATAATAGGCTATCTACGTTCGTCTACGTCCAGTTCAGCAAATCGGGCCTCGCGAAGGACTAAGTACACTGGTCACTGAGGCTTGAACACGCCTCCCATTCCGCTGTCGTTTACTAGAGTTTGGAAACGTATAGGGGCATTGATAGCTCGGGTGCATTCATTGGCGGTTGATCAGGTGGTCATTGATCTGTTCGCCCAACGTGACACTTATACTGCAAACGTTTTCTCACGCACCACTGAACACGTCCTTGCGACCGATGACGAAACCTTTGCAAGCTAACTTTTAGGCTTGGCAAGCAGACTGAAGGCCACATTATCAATCACTACGGTATGTTCACTAGGCATGAGCCTATTCAATGCTTTTACACTAAGAGTAGGCCTTTGATAACCACTCTCATTTTCACACGACACAAATGAATTCAGCTGAACCTCTCGTTTATGATGGTCCGACTTGGGTTCAAGTAGAATGTCAGTTTGAGGGAAACTCGGAGACTGCGCCTACCTGATCAGCTCCGAGAAGACCAAAACCGGTCGTGGGAAAACTTATGAGTAGTGTGCTGCATCTAGAATGGGTCTTTTTTAAATGGAACCTAGACAACAGCAGCTGACCCATTTTTTCAAAATTTGAAGACTTGCCATTAGTGAACACAACTGAGCTGATAACCAAAAATTATTGAGGCATTCGCCCAAAAAAATAAATAAGACGTTGTGTTTCAAAAGTTTGGAATAAGTCAAGCTTTTCTAACTACTTTTTCAAAATCATGCTCAAAGGAAGCGTGATTCTTCTGGAACGGAGTTTTCCGATTGCCTGACATTCCGCTGCTGATATCTATCCACCATACTCATCAATTTGGCCATCAACATTTTTGTGTACGGTAATCAGCTGAGTTGACTTGAAACGTCTTCCAATTGCACCTACGTGTAAAGGGTTTAATTCGGATTCCCATTCCAAAATGCTCTCCCATGGGCTGCAAATCACGAGTGGGATGGCATGTGAGCAATTCACCCAGAAAAAAAGTTGGCGACTGTAGAACCGCCTGACAACTAGCTTTGGTGATGTTTTCTTCATTTACGTTGCAGAGTTCGCTTAAGTTATTTCAACGTCAGTCTATGCGCGCCACAAGTAAGAGTCAGGTGCAAAAATGCCCCATTTTATCGTTTATTTTTATCGTTTATTTTTGAAGAGCATGTTCACAGATATAAAAGTGAAAGGATTACAGGGGAATATGAGGTAAAAGAGAGAAACGTCTCTTTGGAAGTCATGCCACCAACAGTTCCAGTCAGATAAGATAAATTCCAACGTATGTAAGAATTTTGGTATGGAAACACGCGTGCAAAGATTAACAGCCGAAGAAAGGACAAACAATGCTGAATGCTCTTCAAGGCTAGCACAGTCAAGACTCGCACATCAGGCACAAAGTGTCCGTCATGCTGGGTCTGGTGTGAGATTCAATGGCAAGAATGTGCACTCAACGCCATGTACTACGCATAAAAGTGTCGTGAGTACGCAAGGAGCCCACAATGGCAAGTAAACACAAGTCAATGACTGTGAACTTAGGAAGTCCAAGTCCAAAAACAGCCTTGCCAGATTGAGGAAAGCAGATACCTCGATAAGAGATGATCATCGGTTGGTAGACCAAAAAGTCGACATCACAAAAAATTGCACTTAGGCTTGAGATTATGGCGAGGGAATCTTCATCAGCACCATACTTCTACTTCTTCTCATTCCACACAGTCACGCCGCGCCCATCCGAGACTATGCTAACGTCTATCACAGTTGCTCGGTGCTCCCGAACAGCGATTAGGTCAGGCTTGATGAAGGACGTCGAAGTAGGTGCTCTCAACTCCTCAAAGACGGTGTATCCCAGGCGACGGAGACGCTTTGTGAGTTCCCTTGCAACCCGATTATGACGAGCACATCTGGCATCAT
>SJOL01008072.1:18234-90028 GCA_004794785.1 Opisthorchis felineus | reverse complement strand
ACGAAGCAGGGCATGTAACAGCGTTGTAGCTTTCAAACAACCGCCTCGATGTAGAAATGCAAACTGGAGTGAGGGCAGTTACAATCTAGGACTCCAGCGATCAGCAAGCACCTTATGAAAGCATCGGACAAGAATGGATGACACGGAGATCGGTCTCAGTTGATCCGGTGAAGTCGGATTTGGGACCTTCGTAACTAGAGTAATACGGGCACGATACAGATGTGGGGGACGAACCCCAGATAATAAGAGTAAGTTGGACTACCCAGCAGGCGCGTTAGCATTGAACCGGCGGAGCATCCTGGACGTGAGCTTATCCAGGCCTGGGGACGAATTGCCCATTAAACGGATCGTACGACCGACTTCCTCTCCTGTAATTGGCTCGATCAAGCTCCAATCGGATGGTGCTACTACGTGACTTGGCCGGCTATCCACGTGTTTTGGAGCTGAGGGCACCTGTTTCCAGTACTGCTTGGGGTTCAGAGGTATGCCGCAGTTACCTTTGTATAGATCCTTCCATGACCCATCGAGCACAGCAGACGCTGTATCTTACCGTCTTTGGTGGTATAGGATCTGGATGGCGGCGTGGTTGGCTCGGCGGATCTGCTTTCGGTTGACCGGAATCCGATGGGCTAACTGACGACGGCGTCGGGATACAGCTTTCCAGGTGTGTGGAAATGTCCTGGGGGCATGGAGGTCCAGAAGCGACAGGACTTGCTCCGGTGTTATGATGCCAGACTGCAACCCTTGGGCAAATGCCAGGAGGTCAACACTAGCAACCGGACTGTCAGCCTGGGATTCCAAGAGTGACGGCGCAATCCACGGTTTGTTTAAACCAGCCGCTATAGTCATCAGCTTCTGACAAGTAAGCCGCTATTTGACCGATAATCTGGTCAGGGCCACCAGATGATGATTCGTCCTGTTGTGCTTGCCAGTTAAGCGCCCGTAACCTGGTTTTGATGCTGATAGCCAATCGACCAGGAAAATACTGTTCCAATCTCGCGAACAGCGCGGTTTGCGTGCCACAAGACGGATATAAATTGTTAGCCAGGCGCAAGAGCGATTGTGACTCTTGTTGGGACCAACGGGCCCCGGAATACTTAACTCAGCTAAGCTCATCTGCATTATGCTGGGTGGGGTGTGCGTGCCGGCGATGTTGACTCAGGCCGATCTTCGTCGGAAAAAGGCGGGAACAATCAGCGCAGGCCAATTGGGCCACCATGTTCGTACCAACACTTTCATTGTTGTGAACTCGATGGTGGGCTACCAAGCCAGCTTCGATTTGCAGCACTTGCCACATTCCTCACACGTGAGCCCCACGAGTCTCTCCTGTGTACTGGTCGAACCGGTGTGGAGGCGCCAGATGATTCGTAGTGTACATTGTCGAAAGTAACCAGCACATTGAAACCAAACAGGGTGGTTAGCCCTGTCTGGAGTTGCTGAACTCTTAGCTCACCCAGACTGGCGTCCAGGCTCCCCAGTCGGCACCACGAGGAGGTGGTTCAGCTCGCCGACGAGGATAGTTAGTTAGTTTCAATGACCGCGGCTAAATGGTTGTCTTTGACTAGCAGTTAACCTAGTCTAGTGTCACGTGTGCGTCGTAGAGAGGGAAGTGAGATTGTTGCGACTTTAAACTTTCCGCACAAGGCAGAGAACTACATATTTACTTGCTATCCCTACCAGTGTAAAAACCCGGTGATAGACCAACCAAAGAAAACCTTCACTAAATGATTCTTGGAGATGCGTATACGTTGCACCATTAGCTTTACGAAGTTCATCTATCTGTATATAAAGAGATTTCGGTTGCTAACGGTGGGGCTGGTGGGTTGTGCACTTTCCTGAACAAATTGATCTCTTTGCCGTGAGACGCCATCATCTGTGCATTGGTCGCACTGAGTGAGACGCTTGTAACCCAACTGTTCTGCTCAATAAAAAACAACTGCAACAGACCCACTTCTGTTGTGACCACACGGACCGGGCCAGGATGAAGTTGCTTCATCTCATGAATCCACCTGATGTGCCCTCGACATACTTTGACAAATAAGATTTAAAAAAATAAATATTTGCAATCACCCGCGTCCGCCAGTAAGTAAAAACCAACGAACCAAGAATCGGAGATGAATTCTTTTGGCGATTTCCTCACAGCCACAGTCTGAGTGGAACTCTTCCAGTTTATTCTACAAGATATAAGTAATCTACTGAGAACGGAAAATATCTCTCAAGTAACATGAGGCATTCTGAGCTAAGTCGCCGATCGATGAGCCAATCCCGGCCAGGCCGCGATGTGGACTGCGTGAATGGAGTGTGAGTGGCTCTGTAGCCTGTCACATTGCAACTCAATGGTAGTGCATTCAAAATAGTATCCGGATGACCTTGAAATCGACTGGTATCACCGATTAGTGAGATGATTCTCAGTAAGGCAAAAATAGCTGAATAGTTTTTCTAGGCATTCCGGTATAGACTGACTTGATGCATTGCATTGGTCAGTTAACAAGTAGGCTACACCACCCGATCCATTAGTTTACTAGTCAGTTGGAGAACTGAAAGCAAAAGTGTTTTATTATCACCACTTTATCTTTTTGGTGGGTGCACTCAATCATTTAACGACAGTGAAAAACGAAGACTGCTTTTCATCAGATAACGTGGTACTTTATTCCCCATCACTAGGACACACCAACCTGTCTGGCGCAGCTCACCCTTCTTATTGCATAAAATCTTACTGGCGTTCATCAAGACAGGGTTATTTTCACAATCCGGAACTAAGCTTTTTCTCTTCACCCACCGGATGCTACCCATATTGTGGACAAAAATTTGATTGGCACATGCCTATCAGTAAAGACTTTGGTTGTAGCGTAATGAGACATTTAATTGGAGCATGAACTTTGCCCATCACGATTGAAACCTGGGCTTCCGTAAACTGAACGTCAAAACGCCTATGAAAACAATTTTCTGTCACAAACGACCGGGATTCGAGCATTTCTTTACATGGTTCTTTTCCTATTGACTACAGGCCAAACTACTTCAAGTTTTTCCCAAATTTTCTTTCTATCCCGTTCTGTTTTCAGTGATCGAAATTGATAAAAAGTCCTGGCAACTAGTTGACGCGCACCCCCAATTCACAATTGGGTGGAGTTATAACCTCTTGTTTATCACTTATCCTCGACTTTATCTGATAATTATCTACTGCCTGGCGTGCTGATTATCGCGGTTATTTCAAACCTTTGAAGGAATCTGGTTGTTATGGCAAGGCTCCGACAGTTTCACAAACAGCTTGATTACAACCGGCCCATGTCCCCTCTCGGGTATTCTATGGAAACCAAGTGGATATCAAATGTCTGCTTACAGTGTGGTGATTTACGATACGCTTTATTCATTGCGCCGGGTGTGTTACCGAACATCATCAAAAGATTGTTATCACCATGGCCACCACATACCGCTCCGGGTGTATTTGTGAGCTATGGTTTAGACAAACTCGCAATAAACGTAATTAGTTGGTAAAGTATAGTCGGAAAACCAACAAAACAATAATTGCAAGCGATGATTTAAATTAGTCTCGTCAGAAAAGTGAGTAAATTGTTGGGTGGATCAACATGTCATGGAAGGGGCTGATTCTCTGGCTAAATGTGGGAACTAATTTACCCCCAAACGCTTCCCATACTGCTTCCAACAGAGAAGCCGTTGGTTAACCCAAGTAGGGTCGATAACTCCAAACGCCTACTTTTGTGACGGAGTGATGCTAGTACCGTTAGATGTTTCGAGTGCAGTTTAGCAGATGGCCTTCGAATGTTTCGGGTGCACATGATACATCATCCTTAAATATCCAGGTAAATGTTATTATGGGGGTCTGCATCAACCAGATTGTTTGCGGTTATACCAGCTACGTCTTCAGCTTCTAGTGTATTGGAGCAGCAGCTCAAAGCTAGTTTGCTCCCTAGGGCAGAATCACAGCTTGGGAGTCACAAACACTCGTGAAAACGTTGATTACCTCTGAAAAATCCAAGACTGTCATTATAGCTCTGAGGTTGGTAATGAGCAAATGGATATCAAAGAATTAGAGCGAGGTATAGCAAAGATTTTCCCGAGGAAATATCTTTTGGAGAGGAGCTGCTGGGCAATGTATGGTGGTCTCGGTGACCCTGTGGAAAAAAACTGGCAAACACAACCTAACCGAATCATTTAACGCGATTTATCCAGTGTCACCCAAACATCAAATTGTCGTCCGCAAAATTGTACTAAAAAAAACCTCGGGCCGGTTATTATATCAAACAACACTCTGCTATCCAGAAAGGATTCTGAAATTGTTCACCCTGCTTTGGCTGACCAACAGGTACTCTGTGTGGCGGACAGTAAATCTTGCCTGAGAGGCAATTACAGTTTACGTGTAACTAACAAATGTTCTCATGCGTTGACCGTCAATCTTCTGGTCTATTCGTAAGTTCACTTGTCTGCTGAGAATTCATCGAAAACATTTTTGTAGTCGGTGTGTTGTAGGGTGTTATCAATCTCAGGACCAACAGCTGTTCTGTTCTTCAAGTCCCAGGCTTTAGTTGGTCGGTAAAGTGAAATTCAGTTCGAGGGTTACAAGTTGATAATAAACCAGCACTTACAATACTCGGGACGCATTCTTGGGGGAAATGTTATGAAAGTTTTCTACAAACTATCAGCAACAATAATACTATGGGTTGCTCCAGTACTATCTCACCTGGACAGAAACGGTGTTTCAGCACGGGAGAAGCCGGGTGAAGAATGGGGGAATGAGTCTACTAAAGGAGCTCTAAGAAGGGTGAAAATGCTGGTGGTTTCTTTCCAGTTTTCTTCCACCTTGTTTGTAACGTCACACGATCAAGAACTGAAAATAGTTTTACTAGATATTTTCGGTTGCATAAACGTTTTACGGTTACATGAGCTCTCTTGACGTGTCGTCCTGATCCTACAACTCCCGGCATTACTCACAATCAGTCAGAGATTATTTTTCAGGCTTGGAGTATTCGTAGTGATACATGAGAGAGAAGACTTAAAAGAGGGTCCGAGAGGTCGACTCAGTATGGACAGCTACTGAATCCTTCTTCAGGGTGTTGGGCAAACCACTGGTATCGTTTTAGCCTGAGCACTTTTACCTGCTGAGACACGGTAATTCACAGCCCGCATTGATATTATCCCGCGACTGGCGAAGAAACATTTGCTAGCCATTTGCCAAGTTCGGCGAACAACTCACAAGCCACCTGATTAACGACCAACAAAATTTGGTTGACTGTGTCATGAGAGTATGATGAATTTTACAAGGCAGCACGTGGAGGTTATTTTTTGCGACACTCGTAAGGCTCATCTGCAGAGCTGTATCCATGGGAGAGATACGGCGCACGTAAGACCGTGACTGAAAAAGAAATTCTCCATGGGCTCTTCACTAAGCTGATCTGTTTTCGGTTGTCACATACAACTTCAACGGGAGAGATCAGGAAATAAGTGCGTGTCGAATAATGTCCACTTTCCTATGCTTGCTGTGATTTACTACTCAGAACAAAACACGAGCATTTGCCTGCATTTCTTGGGGGTAAGCGCTCGGGTAACATCTTGGGAGCCTCGCAGCTGGTAGCCGTTCACACATTAAGATATCTCACCCTTGCTAGTTGGTTAGGATGTGAGAAAAAGTATTTTAAAAAATATATTTCAGACAACGCTGTCCAATAAGAGATATTTCTGGCTTGGGAACAAATGAACGTGCTCCGTGGATGTTGCGGTTGAAGCAGTTTTACCGTATCTGCCAGTGTTGCGTTTGTTATTCGTCGGCAGAGGGGGAACTGGTATTATTTTCCTGCGAGTGATTCACTCCTAAGCTCGCTTCCTTCAGTAGTTCCGAACTGGTATCCTACTGAATTAATTAACCCAAACGCTTTCCGGTGCAACGGAAACTGGCACTGGAAAAATGTTTGCAGTTTAGGACGTGTTTCTGTTTTAGAGATTATTAGAAATTTAGCCTTCGAATTGACTGTGACAGTTAGGCATACGCACGTCCCATACGCACTGTATCGATCACTTCATCCAACCTTCAGTTAAATGAAGACTGCTCACCACTCAGTGTCTTTGCACTTGAAGTTCGTTTTATTTCGGAAGTAGTCCATGTCAGACACAAAGCGTTCATCCTTTCTTGTTCCCATTGCCAAAATTGATTGCAACAGTTTCAACGCTGAAGTATTTTTGAGCTTGTGTGTATATTGTGCGCACTTCCATCATGCTATTTGACATGCTGTCTGGCCAGAAAGCTGGGTAAGTAATTACTCAGTCTATGTAAATCCAGGATGCATTTATAGCTAAAAAACACTCAGCACAGCACATTTGTAGGAAGAAGGCACTTTGCACACTCGTTGGCTGTACTAAGACATAAAGCAAATTACGAAAGTACTTATGATGCCTATGTGAATCTTAAAAACCAACCAGATCAATAAATGAGACCAAAGTATTCCCACAGGAACACTTAATTGTTTTTGGTCACCCAATACAAGTTTGCAGGGACTGATCAATACTACACCAAAGAAATTCGGTTTATGTAGCTGGTAGATGATTGCTATAACATGCAACCATGAGCAAAGTTCATCTATATACCCGAAAAAGACCAAGTACCTGGTGATTGAAGATTCGAATTTTGGTTCGCAAAAACCTTGAGTGGGGCCAGTCAGCGGTGTATGGTGTCCTTTGTGTGGATTCCATTACTGTCGGCACCTAACCTTCAGGACATTCCACCGATGTTTTATCTCTACAGTTACAGATTAAGTGCACCTACCTGATGAGTCCCAAGAAGCACGAGACCGGTGGCGGGTTGTCGAAGAGTTTTGAGCAACCTTATGAGTAGTGTTACCGCTAGACGACAAAGAATTGCAATATCTCGAGTATCGTACTAAACGAAACATGAGGCGGCTTGGTGCAGCACATTCAGTTGGAATGGATCATCTTAAACCAGGGGCTAAGTTGGATTCAGTTGAGTCTCCTGTGAAAATCGAACGAAAGCACTATTTTACAGTTATGTTTGGTATGGGCTTACTAGTTTGTAGTGGATCCACACGCTCTAACAAGAAAAACGGCTTCTTCCTACACTCTAAATGGGACCATAAACAGGAAATGGGTATCTAAACTCGAATGGACGTTGCCCCTCACAGGGATCGCATAAAATTTCTTTCCAGGCACCAGTGATGTAGTTGCCCCAGGAAATTGGCCGATTTTGAGGTATCATGGTGTTTAGTTCCCAAAACTTCGTCATGGTTCGGGCCGACCAGTATGTGCACCATAGCAGTAAATAATTCGAATTCCAAAAAAAAACTGGGGAAAATTCGTGTCCCCGGTCAACATATCCTTAACGGAGGCCTTTAGCGGCTGCTGTTACCGTAATGAGTCTCTTCATCGTACTCGTATCACTGTTCCGTGTACTTCATGTAATGTAAACTCAGTCTTATCGGCAAGTCGGACCGATCAGGCAAGATGATTGATAATAATGATAACAATAATAATATTAATCGTTCAACTGTGACACGCTTTCGGTGTCCAGCTGCCATACCACCCGAGGGAGAAACATGGGCTTGCGGGGAGCAGTCGAGACGACAGGGGTGGATTCGAATCACGGACCTACCATTCAGTAAGCTTGCGCCTTAACCCCTGGGCTACATCGAACTCATGCGGTGCAACAGTAATGGCATATTGCATGCTAATGTACACAGTTCTGTTTTTTTCCTAATTTACTACCGCTGTAAGGAGGAAAACCCTTCGCCACAGAGTTGTTTATTAGAAAACACGAACTAAACGGTTACAGACTATTGGACAGGAAAGTCAAACTCTCATATGCACCTTGTTTTTAAAAAACTGAATATCCGTCTTCTTCTTGAACCCTTCTTCTTGAACTCTCCTGGATAATCATTGACTATCACACAATTGTAAGCGAAAACTGCAAAGTAGTTCCACCAATTCCGTAATAGATCCCATCTTCCATTAGATCAAGGCGAAGTTACGAGAACGCACATGCTACTCGCATACATCGCAAAGTCTCCGACTGGTTAAAGTTGGCTAGGTTTCCAGGAAGGAATAAAAGTTGGCTTCTCCGGAGAGGTCATTATTCTGCGCACAGTTACTCCGGAGGCATTTCTCATAAGGTCTACAAGCACTGTGAGCAGGCCACTATTGGTTTCGCTATTCTTGTTGCTCATCAAATTGGCCCAGCTCACGAATTCCCAGCAGTCTCAGCACCCAGTTTGAAGTATATTGCAGTGAGCGCTGGTTTGCAAAATAGCCTGGTACTACCTGGGGATTCACCTGAAATTTACTCAAGTACTTTATTTATAATACTGTTTTACTGAATACGTGGCAAAGAGACCTCTTAATGCTTCATGTGGAATGATATTTAAGTTGTCAAAGTATTTTCTTTACGTGACGTTACTCGTAAAGTACTCATAAGATAGGCGTGCTATCAAATTTTTCCTGCATTTTTTTCTATTTTACTGAGTTTCATGCCACTGTATTGTATCGTACTGTACTGTATTGGATTGCATTGTCCTGCATTATGTTTTTTCAATCGGTCAGGACTGTTGATTCCATATGGTTTGATTTGTCATCACCTCATTAATAGACGCACCTTTTTATTACGGTATCCCCTATCCAGAAGACTACTCCGTTTTCCTTGAAAGCAAAGTGAGCGTTCCCAATTAGATACCGTTTACTGTGGCTGATTCTTCAAGGAGAGATATTTCTCGGAGTGGCTAAACATCCCACCGCAGCCTCTTGTCTTTGAAGGAATTACTGTGATTAACCGAGGACTACCAATAAGATTCGCTGAGCACTTCTAAAAAACACAGCATCCAGATGAATCGCAAGCAGTACTAGTTTGATTCGTCACCACGTATATGCGCGATTTCAGTTTTTCTAACATCCCTTGATAAAATCCGACGCTTCTGTGCGCACAGAAGGTTGTTTCGGATGCCTGTCGATACACGCCGGAGGATAACATTTACTAAACCAGTTTTGTTTGTGTCAATCCCGGCTAAACAATAGAGTTAGAGTCTATGGAATCGCACGCAATATAGGAACAGCAAGTGACAGCCGAAAATCATCACTTAGAGCTGTACTTATCAGATGCTTCTAGTATGTTTCCTACAAGCAATTGTAGATGGTGCATTAGTTTCCGGTATTTATTGGGCTTTAACAGCTCAGTTGTTTTCGGTGTCAATCGACTATTACACGATTAGTTGATACAATTACCCGTATCATTACATCCAGAAGCATTGACAAATTTGAACCCTATGGTTGACCAGATTGTATCACCGGTTTGTTGTCTAGCTTCTCATTCAGCTTATAAATAGGTATATTACCTTCACGGACAAAGCGATGTGGTTACAACAATGTCCAGAAATTGCTTTGTTTGTTACGATTAGGGACCCGTCGGCTTAGTAACTCAATCACTCACTCTGTCAGCTGCTCTGCGAAATAGATGGCGTCCTGACTTGCGGCAGCAATATCACACCGGAAGTCAGACACCTGTACGATGCCCGACTGGATGGTCATGAAGGCAAAACCAAAAGCCTACATCTGGGTGGCGTAAATCCAGGTTCAGTCACCACACCTGCTAAAGTGAACTAACCAGAACCACACCAATAGGCTAATGGAAAGGTCCACTTTTCATAACAGCTCAGATCGTGTTGTATACTGTTATCTTGTACACTTCCGTTTATATCGTGAGTATTTAATGAGAACAATTGCCTTCTACTGACTCGATAGCGAGCACTGTTGGAATTTTATTCAAAGATGTCTTGGGTCATCATTATTCGACCGAATGAGTGAAAGTTCTGGGTATCACGAACCGGGTGAACTAACTTGTAATGTATTTTTCTTGCCCCATATCTCACGATTAAATGCCACCTATCACAGAAATGTTCAGTGTCTGGCTGTTTGTTTGGATTGTTTGAACCATTGCAGGACACTCGAATTCATTGGTACAACAAAGATGTCAGCCTCGGAATGAGTTTTCTCTGTGGGCACTGTCCCTCTAGGCAGTAGATGGAACAATATGATATGTGCGTCGCAAATATTTTCGTTTTCCAGCAATATTTTAACCAAGTACTGAAAGTATGGGTGAGCCATTCTGTAAGGACTTCTCCAGGATTCTTGAGGGGAACAAATCAAGTGGACAAAGGAAAAAGCTCTCATTAGGCAGTTGTTACGACAAAGGAAAAAAACAGAGCGCCACAACCAAGGAATTCATAGTGAAATTATGAAAAGACGAACTGAAATGTCCAGTGATGGCGAAAACTAATAGCCACGAAAGGTGTCCGAGATACAAGACTGCGAACTCAGCCTCCCTGATGACCAGTTTATGAGTCAGAACTCTTCAAGAATAGTTCGATCAAAGGCTTTCTTCAAATCACGTTTAGCAAGGCACACACTCGGATGAAACCGAACGAGGTCCGCTTGTTACCAGTACTACAAAATAACACTATGCTTCCAAAAGTGTAGATGAGTTCATAGTTTGTCCAACGACTGCCAAACGCAAGCATGAGACTGATTTTGGTAGCGTTTTGCGGTCAGTTTGCCAGAGCTCTGCTACTCTGCAGTACATAGCATGTCTAAAATGGGTGATTGGTTTGGCCTGGGGCATGGTGTACCCCTGTCAGAGTTGCAACAAGGTATCGATTTTCTCTCAGTGATACAATCCTCAAGGTTATTTTGGAAACCTCCTACCAGGAGCATCATTTGTAGGCAAAGGCCACCTATCTTGACGGGAGTGATATCAAGTAACATGGGAACAGAAACTAGCCTTTTGTTTGTTGAGGGGAACATCTTTTCCTACCAAAAGTCGATAAGTCGCTGATTGCAGACAAAAACAGTGAGGAGGCCAACGGTAACTTAGTTAACCACGCAGTATGCTCATCAGTCAACAGCTGAGATTTCAGCTCGCTGATCCACGAACAGTCGGTACATTCCGTGTCACACGACGATCAGACTAATACTAAAGACTCCACGTCATCCGGTAGCGTAGGCCATGCTCTTCGAACTACTTAAACTTTTACAAAGTCTACCAGCGTTTCAGAGAACTCTAGCACCTTTGACGGGTAAATGAGAAAAACCGATGGATTTATTAGCCAAGAGGCTAAAACTGATGTTCCGGTTGATGGATTCGGTATTCACCACTGAATAACAAGCAGCGCAACAACAGACCAGGCCATCGTCCACCACGCCATAGGGAGTTTAGAAAATGAGTGAATGCCAGAACGATGTATACAATAAGAGGCCATGATCTCGAGTGTGTGTAGCCCTCAGCAAAAGGCTGATGAGCTGCTTCTGGTGGCATATAATGTTGACACGACAGGCTTGATAGAGACTTGGTTCAGCACCGATGACCTTAACTCTTAGACTATCGGTCGCAGGGCAAACAGATGCGGTGTGTGTTCTTCTAATCAGAGTATTTGCTGCGTATTTGTCAATTTGGTTAACAGAAATATCCAACAGGTGAGCTAAGATATACTTACCCAAAACGAAATTTGCGTTTTGTTCACTCTTGGCAAAGACCACATCAAAAGGAAATGACACTTTTTTTAATGAGCGGACAAAGAAGTTTCTAAACAAACAGCAACAGATAGTCGCCCTAAATATTAACAGGTAATGCGAGATTTGATACCGACTTGCTAAGCATACGCACTTCTGTGTATATTTGCTTTCTTGTGAGATTCATAATAGGCAGGCACCACTACTGTGAGACCATGTGACAGTCGCGCATGAGACCAAGATCTACCCGATTAAACCAGACCAACCGATTACTAAGAGAAGTTGAAACTAGATTACTTACGAGCTGGGGATGCATGTGCAAAAAATGAGACCAGACGATAAAAGTATTTAAGATAAGCAGATTCAGTATAAAACATCACTAAAATATCGTTGTAACGTGCATCCATTCGGATGCGGCTTGCAACCTGGATGTCCTTGGGCATGATGATGACCCGCCTTGCATGGATAGCACACAGGTTATTGTCCCCAAAGAGACCAACCAAGTAGGCCTTGCTGGCCTCCTGTAGAGCAGAGACAGCCGAGCTCTGGAATCTGAGGTCGGTCTTGAAGTCTTGGGCGATTTCTCTCACCAGGCGTTAGAAGGGTAGTTTACGGATGAGCAACTCGGTGGACTTCTGGTAACGGTGGATCTCACGGAGAGGTCCACCAGTACTCTTATGGGCAGTCTGTTTGGTGCGTGCCATCTCCGTGAAGGAATAACCGTCGGAACTCAAGACAGTGGTATGCATGTCGAATTGGTCATGACCCGGAACAACTTCAGAGATCACTCAGGCCTTAGTAGTTTTCAAAAATTCAAAAGTATGAGGAACCCTTTCATTGCTTTGGGGGGAATCGCACATACCCAGTTGAGAAAATGGGACAAGAGGAGACAACAAACAATCTACCTGTAGTAATCGGAAGGTGACGACGCTTTAGATCCGTATTTCAGCGAACTGCGGGGCTTAGTGCATCCCCTTTGTACCCATGACTGAAATGTATGAAGAAGTCCTAATGACTGTAGAATAGGTATGCAAAGCAGATGAGACAGCTTCGGGTTCATAAAGGAAACTATTCACGAGGTTGCTGAAAACTCCAACAGGCAACGACCGGTTTCGCCCTTTTTGGGGCTTATCAGGTAGGCGCAGCCCCCGAGATTCCGTCAACCTTATGTTCTAGTTAACCCAAACTGGACTGATTTCGACAAGTACACTCATTTTCAAATCAACTTGTTTTTCACGAGAGACTCAACTGCGCCTACCTGATGAGCCCCAAGAAGGGCGAAACCGGTCGTGGACTGTCGAAAAGTTCTCAGCAACCTTGTGAGTAGTTTCCTTTATGAAAATATACTGCGATATCTTGAATACCGTGCCATCTGAAACATGAGGTGGCCTGTGTGCAGCACATTCAGTTGAAGAATATCATACACGAGAGATACAGTTGAGCCTCTCGTGAAAACCAAATTGATTTGCAAATGGGTGTATTTTTCGAGCTTTGGGTTCACTTATCCCGTATCCTGCTTTGGTGATTCGTTACTGGCAAGTCAGTCTATCCTCTACTCCCTTTGATTGGGTTGGTTCAACAGTTGGTCCCATTCACATAGGTCCGTAAAGAACTACCAAACCAGCTACTGTCTCGGCGCAAAACTTGGAACGAATCTTGAGGCCAAAACCATGCGTATGTATGAGGAAATTTATCTGTTACATTCTGATTAACGCTGCTTTGTCAATGAATTTCCCTAACGTACAGTCCTTCTGGCGTTGGATGAAAACACAGATTGGATGGGTTTGAGTCGGTGAGTTGAGTCTTAAAAGGCCTTTGACTCAGGCGACTTCTGATTAAGTTTGCTGAAGCGGCGAGTCAATGGCAATGCTACGGTTATATTCGAAAGGACGAAGGACTCCTGAAACTAGTTCAAGGTCTGTGATGAGCTAACAAGCTGTATCCCACAAGAAACTGTGCTTGCAAACGTGGTATTCGCCGTTTAAGTCTGTGACTTGCCTGCCGGGTTAAGTAGCTTTTACCTTATGATTTCTGATGATTCAAAGCTAGTCAGCACATCCTATTCGAGGAAAGCAGCTCCTGTATGGCTTGAAGAAACACAGAAACGTTCTGATGTCTGGGCCTCCCACCGAACCCATCGCAGTGTTCATTCCTATCGAATTAGGACTTGGAAATGCTTAACTCCAGATTGAGTAAATATGCATTATTAAAAGTTATGGAATTCAGCTACCTGTGACGTATTGTAGACAGGACGTTTAGAATGCCATTCAGGAAGCCGTTTGTGAGGAACAAATTGATTGGCCTGGCTTGCCATGTGAAATTTGGTTTCTGAGTCTCATACCAGTGGGAAAATACAACACATGCTGCTTCGCCTTCCGATTTTAGACGCTGCTTTAATCGGACATATAGATCATCCGACTGGGAAAACTCAGCATGTGTCCTTTGCAAACGAATCGCAGAATAATGGTCACAAGAGAATCTGTCATGTGATTCGTTTCTGGGGTTAGTCTTTTTAGCAGAAATGTCTAAAGAGTGTATTTGTAGTCATCGCAAATTCTGAAAACCTTGCTGAGAAGAATGAAAACAACGATGTTCGCTTGGATTCACATTTTCCGTATAGCCTCCGAAAACTTGTGGATACACCAGATATGCCAATGAAGAACAGCGTCCTCGATATATTTGAGTGGCGCGTTGCACTCAACGACACATTTAGATAATTCACTCAACACTTGTACACCAAAGTGTGCACTATCATCGTTATCGTCGTCGTCAGAGACAGCAACATCACTGTTAATACCGATGCTTCACTGCCGTACAAGCATAGTTCATTTGAAAGTCCTGTTGCGAAGAACCGAATAAAATTGGCTAAGCGGGATACGTAAAGCCCACCTATTACAATAATTCTGAGGTTCTTACACCTCCAGGAGCTCATTCAGGAAATCTAGATAGAAAGTGATATACCGAGACACTGCTTCGATTAGCAGCCATATCTTGCAGCTTCTTCGACCACCAACGGTGAGGATCACTCTGTCCTTCCAATACCTCTCTGCCAAGCCAAACTTTGATCTGCCCTCTACTTGCTGCACTCTGAACTGGGCACGGAAAGCAGTACAGTCTTCGGTAAACGATGATTGGGTCTGTGCAATACACGGCCTAACCACCACAGCTTCTCGTGCTGGGCACATTCTTCGATCGAAGTCGGACAGACGAACACTCGTTCTCCACCTGCCTCGTTACAGATTCGCCGACACCAGCCTAGACAATGTACCGTTGTGTTCAATATCGTTTCCAGTAACTTTCCTCATCCTCAGTGATAGGCACCATACGGCATACCTATGATCACAAAACCATGGCAGTGTCCAGGAGCATATATTAGCATACAGTCCACAGTTTCCTGTTGTCCACTTTCGATAAACACTGCCTGATTCAAAGTCGGAAAAACAGTCCCACAGGTATATCATGACCAGACTTTGAAAACACTTGTTCATGAGACAAGCTTTAGGTCTCGCGTACTCTTCAATAAACGACCTTCCTTATAAAGTTTCTGAAGTATTCATCTCCCAAAAATACAATTCGCCGAAATCAATAATCAAAGAACCTGTCCAGATAGATTTTCGTTCGTCAACAGGGAGCACTTTTCACTAAGAATTGTGAAAGTAACATTTTCCAAGAGTCAGAACACTCCCAGACTTTCCTCAGAGAAGCATCATGATTAATTGCTCCTGTCAATGACCGGTGCTGCAGTTTTCCAGGTAAATCGAATTCCGATTTTCAGTGCACGTGGTGTGGTTAACCCACCGAATGTTTTAGAATCCCGACTTTCGTTTCTCGAATGTTAATCAGTAAAGTTGTTAATCTCAATCGCGAGAAATATTCAGTTCAAGTCAAATCAACTCAAAATGGGTGTTGTAAATCCACTGAGTAACTTCTCAACAGCACAAAGATTCGAAGGGTTAAAACTGAAGGAGGGAAAAGGTATGGGCTTGATTTGAGCTTGCGTTAATCTACGGTCACTGTTACTGCCATCGGAAACTTCTGCCACAAGATCCACAGCCGGATTTCTTGTGATCTTAATCCATTTGGACAATGGAACTGGAATAGTCCTTCTTGACAGAAACTAAGATGTTGGCAGTATGTCTACGACAGTGTCTGATCAATCGCATGAATCAAATGAAAAATTTGTGACGAGAAAACTGAGGACACCGTTAACTTAATCCTCAAAACGCTTCAACAAAGTAGATTATCACAGACCAACGGGTAAGACTATCTCCTAAGTATAGAAATTTTGAAATAAACGTGGCAATTTTGCCCGTTTTGACCTCTTTTTGACAAGAGTAACCCTCATTATGCGATAGCGTATTGTCTGAAACGTGCGAGCCATGCGCGTTCGAAGTAGTTTAAAACGCCGTTCGCACATCTAATCGACAGTTATGTTGCAAATTATTAGGCCGTTTGACCGTATTTGTTCATTTATGTTAAATATTCAGACAAAATCTAAGAAGGCACGCCTGAAAAATGTGCTCCTCAAACCTTGTGGAAAGAAGACTTTTGTTCCCGTACCCGATGGCTAGTATCAGTTATGTTGGTGTTATGCAAGGAACATCTCCGCATCCGGTCGTTTCTTTTCCCAATAGGACTTGTTTGAGAATACCTGCGCCATCATAAACCTCGCGTCCGATCCGACCTCTTCAACTAGGCCCAGCATATAAACACCAATGCCAGATGAATGGCCTCCATAGAACTTTCCTCTATTTTTGCCAGTGTCTGACTTCAGAACAGTCGCCTACCTTTGTGATTTTATTACCCGACTGTCCATCAGCTCACCTGTTCCGGTAATGAGTTTAAAAGAGATACTTTCGTGACTTGGCTTTACCTTATACTGGTTCCATCTAGAGGCAAAGAGTCAGGGTAGCTGTGTGTTCTAATTTAGGCTCCTATAAGCCAACATATTTATGGGGAAAATGAACGTGGGGTTTCCACGCCAGTACTGCACGTTTTACCAACGCTATTTCGATGACGTTTCTATTATATGTGATTGTTATACTAAAACCGAGGGAATGTGGGACACCGTAATATGTTTACATGTGACACTCCACTCCAGTGTCCACGAGAGAGCTTCGTGATAGTGCACTAAATCGAAGACAGGACACACTTAACCGACGGGTGCACTGGATATCAGCGTCGTCTGCCAGTGAACATATTTTTTACAATTCTGTGAATCTAAATTACAACGAAAACCTTGGAAAATGTCTGGAAACAATGCTCAATAGGACTGCACAGGTGACAAAACAGATCGAGAGTTGACGTGTGTACCGAGAAAACTGATGGAAGTGGGTAAAACTGACATTTTAAAATGTTCAGATAACCCGCGAAAACAGAACAGGAAAGAGACCCGTCAGCCCAAGCTCTCATTTAGAAGCGACTCTGTTCCTGAAACAAACAAGCAGAGATTATTGACTCCAATTAACAGACCTTTGGATGCCACTCAGTTACGGATGCGCCTCGCCAGTAGTTGACCGGTCACCACCCACATCCAGTAGACGAGGCCGACCAGTGACCGTCCTATGGTAGCACATTTATTCTTTCGAGAAAAACCAGCAGGCTACGAATCGACACCTACATCAAAGAACTGATGGTAACATGCCTCACAAAGTACCACCAAGCAGGCGAAGCACATGCCCAGAATGGTTGCGGCTTACGTGAACGAAGCAGTTCCACATCGGCCCGCCTGAGTCGTGCTGCCAGATGGTTCCACGATCGTTAGAATAAACCCATGAACAGCATCAGAGACGATCATCATTCGAATGCACAATCAAAAGCGCCATGTGAGAGCTTTGAACCAACCAGGGCAGAGCTATCACTGTTACTTATTACCCTTAATATCACTAGTTTCCCTATGCCTAACCACATTGTCTACCTTACGCGAATACTTTGACCATGTGTTCTGTTTGTGACGGTATTGTCTGCTTCTGATTTCATCAAAAATAGTTCTTCCAAAAATGTATACACTGGAAACATTGGCCCAATACGTGTGACGATGTATGGTCGCGTCTACAATAGACTCCCGAATTCCTAAAACAATAACATGTGGACGTTTGCTGTTTCCTAACTGTGGTATAACTTCAGACAGAGGTTAAGATTCGAAGCTGACAGGGGTGGCCCAACCCCCAGGAGACCGCACGGTTTGGATGTGTTCTTTCTTTCGAAGATGGCGCAGAACAAAACGTATCGGCAGGACCAATGGAATAGAACACAAAGTAAGACTAACTCCGAGCTGGCGTTTGGCTGAATAGGTGGATAGAAGAAGATCTTTTCTGTCATTTTAACCATAAGTTCAAGGTGGATACAGTGGTATTTAACGGGGGAAAAGTAGTCGATCACACTGCTACTAAGCTGCTCTTGGTCAAACGGATAAGTGTTCAAAATACTAGCCGGGAGGTTGAAGCTTCGAAACTCCCTACTGGAGTTTTGTTAGATGCGCACTGCCGATGATCAACCAGTTCTACTTAACAAAAAGCCCACACATTGCTCCCCACTTTATTTGGCGATGAATACCACTTTGGAATTGCTCGGTTATACTCAGAATGAATGAATGAATGAATGAATGAATGAATGAATGGATGGATGAATGAATGAATGAATAAATAAATAAATAAATAAATAAATAAATAAATGAGTGAGTGAATGAATGAATGAATGAATGAATGCTACCCAATACCTCAGCCTTTTTGGATGAGCAGAATCCGATCAATTCCTTTTGACCCCTGGTAGTTTCTTAATAGGTCCGACCAGTTCCACTTGACGTTCAAAATTACAAGTAAACATTTACTCCGTTTTCTACCTCTCCACTGAGAAAAGTACTGCGGAAAGAAGGGGTCATGTAAAAAATTTCAGACAATCTCGGAATGCGCAAAAATCTATCCATAAATACTTTGTACAATCATCCTTAATGTTTAGATTCTTTCCTAGAGTGTCCGTCAGTTTATTTTCCTCTTTGTGCGCAATAACTATGAAGCACACCGTATGGAAAACAGCAGAATAATGCCACTGTTTCTTTCATATCAGCAAATTCATAGGCATTAGGGTGTGTTGGTTAACCATACTAAATAGATTCATTTTGAATAAAACGTAGCAGAAAGCTCGCTGAAAAGTCAGATTTCTGCTGGAATCTAAAATCAGGTTGTCAACGGATTTCCACAAAAGTACGGTAATTAACTAGGGCCATTTTTTCAACAATAGGGAGGAAATGTTCCAGTTTGAACCGAATGTCATTCACCTCCAAAATGTTCATGGTATTTCACTCGAACAAAAGCAAGCAGCCGGAATGCATTGGTCAACTGGTTGGGAGACTTCCGCCCAACGTAAAACACGAAATTCTGTGTGAAACCACAAGGGGAGGTTTATTGTTTCAACAGGTTGTAACTGTTCACTTGCCGTGTGTAATTTTCGACTCAATTTCTCCTCGAGGTTAAATCGTCCATGATGCTCAATCTTGTGAGCAAATTGGTCGTGTTCAACCTATTCGATGCACTAAAAAACTAGGATACGAGAAGCTCGGGTGACAAGCGAGATATCGGGGCAGACTGCCCTCAAAGTAAATTTTTCAAAATGTGGAGAATTCAAACTAGCTGTAACCAACCGATAGTTACGTTTAGTGGCTGTGAATGCATTTTGTTTTGCGGTCACCAGGGCCACCAAATTTTGCGTATATCTCAAATATTTGTTTTGCACAGAAATGTACTATTTGACTCACATGCTTCCACAGCTTTCGCTCAGGAAAACATTAGTGCAGCAATCTAGAATTTGGCTGTTTAACAATTACACAGCTTATTCTAATTGATCGCTTCCACCTCCTGAATGGCGCTCTGGTATTCGAGTTTGACGATAATTTGGCACTCGGGCATTTTAACCGAAACTTTATTAGGTAAGTGAAGTCATTCCTTGCCGAAAAGTCGGAAAGCACTGCACACCTGTTTCATGTTTATTGGGAAGTATCAGCAGTGCACATATTACGACTCTCCAGAGAGATCCGAATCTAAAACCTGTGACAGGCAATTGAAGAGTAACCGTTGGGCTACGAGCGGCTAGTCAGCAATTTGATAAATCCACACTTAGACCAGATAGAGCACCACTCATCCTTCAGTCACAGAATCCACATCACGTGCTCACGTGCTGACTGATTCCTTGAATGACAACCTATCAGCAAGAAAGCCAAAGCAACTTGAGCCATGTTTTCCCATCTGAGGAGATTACTTAGGATATGGCGGTTGAATTGGAAGATCATGGAGTTTCACCCAATATTACAGGCTGCATGTGAAAAGCCTAAGGGCATTGTAAAGCTGTTTTATTACTTTTACGAATCAACAGAGGTGCGTGTCTCACAAAACTCTGGAATGTTTCGAACCCTTGACCTGAGATAAGATGCAACTCTAACGTTTAATCCAAACAAGGATGAAGCGGCTGTCCAGTATTTGTCACCTTTTGAGCATGGATTGAATTCGCTTGCAGAATGATATCCATTAAATCTACAGCATTCAACTAACTTTCGCAGCATGTGCTTTGGTTGCATAGAATTAAAAATGAACAAAATTCATAAAATCGGGTAACTTATACCAAAATAATTCCCAACCAGAAACGTCAAACTACTGGAGAGTCGTCTGTAAGCCATCGATGTTATTTTGCTTAGTCGGGAACACACTCAATAAATGTAACTACTGGCAACAAGAGTTGCTGCTGACAAATCTGACCGATTGAAGTACGCAGCTCGAAATGTTGCCTCTTTCTGCTCTCTCCCTCAATGACACAAAAGTGAGGCAATGAATCATAGGTTTATACTTCAAAAACCTTGTTGCGATGTCTACGACGCTCTTACGAGTGGGTGCTAGTGTGAGCCTAAAAACCGGTGAGAACCTCATGGAAAGCACTGACGAAAGCAAGGGCCAACTTTTATCTGATAATAAGGAAGGAAATCGTATGGAAAAATTAATGCAAAGATTACAAGAATACTGCGTGAGACAAACGGGTAGGCTGTTTCCCATCGGACCAATCAGTTTCCCCCACGTTATGTTCCTTCCACCATTCGAACTATTTCACTGCGTGAAACCACTACTTTTTGCGTCCACCCCATAGATAAGCATCCGTATCCTATCATGAACTTTCGGTCCTTGGCCTGTTTAAACTATTTTTGCGAACTTGTTACGCTCACCTCTTGCCTTACTGCATATGCTGACAAGTTTGTTGATAAATCTTATCCAGTTATCGTTTTCACCATTGAGCGTTTTTAAGATTTTAAGCTTCGCTTGGAATTGCACTAGTGTACCGTGCAAATATTTGGACAGAAATCTCTACAATTTCAGATTTGTATCTGTTTGGTTTATGTGCTTTTATGCATGTATTAAGGCAAGCTTTTGATAAATTTCAGTACTTTACAATTCTTGACCTGTGATTCTGCGCATCGCCCAGCCTTCCGAAGTTTTTCAAGGATTCAAAAGGTTGCTTTAGTGTATTTTTCCGACTCAGCTGTTGTGACTTTATGAGGTTGTTAGTACGAAAAATCCAGTCTGATAAAACAGTTAGAAGGACATTTATCGAGGATTTGCTGCTGAGGAGAGTGTTGGTAGCTCAGGTATCCGTTCATTTGTTCGCTGAGCTGGGCGATTTGATTGCAGCAGTTTCATCACCAATCAAAGTGACATCATCAGTGCGTTGTTAGAGAGCCGAGTGGTGCCTACCAGCAGAAACACTAACCCATCGCTATGCTCCACTCCGCTCCCTAACCAAGCACCGACGATGTCACCTCGGTTGGTTTGTAATCAGATTGCCTAGCTCAGCGAACAAACAAACGATCGTTTGCGGGAGAGTTTTCGGCATTTAAATATAGCTTGTTTGAGATGACTATCCAAAAATATTTAATCAGTACTTGATTTAGCTCACAATTTAAAATTGATGAATTCAACCGAACACATCGCAAGTTCAATGATGTGTATGCTAGTGTGCGACGATAACTGTTTGCTTGAATTAATTCAACACATAAATTGCTTAAACCGAAGTATGCCGGATTTCACCGAGTTACTCAGCTTTCCAAACATATCTTTCCGTAGAACCAGTCCACTTTAAAGGAAATGAGATATGCCTCTGTTCTTCTTCTGGTGTATTTTAGAAGTATGATTGCTGTTGATTAGTCAACCACTGGGTGTCCCCCAGAAGAAACTGAATTCCGAGTGCTTGCATTTTGTTTGAATACAAGCTTCAAGCTTCAGCAACGCTAGTAGTCACGTTTGAATGAAAACTTGGGTTAATAAGTTGCTTCTTATGATAAGCATTTACACACAAGACTCCGTTAATCAAGGTTGGGTAATTTCGCCTCGTACAGATTGAGGTCAAGGTCAAATCTGGCCCTACTAGACAGAGCGAAGAACGGTTTTTTTCGCCGATGGTTCGGTCACCATACAAAACAGTTACCGTGAGGCAATGATTCACACAGTGCGAAGCGGTATGTTATCCTCTTAACTAGTCATGCCATGACGCCAGCCGGACGAAAACAATGCTTACTATGTCACACGTGACTAAACGCAGCGGTGAACAACCTAGGGGACAACTTAATATGGGTGTATTAAGCAAGATTAAAGGGCTGAACGCCAAGCCCGCTTAAGACCAGTAAACCAGCCGAAAGGGATGGCCTCATGCCCACTCCTGCCCTCAAATAGATCAGAACGAAAACAACGACGGTTTCCATCGGACGGCGAATTCTTTTTAGGTTGACTAATTAGCGAGGTGGTGAATTAACCGGAAGCGTGGGATTGTCCGACTACTCTGCTGTTGCAAAAAGTGGTTCCGAGACCCAAAGAGGATGGAGACCACACACACTCACCTTTCCCTGGCTTTCTGGCCTAATTTACTACTGTCGTAAAGGCAGGCCGCCACAGACGTTCTATTTAATGCACAGATCAAGCCGGTTCTGTTTACATCTGCACTGTGGGTGACAGAGAAACATAAGCCCCGCTGACATACAATACAAGACTGAGAGCCAGAGGTATTAACTGAAGTAGCTAGCTCACGTTACCAGCTGAAAGTAAGCTTGTTAGATGTTTCTTATCTCTGGTACTTCGGTCACTGAAGAGAACGATTGAACAGTAGTCGTGCTCCGACCTGTAGCTGGGCTGGGTGGGCTTGTACGGCGCAGCTCAGTAGTGCTCTCCTGATAATAGGGCAGCTTAAAGAAGTTTAACCTATAACACATATTCTGCCCGTTACGTTTGCACTTTAGTGTCAATTTGGAACTTCAAAATCACAGTAGTAAGGTGAAATCGAAATAGATCGTGGCAGCTGGCATCAGGACAACGGTCAACTATGATTGGTGGATGATTGGTCTAACCCCACCACGTTTTTTGATCGTTGTTGAATACTTTGTTCGTTACCTCCCTTTTTTCCGGGATAGCGACCCCAGGTAGGTGAACCTGTGTTGCTGAATCTCTGCCTTGCTCCTGGCGATCAACCACTCGGAAAGCTGGAAACGCCATAATCAATCATGTCCGTGTATGAAATCCAAGTCGATATTCATCGCGCTCGGATGAGCGCGCGCGCACATGGTGGTATAGCATCCGTTTCCAGGCTTGCCTGTCACATCGAACGAAGCCGATGCACATCCCGCACAATGGGTAATGCCACATACGCCGAGTGTAGAGCCGCATGTGCATCCACCTGAACACTCTGTACCCTCGGGGAATATGTCCGCAGGGTGAAAAGAATGGGACAGTTCTCAATTCATCAGCATGCTGAACTGGTGACCCACAGTTGTCAACTCAAGTATGTATAGCTGAACCAGTCATTTCTAGCATCGTTAGCCCCCGGAAATGTCTGGAATGGTGGTGCGGATTTTCTACAGATGAACAACGAAACATTTAAACAGAAAACAGCAGGAGACATTAAATCACAACTCAAAACAATACGGTGCAGTATAATACAATGTATATAAATGCATCCGGGATAGCAGTGAAAAACAACCTTGAGCCTCGAAACCAAAACAAAGCCTCTGCACGGAGATCACATTCGGTCCCCATAAGGTCCGCGAAGTGGACACAGCTTGCTTGAGCCGACTGTTTTCTGCGTCCATCCCATGTATTCGATATGCACCCACAATCTTTCACAAACTTTTGACCCTTAACCATGTCGAACCAATTCTGACGGACTTTTCACGCGCGCTTTTGACCGCTTACGTTACCGCCTGCTGTGTGCGCACGTTTGTCAGTAATTTACATCGGTTTGCCGTTCTTGCCGGGCTTTATTTGGACTTGCACTAATTCGTGCAACAATTAGACGGAAATCCACACAATTTGAGGTTTGTGTCCCTTTCATATACGCACTTTCTGCATGTAGTACCGCATTTTGTTGACAAATCTCAAGACTTCGCAATTCTTGGCTTGCGATTTCACGCGTCACTCAGTTGGGCTTCTCAGGATACGTCACGGATTCTATAATCTCAGTATTCAGATACCAATGCAGGCAATTTCTGAAGAGACCTAAACTGTGAAAAACGAAGATGAAATAGTGGTGTCCTTCGACATAACCCCACTGTTCACATCGGCTGATTTAAATGCGGCGAGGGCAAAGGTTACTGAACTTCTAGACAACCGGGAAACCATAAACGTAACGCATGGGAGAGAAGAAAAATGCGAACTACCAGATTTGTGCTTGGTGACCTACTTTGAGTTCAATGGAGAATGCTATGAACAACTGAATGGAGGGCCAATGGGATCACCAATCTCTGGATTCATCGCGGAAATTACAGTGCAGAAACTGGGGCAGACTATATTACCAGACATCCAACCGAAAATATGATTACGATATGTGGACGACGCATTTGTCATTGTGAAGAAAGGTGAAATGTCACGAGCAAATCAAATGCTGAAGAACGTGTTTCTTGACATCCATTTCACAATGAAAACGAAAGGGAACAACAAATTGGCGTTCCTAGGTGTGCTTGTCACAAGCACAACAGACAGTCAGCAACCGTCCGAACTGTCACAAATGAAGCTGTATTCGGACCCAATTCAAGCTGATCCAGAATCACTGCAACACAACAGGGTCAAAGACGAAATAAGAAAGAAAACTTTGTCAGACACTTCAAAATAATGGCTACCCGGGTAGCATCATATAAAGATGCTTACAAAATCAGCGCCAAGCTACTTTGCCAACACAATCAGAACAGAAAATGATTATGCTTCCGTATATCAAAAACGTCGTTGAATTGACTGCAAGAAATTTACGGCAATATGGAATGACAGTCAACTTCAAGCCTGTAAATATGCTGAGAAGAGAATAAAGGGAAGGTTGGATGCAATGCAGAAGACAAGCGTGATCTACAAACTTCATTGTAACAAGTGCCACAAACATCATGTTGGCCGGACTGGAAGAAAACTTGCCACCATAATACACGAACACAAGCCTGCCTGCAGAAGACATGACCCAATGTCACTTGTTTCAATCCACGCAGACACAGAACAACATCAGTTCAGCTGGAATAATTTTCAAATACTTCCTCAAGCAAGAACAAAACGGGAGAAGATGTTTGCCAACGCGTGGTACTCCACACAAAAACGATCAATAAAATCTCATCAACATCGACCCAGTCTATCGGCCACTACAAAAAAAGAAATACGCAGTCACGGGACTCTGAACCACACGGGGGATCAAACAGCCTGACGGCAAACAGCGGACCCATTGGATCAAAGAAAGAAAAATACTGAAAAATAGCAGGTCATTGAGTCAACGGAACAAGTGAACTAAAAATCAGATCACAAAGCAGACGAAGTTACCTCGATTGGTAACCCCACTTCCCCAAACCATCGGCGGACGAAGCTGTGACATCTGTAATCACCGTATGGAAAGTACGGGGTTTTTGCTGCTGATAATGGTGATGATGATAATGAAACAAGACATAAATGGATCCCATGGCGTTCTGTTTCGAGTAGTTTCTTGGTGCAGTAGAACAGGGTAAAACCGACAACATGATCCCGTGTTTTTCGTGACCGATCGAGCAGAGCCAGATCCAGCTTCTCGAGCACTTCCTTGGTTAACCGGTCGTACTGCTCTGAGGCCTGAGGAATGGGTTCCATATCTCCTCAGTTCGATTGCAATCAAGTTGATGCGTCTTGCAAGACTGTCCCTCTGGCTATCAGCTTAATTCAGCCGTATCCCGACGTCCAATGAACCAACAGTTTCAAGTCACCTCGGGCCATCTGATCGCCTCCGATACACCTACAAGGGAGAGAACTAAAAGTAGGCTGTAATACCACCGCCCAGATATCCTTTCTGGAGTTAAGGATGTGACTGCCTGGCTTCAAGAGACCGTACTTTAAACTGGCTACAGCCTTTGGGTTTTCATTCGAGTGATTAATATTAGTATTTTTCAACCGGAGTTGATTAACCCGGTTCCGACTTCAATTAACCCCGCGGTAGGGTGGGAATAAACCTTAGTTCTCTCTTTAATTAGCCCCATTCACTCTTAATCGAAGGACATTGGTATACACCTACCAAATAGTGGACATGAATGTTTCAGCTGTTGGTCATCCCTAAGTTGTCATTAATCCACATGCGCCACCAGAACAACCATTGCCTGAGCATCTGAGCCAGCAACCCATCCAGTGCATATAGTAGCGACAGTGACATGATGCCAGAGGGCCAGCTAACATCATATTCCTCAAACGAAATTGACGGATTAAGTAATGGCGGAGGTCATCGACTTTTCTGATGGGACACCAAATTTAGGCCTGGGCTAAATGTTTGTAGAGTAACTGGATCTGTCCGCATAGGGGGCATTATAAACGGTATCAGAACTGGAAGAGTCAGGTGACGAGGTTGAGTGGTCTGCTCTACAAGAGGCGATTGTGCGCTTACATGCCTCATTAGTCCAATACATTCTGGCCGAGCTCAGTCGCTTGGGGTCGTCCCGGAGGTACAATTGCTTGAGGATATGCAAGTTTCATGCTTGGATGCGATCCAGCTAATCCACTTATTACGCCATCCAGAACATGCTATCGGATGTAGGAACCTGGCCGAGGCAAGGCTGATGAAAAGGAAAAACTGAGTCCGCAAGCCACCATTCCAAATCAGGAATCTCATTGGCTAAACACGTGGGAGCCCCACAGACTTGGGCTCTGTACAAATGAAATACCTCCCGGGTAAAACCCGTTAAGCAGGGTCTATTGAAGCACGGTACAACTTGATACGTCATGCAAACTAAGGTAGTAATGAAGCCTTGTGCCCGGATCAGCACATACATGCATACATACATACATGCATGCATGCATGCATGCATACATACATACATACATACATACATACATACATACATACATACATACATACATACATACATACATTAAAACATACATTTATACACCTGACACATCTCTCCCTTACGGAATACCATATTTTATAAGCTTGCGAGAACCTTTGCAGTCAGTATGTGGAGGCAGTCGCACCATGTTCGGGTGTATCGTGGAGCTCAAGCGCTGAGATGAGGTAAGTTGACTGTATTAGCCGTTTCTCTGTTCACATTCGCCTTCACTTACCAGCTGATTGGCCTCCGGGCACTTTAACACAAGTGGGGGATGGGGCATTCGATACGCAGACAGCTTAAATGATGAACACGTGACAGGCAATCAATGTTATCAAGTTTGCAAATAATTATGCAGCATACCTGAAGAGTAAATACTCCCCCTTATGTGACGGGTTAAGTATAGAACAATCGACGATGGGACAACGAAATTCGTCAGCCAGGCTGGAAGTAACCAAACCACCACCTGTGTTGCCAGTACGTCGGGAAATCGTCGAAATTGTCTATGATGACGTCGCTGATAGTGATGGATTCAGAGAAAACGCCACTTCTGGATCGTGTGATGCACAGACATACGCTAACGCTTCTAATAATAATCTACACTACCCTTTGGTTAGACTGATTGAACCAGGTAAATGGAATTCGGGGCAAGCTTCTAATTCGAAAATTCATCTGCACTTGTCAAACGGCTGCTCGGCAACGCCTTCAGAAGAAGCTACAGAACCCACTCCATATGATGTACCGTACAAAACAGACGGCAAGAAAGTGTCAGCTGAAATTTCACACAAAGCGGAGGCCGATCGCGTCATAAAAGAGTTGCAAAATACCCATTTGGAAAATGAGCCCTTCAAACCCGAAATATACGAGAAATGCGTTCCGGGAAAGGCATACAATCATTGTACGAGAGTGGATAGTGAATCCAGTCTGTTGTCACAAGGTAGTGGCAATCCTGTGTCGAAAGACGAAGCTCCTCCGAATACTGGTAGGCATAAAAGTATTTGGCGTCGACTGAGGTTACATTCCAAGTATTCATCAACAGATAGCATGTGTTCCCAGTTCAAGAGTACCTTTAGCCAGAACATGAAAGCGGACAAGTCGATTCCGAGTAAAATCAACTCGAATCTACCAATGGATTTCCCTCCTAACCCTCCCCTTCCTCACGAATGCAGTTCACAAAAAGTGGACAGTCCTCTACTCTTAGCTGATTTTACGGACGATTTAAAACCAACCTTGAATGCAGGAGATATGGGACAATTTGAAACTAGTTCAATGAACCTTCGCTTCAAACGACAAACCGAAGCATTCAAATCTGGTCAGCTCGAGAGAAACAAATCCATGGATTTCGCTACATCTCATTTGTTCAGTCAACAGACAGTAGATCCACATCAAATGTTGCATAGGGATTGGCGAAACGATTCACGCTTTAACCGTGGCTTCGAGCCGGAATTGCATATCAATAGAAACAACCACAAATGTTCCCTCTCTATTAGGTCTTCTACCCCTTCAATCGGCCCCCCAACTCCATCTGGCCTAACAGTAATCACGTTGGATAGGAGTTTTAAACAGAATGATACATCCAATCCTTTTAGAGACACACTCCAGTGGAACGAGAGAACGTCTCCTTCCCCTCCTGCTACGGAAGCGATTCCGGACTGCTTGCAGCTGATGAATTACCAGGATTATATCAAAGTAAAGAGAAGGTAGGTAATAGGCCAAGAACTTTGCTTTGTATAATGCAGCCTGTGGGAATAGTGCGCCATTTTTAAAAAAGATTAAAAAACTTTTCCGCCTCTTCCATTGAGCCTACCGTTCAAGTGTCGACAACCAATTGCTATTTTGAGAGTTGTCTCATCATTATGGTCACCACCACCATCATTATTGACAGCAAAACCAGCGAAAGACACGGGTGTTTCACTGCCGTACAACCATGTCACTTTATTTGACCAAAACCTTACAATGCAAAGTACAAAAATAGGAAATGGAAGGGGACGTAGGGCTTGCCTATCATAGATATCCAAGGTTCCTACCCTCCCCCCAACACCCATTCAGACAGTCGGGATAGAAACTGATAGTACGCACACCAGTAGCGGTCTAACTGGTGTATGAATGTCTCCAACCAAGCACAGGGCAAGTCGCGTGCACCCCAAACTGGAAGATGAACAATACCAACAGATCCCGGACTTTCCAGGACAGTTGGTTAATTTTTCCTCAAAGTCGATCTACCTTTGTCTAGGCAACTGGCCATGTAAACAACACTGAGATGGCAGTTAGGCTCCTGCGTTTATCATCTCTGTATTTCTGTAAATGATGATGACAATGAAGAAACAAAAGAGTTCATAGTTTTACAATGCCCCGCAACTCATAGCGACCTATCGAAATTCACGTAGTTATTTCTAGCACCTTCTCCAAAGTAGTGAAGTTATGAGTCTCCAGAAAATTCCAGACACCTTTTTGCGAATCGGTCCACTTGTTTCGCTCATAGCAGATGCAAATAGCCATCCCGTTCAACCTCCATGAAAGTGAAGCGGTTATGTGCAATAAGCATTCCAGTTTTTACCATCGTACCCTGCATTGCAACTTATGACGGCTAGAAAACAGGATATCTGAAGAACTGATATCTGTGAGTACGTTTGTGTCAATAGTAAGGTAATTTACCTCATCCCTATGATCATGTATCTCCTGAATAACTGACAATGGAAAAAGAATGTACCAATCCAAGTTTTTCATGCACCGGTCAAACTGGCTAGGGTCGGATGATTAGACCAATCCCGATGAATCCACAGGTTTCCACTGATTACCGAAAATTTCTGAGTGTTCATCTTGTGTGTACAGGTCTAGTCCTCCGATGATGCTAGGTAACAACACTGGAATTTCACCTAGCCTATTTACAATAAAACCAGACTATTTATGCTCCGACGGGCATGGTTGAATAGATAGATAACCAAATAATTGCGCGAATAGGAAAATCGATATATCCTTGGTTTGAGAGTGTTTGTGTCTCTGCTGCTCCTAATCTATGCAAATGATTCAGCGTAGAATTCGATAGGGCTTGCTGTGATTTTGCGGCTGATGTGCATCTAACTGGCAAATTCCAATAGGGGACTACACAGCGCAGTTTCAAGAAACTGTGGGGCTGGATTTTTGCTGTACAGCTCTCGCTATAGCACCTCGCTAGCACCTTATTATGGCCATCGGCGTTCCTATTACGAAGGAGCCTGACCTCAGGAAGCTCAGGATTCAAGTATCACTTGGCATCAGCTCAAGATAACCGCACGCTTCACTATTTGAAACGTGCAGTTACCACGCGAATGCCCCATGTGCTCATGTCCCTCTACAGGGCATGTGTTGGGTCTTACCTTGCATATTTTGTGCAGATATGAAGTGCTAACTGGACAGAAAATATCAAAATGCAGATGGCTTGATGATGTTCTGGTTAGTGGTGGAAGCTAAGGAAAGTTGAGTCTCCCGTCAAAACCAAATTGGTATGCAAATGAGTGCATTTAGCTACACGTACCTACTTCCCATTTAGAATTGGCGACAAATTTAACTAGCCACCAAAAGTGGTAGCCCCATCGTCTACAGTGAAGACGTCTCGACTTGGACTCCTTTCGGAGTAATTTTTCCTGGATCATTTCGGACGATCCTGGTTAGCTTCCGACAAACAGCTCCTCAATTCTATTATCTTGTTTGTGTTGCAGGTCCGTCTTCCTCTGAAATGATGTTTATTTCCTTCTTCACTGGTGTTGTAATTGTGACGTTTACCTGCGTGCCGTAATCAATTTCATGCAGCAGTTGCTGTTCCTGCAACAGCTCTAACTAATATTCAAATATCTGATATTGCCGCAAGCAGTAGGAAAGTCGCAGGGATGGCTCGCCACGCTCACTCCCCCGCTGATATTTCAACAACAGTTCTAAGGTACTAGTGAGTAGTATGGAACCTGACAAAGTAAAAGACGCTTCGACTTGCAGTCGGGAAGTCCGGTCAGCATACAGAAGCGTAAACCTCCTAAATGAACCACCAAACGACCTGCAGCCATTCGACGTGAAGACCGATTGTGGAATAAAGCGCCCATGTCTCGTTCGTGCCATGACTTCTGTTCCATGCAAAATACTTTGTTAAAAGTACATTTCCTCTTAATTTAGAATCCAAACGACCTTAAAATGTCGAAATCGCTTCTGATGTCAAGTCACATGCGATGTGTGTTTTTATTATTCTTGGTAGATTAAGCAATGGAGAAACTTCGGGAGTGGGGGAGCATAAGTTATCCAAAACAGTGAAACTTCTTTCATTTTAAGTTGTATTGAAACTCACGTTAGTCGCTTTCTACCGGGAAAATAGAATTCAGGACTAAAATTTCACGTGGTTTTCCCGACAGGGCAACTTTGACTCATGAAAGATTTGCAGGTTAGGTACAACATAACACTAAATGATTCGTACCTTTCTGAAAATTTTAGTATGAACCCTCATTTCATGTTAAAAGTTGGAATTTATCGGAATTAGACCTTTGTGTGCTGTACAGCTCCAAAACAGCAACCCGAACGACTGAACACATCACACTTGGGCAGTCTCTACGCAGCTTCGAGGGCCAAGAAAACTTCTTATAATTATTTAGACCGCCAGTCAGTATCTTGAAACTGACCGGGTGGGTCGTTCAAAATTGTTTCAAGGGAAGAAAAAATCCTCTATAACTTGCCACAAACCTGCTTAGCTAGGTTCAGTTTTAGATATTATTCTCAACTTAGACAATTCTACTCATACAGCCCAAACCTGTGCATCAGGTTCATACTAAACTATTTGCTTGTATGACTGAACTGAGACCAAGCTGGTCATCATTATCAACAGCAGAATATCACTGAAATCAGTAGACTATGTCCATCATCTCTCACGTGTTAGCCCCCACCCATTATGCCATCGCTAGTGGATTCACACAACAATACTTGCGGCTATCTTGCATCGCGTTCTATTAACTCCTTCAACTATCCAAAATTCGTAGTGCTTGAAGTTGATCTTTTCATCCACCTCTGAATGTATTCTGGTCATATAAAAGCACACCAGTTCATTTATGCCACACGTGTGGCTATTCAGTCGAAATATGCTTGTCCGAAAGACCACACAAGGATATTTTACTGCCTGATCGTCTTTTGGTATCCCTTGACACCCTTGTGCGTGATTACCGGGGAAGACAACATGAATTTCCCTTCTTTCTGTAAGCTGATTTCTTACGTACACTGAAATCAGGAGACATAAAAGAAATATACTCAACAAAACTTGCGAAACTTTACGTGAAGAAATAGTAATTGATAATTACCAAATCTCCATCCATCATCAATCGATTAGTAGCTCAGTCTTGGACAGTTTCGCAAAATGGGAAAACTTTCATGCGAGAAGTAGTCTCTTGACCAGGCGGTCATTACGTGCCCACGTGATGTGGTTTCCGTGAATGGAAGATGAGTGGCACTATGCCCTGCCTAAGTGAGAGGTAACCAAACTGCTGGTGAGCCACCCCTGGCCAGACGGTTAAGCTCTCAACTACTGGTATGAACGTCGCGGGTTCGAAACTGATTTTCCTGCGAAGCACGCCCCCGATGAGTCCCAATAAGGGTAAAGCAGCTGTAGATTTCTTCTAGGGTTTTCAGCATAGATGAGCTTTACCTACAAGACGAAATCCCAATTGAAAACTTTAAGTGATTGACAAGACGTTTTACTGATAATGCTGAAGCAGCATGACACAATCACTTCATATACGCAAAAATGCGCCCCACTTCCTGATCCAAAGGATTCTGAGCTACTCACAAACACTTCGCAAAATAGTCAGGGAGAACAGCCAGAAGACAGACAGTTCAGATATGTTACCCCATCGCGATCCAAAAACAATTTAACTTAGGGTGACGAATGGAGGATCGGACAGTGTGAGTCGAACAGCCTGACTTGAATGCTTTTTTTTAGCACAATTTTTGTTACTGAACTTTAATCAATATCACTTCAAACAAGCCGACAGTCTCGGATTCTGACCACTAAAATACCTATCGGTAATATGCAAAGTGAACAGAAGCCCCGAGTTTTGTGCCACCAAAGTCAACGTTTGGTTGATGTACTCCATGGTCCTCGGTAGCTTCTTCGGCGACTGTTCATAAGCCCAATCCATCATATCGATTTAACCGTCAAGGCTACTGCACCTCGGCCATCCTAATAAGTTCCGACGAAATTAAAAATGACCTGAACTAATCACCGTAGCTCACTAAGCATTTATTGGCATACATTCGGAAGGCTGTGACTACGCACTGAGAGAGACACAGTTCGGGCATCCCTACGCTTGGATAGTGCTTGGGATGAGTACATACGAAGCAGGTTACGAATGCGAATCATTCCGACAGATGGGTATTATTCCATTGCTTCAGTTTTTATATGCAAGTTGTGGAGCAGCAAATTTATTTTTTGCTTTTCTTGGACTAGAAATAACAAATGAAATGTGTGGTTGTTGGGGACAACTGACTAGGCTAGTAGTAGGCGATCTCCGTCACGCATTTCATCCATCGTTTCATTATGAGGACTTTATTTGGTCGATGGAACGAAGCATGAATTTCCATACTGGTGTTGCTATCAGTGCTCTTCATCGTCATAATCCTCATCAATAGCAGTGTCATTGTTACTATTGTCACCTTACCGCAATCATGACGTCAACAGCATTGCCGAGATCCGGTGTTTTGAGGACGTCATAAATATGACAAGTCACTTCTAGTAAGTCCTACGTTAGAAAGAATGACAACCTCAAAAGCGAAGCAAGTTTAGGGCAGAGATACTAAAAAGGATTCAGTGGAGTCTACAATCGGAGTGCTATAGAATAACCTAAATAGAAGCCTGGAATAATATAGAACACGGGTTCACGGCTATATATGTCGTGCATACAACAACCCGAGCTTTCCCAGTCTGTTGTGTGCTCTTATGACAAGTCTGCGAAAATCCTGGCTTGAACAACAAAGCTCTTCTCGCTGGTGGATGATTCGATAAGGGATTGGCAGGATGCATTCTTCTAGAAGCTTTTTGCTCAACCCATCGCAGATTCATTTTACCAATGAAACAGTCGAACCCAAAGATTGTGAAGCTTGAAACGAAATGCTTGTAAGAGGAAAGGCGAATCCAAACGGACTTCGTAAAAATGAATGTGAATGCTTTGCCGCATTCATCCACCTTCACTTTATCGACAGGTGCCTCAGCAACCAACAAGACTTTCAGCAAGTGCTTGTTTCCCTTGATCACTATTTATTCATTCACAGCACTGAGATGTGAAAAACAGACACTCTTGGTGCGATTTACTGCATGTCAGCAACAACGCAACCAACGTCAAACGAAGCGTAGTGTAGTTTTAACTGACAGAGAATTTACAACCCACTCTGATGAGAATCGGCCTTTTAAGGAAGAACGTGCACCTGCCGAAAAATAACGACGTGTATCGACTCGCTGAGACTGTGATATTCCCTTCATGTGATACCCACACTCTAGCAACTGAGAAATAGACAGTCACATGCCTATCAGTGTTTTCGCATAACAAACCTGGTCGCCAACTCACAACTCAAGACAGACCTTGACCGAGATAGTCGCATGAATGCCTGTCCAAAATTTTAGTAAACACGGTGCGGTGTACGCAGGTTGGCTTTGTCAGAAGACAATTAGGAGTAGGTAGAAGAAGTGCAGTTTTTGTGGTTTGTCGCAGACATGACACATGGTGCAGTGAGTGGCGAGAGAGCATTTCATTCTCGCGTCTCAACCAGAACAATGCACTCACACGACGGCTGAACTACAGGTTGATGAACAATTAAGTCACACTCTCCGATCTTCATCTTCAACAGGATTTGTGTGAACTTGGTTTAACCGCAGAAGTTATCCCCAATTTTTAGCCTAACAAACTGCTATCCTACCTAGAACGAGCTAAAAACTGGGTTTCTGAGAATCAGTACATAAGTCCACACGTCAGCCTGTTGAAAATGATCTTGAATGTTTTTAAATCTGGTTGCACATGAATAGGTGTGATACACGCACAAAGAATGATAATTGGTTCCAGTCCATCAACAGTGATTCTGAGGTCCAAAACTGCAACAGCCCTGTGGGTTTACTGTCTCAACTTCGGAGATATTTTACGGTTGTGTGCCATGTGAAAAACTTGCGGAACGCAAACACTGGCAAGTGGATATCTGCTAATATCGTTCTATCATTTGCAGTGTTCTATGGAACCAAAATCCACAAGGTTGTTTGATGCTACCTCAGCCACCTGAGCAACAGTGGTCTCGAAATGACGTCAAACAGACGAGTGACCAAATGAAAAAATACTGGAAAAATACCATCTTCAGCAGTACTTGACGCATCGTGTCGTCCCCCCGCAAAACCGAAGACTTCTCCTTTACCTTCCAGTAAGATAGTCCATGAACCAATAAGCAGCTCAGAGAAAGGATAAGTTATCACTAGAGGGGCCAGTCATTCCGTTCCCGCATGAAGTAGTTTCCCTGGTTGAAGGATAGGTGGCACTGTGTCCTGTCTAATTGAGGACTAATCACGTTGCTCAGCAGCCACTCATGGCCAGAGGTTAGGTGTTCAACCATTGGCCGAAATTCGAGGGTTCGAAACTCTAAGTTTTGCGAGATTCGCATTGTTGATTAATCCCAACAAGGATGAAACAGCTGTCCAGTGCTTCTTGGCTTTTCAGCATAGACTGGCTTCACTAACAGGATGAAACGTCTATTGGATCTTACCAGATCTCCTTACATTACCATGAGTCCATAGAATCCCAACGTCTAACGGTTACAGTATGTCTGGTTGGCATGGTAGCCTGACTTAACATAAAACAGTATAGTTCGTTTCCGAAATGAGTTTGGATGGGGTGAGAGAGCTTGAGAGTTGTGGCATAGTGGCTCTTAGTGAGAATCTTAGAGTGCGTGCGCTGTGTGAAACTGTCCAATTTCGGTTCCAGTAAATTTATTCAGTGTACAACCTTCCGTATTTTCACCATACAATTATGTACGCTAATGTGATTTGTCATACAACTCTGCAGGACCTTAAACTTATCTGTATGCAGCGGCGAACCTTTATTTTCGGCAATTCCTTCATTCATGTTCCCATTATTATTATTCTGGTGAGTTCACACCAAAGCGGGGAAGAATTGGGCTCCAGTTTCGCTCTTATTACAGCTCATCAGTGGGACATATCCCTGGCCGTGTCAGGGTTTGTACTCATGACCTGGTACGTTAGGCGAAGGTGGTACCACTACTCCACTAGCGCACATTAGACAACTGAAGTTTCACGTCTGAGCAGGCGAACATGTTCGCTCTTGGGCGATGGGATTGGGTTGCCGAACGGCTCGAACGACAACCCAGTAACTGCCCTGGTTGTGCCCATTGGTTGACCCCCCTATCAGGAATTTTCAATCAGGTAGCGCCGTGGACAGTCTGAAACCTGCTGAACAATTCCTTCATTGACTTTTGTAGCTACAGGATCACAAGGGTAAACGGACTGATGCGGCATTATCCTTAACTATAATCAGGGGATTTGGCTTTCCTGGCCGTTCCTAGCTGCTCGATCTTGGAACAGCTGAGTCGTGTTGACTGAGTATATCACATGCGGGCGAATGAAAATAGGGTACTCCGGCCTGATTACAATCTACCCAGTTGTACTGAGAATCGAATACATAACCTGCTCAGTCAATTTCTAGAGACCGGAGAGTTTATCCTGAATAGGCTTACCAGGTTGGCTTGATGACCAGCTTTTACAACTTTGTTGTTTTTTGAATTTGTAGTTCCGGAATATTTGCCGTCTTGGAACTTACAAATGGTTATAAAGTTCTTATTTTCTAGGGTTTCACAACCAGACTCTCACCGGCGAACAATTAGTTGGGATTTACGGTTCAGTCGTATAAAAATTAAGCATCACCTAAAGTTCTAAAGGAGATACCGTGGATTTCGAAACGCTCAATTTAACTTGGAATGCTCGTTAGCTCCAATGAAACAGATAGCTACGTAAGCAAAAGGACACATCACAGAATCTTAATATGTGTGTTCAAAAGTAAACTTCAAGCGTTGATAGACGTTGTTAGATGCTTCCAAATTCTACGTGAAAACATTTGTTGTGTCATGCGTCTGTAAATTCTCATAGATGTATCTCAGCTGGGTGTTTGATGATGATATTAATTCTACGATCATCGTGTATTCTAATGTAGGCATAACTGTATCGAGCAGAACAAACTCGATTTGTGTGACGTATTTATCACCCGAAGAAATGGTAAAAGTCTAAAACTAGAGTGATCGGATTGCTCACTAAACGGATCTCACCAGTTTTCTGGATGTAAAAAGAACTCACTAACTATGTCCGTAAGCCGCAGTTGATTAAATTGGAACGCATCGTGGAACAACGACGAACCTGAATGACTTCTGGGACGGAAGAAGTCGGGTGTTCCATGGGGCTTATTCTCTGTGCGAATGCCACTCACGAGCGATATTATTATCTTAGCAAGTCTAGTGGAGACGGAATGACTGAATGGCTGAAACACATTCACTATCATGAGCGCTGAAATGTTGCACACAATTGAGTGTTCGAAGATTTTGCACACTGAAGCTGGTCAGTATTCCTTATCACAGAGCAAATTTGAATGTAAAGAGCGTTGTGTGAATTTGGTTTAAATTTGGTTGTCCTGCTGAAGAAATACTTAGTCGATTACACCCGTTTACTTTCATGTTCATTTTTGAATATATACTGAAAAGCAGTCTTCGCGCAGATGATTCCTCATAACTAGAAATGGTCAACAGGATTGTAATCATCCTGATGATCATAGGCATTGCAGAAAATTCATGTACTTCTACCCCAGTACCGACACAAGGTTCTTAGTAAAAGGCGGCACTGTTACCCGATATATGACTTGTATTTTCATCTGAAAATAACAAACTAATCAGAGTTTCTCAGTACTTAACGCTGCCTCATACAAAACTTCATACCTCCGGATCAATAGGAAACATTCTTTAGACTACTTTGCATGATTGCTTTACACCGATCCGTAGTCAAGGCACAAAGATGTGGCTAGTATGATCAGCATGGGACTCGGTTCTGTGCTCCAGAAGATTTCCCTTCCTGGTGGTAAATCCGCGATTTCCAAGACTCTGCAAGCCCTTTCAGCTCAAATGTTGTCTTCTAATGAATCACTTACGGCACCTGTGTATTTGGAGCTTCCTTGCACATTCTTGACCACCGACCACTTCCATACTCCCTCAGTCTGATATGATTCAAAACAATGTTTCGAAAAGCCTACAGTCTGATAGCAATCTTGACGACAGCTGACCTCAATAGAGATACAAAGTAGCTATCGTCACAATTGTTCATTGATCAGATGGTTGTTTTTCTGTTCGCCAAGCCTGTTATTAAATTGCACATGTTCCCTCACCACCAGTGCGCAATGATGGCTACCAATGTTTTAACACGTTGACAACATCACAAAAGATTCTGCATGCATGTCTGTGCATCAGAGAGAATACTCTCCCACGCTTTTGTGATATTAGGGATACGAAGAGTAGCAGCTTAAAAGAATCGACCTAGTATTCTGCGCGAATTTATATCACTGCTTGAAGGACGGGAGCACTTGTCTAGCGGCAGCACACTACCCATAAGGTTGCTGAAAACGCTTCAAATGTTCAGGACCAGTTTCGCCCTACTTGGAGCTCATCAGGTAGACACGAGCTTTCGTCAACCTTATGTTCTACATGAACCCATATTGGACCTACAAAAATGAGAGATTCAGTTACATTCAGTTGAGTCTCCTGTCAGAACCAAATTCGTGTGCGAATGAGAGTAATTGTCGAATGAACCGCTTGTTCAAGATAGGTAATTGTAATCAACACTTGGGGTAAATATCTATGTTGTACGTGGTTTAAACGTTTAGCGGTGGCTATCTTTATAGATTCAATAGGTCTAATCATATATACAAGAGTAACTTTTACCTCAACACGCTTTCAGGCATGATTCACATTGTGATGAGTAGTGGTTGTGTTACCATTACTTGGCTTCATAAAGTCAAGTATTCCGAGTGATCTGGAGACCGGGGTATTCAAACGGTCCTACTTTGCGTAAAAGACTGAACTGCGGCCTCGAAACAACGGACCCTCACAATAAGCATGACTAAATTCAACAGAAGTGACAAAATTACCAAGATTGGCTCTTTTTTTAACAAATTCACTGTCGGAGAGAAGGAAGTACCTTGAGGACTACGGGGTGCAGTAATGCAAAACACCTAGTCGTTCCGACGAAATGAATGTAACATTGTAGGCAATTGCTCAAGAATAAAAGGTAAAGCAATTGTGGATCGGTGATAAGGAGTAAGTGGATGAAACACGAAGTCGATCAATGTGGGTAGCCACACCAATGAGGGTCAGCTGCATCATGTTTTATCCCCTAAATGTTTGTTCCGTATGTCTGAGCAGTAGGCATTATTTGATTCTTCTGCTTGCAGTGGATATGTGAATAGGTTTGCTTTCTCATCCAGTCATATCTAACCCGTTTTATTCATTTTGAAAAGTCCCCAAAAAGTTTAGGCTCTTTCGGGATGATATGCCCTGATGTCAATGAGGTCTGCATCCTGATCAATACATGTTCCCGACCTATAATTTTCCACGAAACTTATCACTAAGCAGTTATTATTTAACTTAATATGAAGAGCGATGCTTTATCACCGAGTGAGGTTGTTCTCAGTACACCTGTACCCAGCAAGAAAAAGACCTCTGTCGAAATATTTTATGGTATGCAGATCACTCCTAACAATTTTGTTATTTATTGCCCTCCCGACAAACATGCCCACCAAATACTTCCGGAAAAATCATTTTGTGTAGTCAGATATATCATTCTGCAAATTCTCTGGTAATTGCCACACATATCCATTGTTAAGGATGTTTGAATTAACCTCATGGTTATCCTTCTGCTCAAAGCGGTACAGCATGGACGAACGAAATGCATTCAAACACTGCATGAGATTAGTCGTACTCTTCCTGAAGGGTATAGTTAGAGACAGGAGCGAAACAGTCACTTTCGACCGGTATTTTTACTACTGAGTTGACAACCGTGCTCAGATCCCTATTGTTCCAACACTTCCTTGATATGAGAAGTGAAGAACAACGGGTTAATACGGGAATGTGTGCTACACTATTAGGAACTTGTAGTGGAAACCGCTGCTGACTTTACCCCAGTTGCCATTGGGAAGGTGGCCAGAACTTGGTGTAGCTGGTGTGCACAGATGAAGTTTTATGTCTTCCATCAAGCTTTCGACATAGCGGCCCACCCATGCTTAAAGGTGCGTTCGTCTCTGTACACAGCAAGAAACATTTTGCAGCACTGAATTTGAGCTCATTTAACGGGAATTTAAACAAAATTCCAAAACACAGCAAAAACGGATTTTTCTTTACCGATCTGATATCAAACAGGAAGTTTTCAAGCAAATCTCGATTCACAGATGTCAGTGTTCACCCTACTTAAACACACTGAAGCCCTCAAAATAGGACGGCAGCAACACTGGAGAGGAGGGTTACAATGAATCTGGTGAGCAGCCTGTTCGTAGCTTACAGTGAAGTCGATGATGTACATCAGCAGAAAAAATGACTTCCCTTAGGTCTTTCAAGAAAGGATTTGTAACATGATGACCATTTCGGTTAAACTTCCGCGAGCAGCTACTAAATGGGTTCCACTTTGTTTTGCTACCATAAGGCCTCAAAAACAAGAATATGATGGTTTCCGTGGTTTCTTTAACGGAACTTTCAAAATCCGGGCGCTGTAAACGCTTGACGACCAAAAAAACGCTTTTAGGGGGAAGAAAAACCGAGAAATTAACTGGCAAGAGGTGTATAGAAAGGTTTTCAAAGCCTGATAGAACATGAACGAAGACTAGGATCAGTACTGCAGCAGTCTGTGCAGACAACATAGGACCTTGAAAACTGCCTGCTGATAACCGCATACTTAGTCCTGTCACCAAAATTTTCCATCAGAATGTGACTTGAGTGACAGCTGTCTAAAAGTACTTCTGTATATTTGGCCTGATGGAATGACTGAGCTGATACGAATAATGCTTTTGAAAACTCTGTTTTAATTAACGTGAAGAAAATAATTAAATTTCACAGATTATTTTCACTAGGTCGTTCAAATGCAGGACAAGTGAAAAACTTGTGTAGGACTGGTATTGGAGCATAATGAAGTTGACCGCTTCGTGAAGCTTTTTTGGTGGAATATATCTTCCAAGAAATACACACTGTACTGCTACGGAATCGAAGGAACTAACCGTCAGAGTAATTTTCCTACCACTGGTTTCTTCCCCCATTCCCTTGAAATAAGGCATCTTGTTTATTAGCTGTGCTGATGATCGAACCCAGCAAACTGATGCCTATTTAATTTTCTTTTTAAGGCCAAGTACGCGGAGAAAGGCAGACATTTTCATTGGAGGTAATGTGACAAATCCCAGGAAAACAACGAAGCGATTTACTCCTACACCCAACTTTAGCCGCTCTCTATCGTCCAAGACTTTCAATTCACTTCCGAATGCCGCACAACTACAAATTTATAGTTACCAATTTTGGATTCGCTCCGGGCCGTGTGTTGAAAGACTTTTTCATAATCCACAAGACCGCCGAATCGAATCGATCGGACGACTATCTGATTGTCGGATTCGGCTGACCACACAGATTAGACGCAGTCCGAAAGGATTCGCCCAGCGCCTGGTCAGCGTAATTGCACCGAATGCCGACGCTTTACGCAAATGCTGCAAAATGTTTGATGACAAATTTCCACAGTTTTTTGCGACATCCGGTGGCTTGTTTTTCGATCAAAGCAGTATGGTCCAACATGTTTCCTGCCCAAGTTTACAACAGCAGATATGCACCTCACCTGAGAGTCCGGAAGGAAAGGTTGAAGAACGGGCGATCAATGGCCAATTTAGACTCAACACACATGGAGTGCGAAATTCGGTTGATCGACTCGACATAAACAAGCCAGACTATTGCATTGTTCCACGGAAAACTTATCAACGCTACCCAGGGTTTCGGTAACACAACTGAACCTTTTGAAACACCAAACTGCATGATTGCCATATTCCTCAACTTGAACAATGTTAGTCCACAACCTATAGACCAATATTATCGTGTAAACCATGAAGGCTCTGAAAACAACTTTTTATGGCGCCAGTTCCAAATAAATTGGCTCTCATAAACATCGATTTTATACCTGCCACAAACTACGGGGGAGATCATGCAGCTCATAATTTGTCTAACTGTTCCCAGAATCGTTTCCATGCAACGCTATTTTGTAAATAAGTCTTAATGACCAATTAAAGTATTTGTTTGTAGGACACACGCGAAGTGCAGCTCTCAAAAATTCGTCATGGCGGGGCATCTTGGCTGGTGAGATAGATAATGGATCCCCTTTGAAGAGGTTTTTACAACATCTGGTCTTTCTCCATCGACTGCAAACTCAGTGAATGATCTTGTTAAACAAATATGGACAATCGTAGCACACTACTCGTAAGGCCTCTAAAAGCTCTTCGGCAGTCCACAGCCGGTTTCACCCTTCTTAGAGCTCATCGGGTAGGAACAGTCCATTAACGTTATGTTCTATTTGAGCCCAAACTGCTAGGAATAGGCATAAAACACTCATTTGCATACCAATTTGGCTCTTACTGGAGACCCAGCTGAATCGCTCCTTTAGGAAGAAGATCATAAACGAGAGATTCGGTAGGGCATCGCGTGAAAACCAAATCAGTATGCAAATGAGTGTATTTCTAACAATTAAAAAAATAACGCCAGCAAATCGTTTGCAACAGCTTTTTTCATCACTAAGTGCCCGCATTTAGTCTGTCTCAAGTGCTGCCATGAAGATATCACACAAAAATGCACCCGAAAATGGACCTTTTATGGCTCCATCAGTTTGCTCTTCTAGGCTTCGGTTGACCGTCATGCGTACTCTGCAAAGACATACTTTTAGGATGATGATAAATACAGCATGTGAAATTAAGCGGAGACGATAAAGTCAGAAAGATGACCTTCCTTCCCTCTGAGAGCAACGGGCGCAGTCTGATTAAAATTACAAGAGTCAAGCACGAGAAGGTGTATCAACCAAACACTATTCTTTCTGGTTTGAAATGAAATGGAACTTATTTGTATTCTTTTTAACTGAAGGCCTGAATCTGGCAGTTACTTCTGGAATACACCGTCCGGCCTCCCGTAGCTGATATCAGCGATTCAACTTATTGTGTCACTGCACAATAGTCCGTGAATATTCCAAAAAGCAAAAAATGTGTGATATTTTTGGATAAGCAACCAGCGATTGAGCTAATTACCTCATTACTATATACTCGCTTCCGGCGACCCACACGCCGCTGCGGCAGGATGTGCAAGGGATGGTATCGTCCTAAGTCACCGGGCAGAAGGATTCTTGCTTGACTGGATTCCCGTTGATAGTCGCCTCTGTGCGGTTCGTCTGGCAACGTCGGTGAAGCAGTCTCACAAGCGAGAATTTGATCGCTGTCTGTGTGTCGTGTCTGCTTACACCCCAACTGACCGTAGCTCTGTCATTATCGAAAGCAGGTTTTATGACGCCTTGAATGCCCTGTTGCGGCGAGCTAAAAGGTCAGATATCGTTGTGGTTGCCGGAGATCTGAATGCACAAGTGGGCAGGCTTAGCGCGTCTGAGACTCAATTTGGTGGTCGACATGGATTAGACTCGGTACGTACGGACAATGGGGAACGATTGCTTCAGCTGTATGCTGATCGCAGGCTGTTTTTATGCAGTATTAACTTCCGAAATAGCCGAAGTCGTCTGGCCACTTGGTGTCCTCCAACGGCTTGCCGGCTAAGAAACTCAAATTGATCACATCGCCAATAGTTACTGATGGCGTGAATCAATAACTGACTGCCACTTGTTTTGAAACCCATTTGTGGATTCCGACCAAGCGTTCGTCCGGAGTCACTTCTACTTTCGTTTCCCAAGATCGCGTAAGCTGTGGACTAATGGCTTGGCAACTGAGAGACTGACAGGTCCGGACGTTAGACAAATTCAGCACAATCGTCTTCCGAAGTTTTTTCCAAATGATCCGCCATCAGATGTGAAATCATGCTGGAACGAGATTGTCACATATTTACACAGTGCTAAGAGTTTTACCTGTGATACCGCATTACCAGGCCCGCTCAAGCACTGGATATCAGACAGGACAATGGCGCTGTTTGAATACCGGATAAATGTCCCCGCCGGTCCCGAACATAATCTGGCCTGATGAATCATCAGACGTCAAGTAAACGTGAACGTGCTCGCCGATCGTAAACCCTAGTGGCTTCGGAGGCTGAAGAAATGGAAGAGGCCAAAAAAACCGGGAATGCCCGAAGATTAGTTCAGTTGATCCGTGCGACCGGCCCCCAGAAACCACTTGTGAGTGAAACCATCCAGGATCAGAGTGGAGCGAACATTTTCGACCGTTTGGCGGAATACTTTGAGCAATAGTTCTCGTGGCCACCAGCTGCCACTCATATGGGGCCTAAAGCTGAGATAGAACCTGGAACTCTCTACGGCCTCGGAGAGTTCAATCAAGCACCACTTAGCTCCTTGTCCGGGTGACCCCTCACCTGCTTGCTCAAAGATGGGGGTGACGTCCTCAGTCAGAGCTTGTCTGATCAGTTTGCCTGCATTTGGGAAGTGCAGACTATTCGAAACAACTGGAGAAAATCGGTGACAGTGCCCGTTTTAGAAAATGGAATCGTAGGGAGCGTGGTAATCAGTGAGGGATCAGGTTGACCACAGTCGTAACGGGACTCTTGGCATTACTTGTCCTTCGTCGCCTTATGATGGCTTATGAAACTCTGACTCGAGAGAAGCAGGTTGTATTCCGGCCTGGTAATGGTTACTTTGACCATATCTTCACACACAACACCATACAAATAAGCGACCCACACTTTTAGTATTCCTGGGTTTCCAAGGCGCAACTGATCCAATTGACCGGTCTGTTCACCTTAACACACTTTCACAGCAAGCGGACGTTTCTGAACATAATGACTGCTTTATATTCACGGACTTCCGGGCGTATGGAGAGCCCCTCAAAAGCTACCGTAACAGACTGGTGTCCATCAGGTATGCCCAATCTTTCTATTTCTATTCGATTTCGTAATCGGCGGGATAATGAAACGAAACCTGGAAGGCCTTCAAACCCTTGGTATTCAAATGACCGTGTGAACAAGCGATAGTGTCCACACTTGAGCGGTATTATTGGTTTGCCCGACGTGAACATTTCCGCCTGTTTAGCTGCGTCCAGCATGTCCTGGTGAAGTAGTAGTACCGAGTTCGTCTCGCATGTCAGACGTCCAGGGTTCAGACTCCTACCCGGCTAAGAATGTGCACTGTTGACGAGGTCTAATAAGAGCAAAGATCAATTCCAGCACCTTCTCCTTAGGTGTGGATTCACCAGAATAACTGCACCAAGACAGGAGGACGGCTGTTCAAAAGAAAGTACCGTGAACGTAATTCCCTTATTTTCTCATACAGCTGTGAGCATCTTCCGTAATTTTCTATTAGATACTCCGCCTTCCACATACTGTTCTCAGCTTCGATGAATTTCAAGCATGACAAACCATTTGCTTTCTGTCTGATTTTGAACGAAGTACAAGATGCCATCCCCTTAAAGCACTGTGCTTCTAATTTCTTCCTTCTCGGTGACCATTCAACTTCCCGTTAAAAATATTCGGAATCAGAGATGACAACAACTTAGACGACATTGTGCGAAAGCAGAAAAAATCCATGCAGTAGACGAGCCAGTGTTGCACCGGCCAAACAGGATGGATCGAGAGACACCGCGTATCTAACTGTGCGAGTATTTCTGCGAGTATTTCACAACAAAGTCCGACGTATATGAAGGTGGGAGTTACTAATTTGAAGAAGCGTCACCTTAAATCATCTGCCGTTACGGCTTTCCAATCATGGAATTTATAAATTCATACTGTTGCGATTGCGTGAAAAGTTTGCTCCATAGTTGTATGTATACGGTACACTTGGTATACCATACTTTTGGTGGGTTTGGTGAAGTTTCACGACGTTTTACTTGTTTTACATGACCGAAACAGAGACCCGGAAAGCAGACGGGAGAACACGTGGATATTTTAAGTTTTAGTTTGCTCTCGTCGTGGCATAACGAACTGATTATTGGGCTGCTGAAAACTATTCGACAACCCGTTGTCTGTTTTGACCTTCTTTTGAGGCCTGTCAGGTAAGCATAGCCCCCAGTTTTCATCATGCTCATTTTCGTTCTGCTTGCATAGCGAATTGTACGCAAGTGGAGACGTACACTTACCTTAATGTTAATGAGAGATTCAAATAGATTGATCTTTTATTAATGAACATGTTTTACAGGAGCTCCTCATTTGGTGAGCCCCATGGAGGTAGAGGGTTGTCGTAGAGTTTTCAGTAATCTCATAGCTAGTGTGATGTGTCGTGAACACGTACTTCGATGGCTTGAATATCGCACTATCTGGAATTTTAGCAGGCCGTTTCGCAGCATATGCAGCCGAAGTACATGATGAATAAGGGATTCAGAGGAACCTCTCGTTAACACTAATGGAATTCGCAAACGAATGTGTCTTGTCAACTGACCTCATCTTGTTTCCCTTTCATGCATTTCATTTCCGTTCTCATTCGTTTGCATTCCACTGAGACGACTGGTAGGCACGGCTTGCATGCACGTACTGCCCATGCCGACTTCTAATTGTAGGCTGAAGTGACAATTAACGCATACGTGACACACGCCGCAGTGCAAGTTCCAACGTGCACAATGTTTTGTTCAGCCACCCGACAAGACCGGTTTCATACACGGATTTCGCTCTCTTATTGACCTCACTGGCAGCTAATTCGCGGTCAGCGCATATTCTACCTGTCTGGTTGTACTGCTAGACAGTCTAACTTAGTCTTCCCGTTTGATCGGTACTGTTTCTAAACGATTCAGTGGCGTTTCTGCTTCTGTCGGGGGGGGGGGAGAGACAGAGTCCTCATCGAAGTACTTACGCAGTATTCAGCAAAGAGAAGCCTACCTGGTCTAAACGCACCACTCATAAGTTTGCTGAAAAGCCTTCTACATCCCACGACCGTTTTCACGTTTTTCATCAGGTCGGGACGGTCTCCGAATTTCCGTCAACCTGTTCTATTTGAACCAAATTTGGATGCATTTGGCCAAATACAGTCATTTACACACCAATCTGGTATTGACGGACACTCGACTGCGATAGCCTGAATATCGTCCCAGCTAAACACGAGGCGGCCTTTGTGTGGCACATTCAGTCGGAGAACGTCATAAACGAGAGACTCAGCTGTCGTCAAAGCCAAGTTAGTTTGCAAATGAGTGCATTTCGCAAGAAGCCAAACTGCTTTTCAATATAAATGCCACCAATTGATCATTATCGTTCCGGAGATTTGTACGAAAACAACAAACAAGGCAGAAATATGACAAAAGAACTTCACCCATATTCAGGCCAGTAGTTAAAAACTGGCTCTCAGAAGAGTTTGAGGCCACGTAAAATTTGCGTAACCAATTTAATTTGGTAGGAAGCATGTGGCCCACTCTTTTCAGGTTTCAGCAAAAGTGACACCAGCAACCAACATAGGCCAGCGAGCTGAACGAATAAAGCTCATTCGTAACAATTTACGCACCCAGGTGACCATTCACTGCCTTACTTAGTTGTCCGATGATTACAGGAACCATGGCACGGATTTTTTTAGACGGCGAGCTACTGCCTTATATAGAATTGCGTTGACTTCGAGATGTTTGGTTGAATACGAAACGTGATTGTGAAAGCACAATCATCATTCAGTTTGTGCTGTGTTCCAAGCGGGTTGTTGGCGGTGGCAGTTGTGTTGATTTTGACAGTTTCCGTTCTAGTATGATAAATGCCTTATAGTGTGTTGTACCTTCTGAACGGTCGTGCAACTCCTGCTCCGCCCAATATAGTATATCAAAAGGCACGGTAGCTTCAGACAGCCCTTTATGGAGACAAAGGAAGATTAGTACAACCGTATTTCTAGGGTTATCACAGAATGATCCTCAAGGTCGTGCTAGAAACTCCGTGAGGGGGGCGAGAAGCGTCGAGCTAAAGATGCTCGATCCAGATTGGTTGACATTCTGACCACGTGACACATCCGTCCAATTGATGTGATGTTCGATTATTAGGGGCGGTTAGCCTCCGGAGACAGTACACAAAGTTCCACAAAGTTTGTGGAACATTTGTAAACGTAAAAGTATATCATCACTGATGTGCTGTGGATTGGAAACTTGGCTTCCCCGTCTAAACGTCCTTTTAAACGGACACGGTTGCAGTTGGCCTTTTTCACCTGCACATTCATCAATCGCGCCACCTGAGCCAAAGATTATCCAACTGCCGATGCTAGTGTAAGACCCTTTGATTCCTCCTTCGTACCGTTGTAATCAGTACCTCGTTTCACAGGGACTCTATGCGGAGAAATTTTTATAACCATAGGATTAAGGTTGTGTTCCCTGCCAGAAAGTGTGCTTCCGAGAACAGCGTGATTTTGGCCGGTCCAGAGGATGCGCACCCTTCAGACTGGAGCGCTACCTGAAGATACATATAAATCATTCGTAAGAAAGTAAAGCTGTTCTTCAGACTTGCCAGAGGCGGTCTAATAAATACGAACCATTAACTCTTCGCTAACAATTTTTTAACAATCTGGATCTCTGGAAAATGGATGCTGGATTTTTCGGATTGGCTTGAAGTGTCCTATCGAACATTGCTTTTGGAGCGGTAAGACAGTCCCACTCTGTCTCTCTCCAGTGATCTTCTTGATAACCGGCCGCCTTTCGATGTCCAAAGCTTTTGTGACCCAAAACAAGACTAATACCACGTTGCGCCGATGGTGACCAAACGGTCTATAAGTGCATACGAAATTCTTACTCTCGTTGGAAAACATCATCCCACACCAGTAAATACTGATGTAATGCTGATTTAGGCAAATCTGCTACGTGCTATGTATGGGCCGTTGCTGACTGCCACAGTGGTTACTGAACCATAATTCGTGCATTTGTCGCTCCCAACTGCACAGATGCACAGCCGACTTGAGCGTCAAACATTCCAAGGCGAGCCATCGTTGTACGATCAATTTGAAACACCAAGTCTCGGAAGCGAAATCAAAACATGCGCGAAGAACAAAGCCCATTCCGATAAAATAACCTGCGCCGGCGTAATGCCATGACTTCTTATTTAACCGGGTATGAAATAAATAAAACTGTCATTGTAGTGGACAGTCAGCGTGATACCGGATGTAAAACTTGAAGTTGGAATTGTCCCCATTTGTGCCAATTTGTGCTTGTGTACATGCACCAATGAAATTAAAGCATGAAACATTGACATCCTTCAACCCCTGTGCCACTACCTCATCATCGTCGTCATCACCGCCGTTGACAGCTTTAAAAACCGCCCACGTTGTAGAGTGGCTATAGCTGCCAGAGTTTTGTTCATCGATGATAATGTGAGATAGGGGTGGATAGCTACACACTATGCACGACACCTGTAGACGTCGCGAGTTCAAACCCTGGAATGGCCAAAGATATGCAACGTTGATGAGCTTTAATAAGAGCAAAACTCGAGTCCAGTTCCTTCCCGCCTTGGTGTGCTCTTAACATGAGAGGGACTGCCCATAGAGGAGTGACGTGAACGTGAAAATGTGTATTTGTAAGATTTAGAGCATAACGAGGAAGGGTGAGATCAAACAGTGGCGGGAATAAGCGCAGCACGGGAATATGTTTAAAAAATGGGTGAGTGGGCCTGTTATCCGTTAACACGAACCCTATCGGAGTAGGGCCAATAATGAAACAATTTCCTTCTGTATACACAGAGATTTCATTTCAGACGTCTAATCGCCACAGCTTAGGAGTCAGCTGATGTTCTGACGACTGACTGTCTGGAATTAGTCTGTTCTACCTAACCGGCACATGGTAAAAATATGCCCTGTAACGGACGATTTGGTAGTTTTGTTGGCTTACATAAAAAGCCATTGTGAAAGAACCTATGCGCTGACGTTCTGTCCTGTCTACATACGTGCTTCCACACGTGACGACAGTACCCAGGTGAATAAGACGTCATGAAGTTACGTGACCTCGCGTAATTGATCCATGAATTCACGTCATTTTCAGCAAACAGTTATCTATAGCGCGTCAACAAAGACATGTGACCATGGCGATTTATTTCAGTCGATAATACAAGATATTAACAGCCATACCTCTCGTACACCTAGCACCTATCTTGTGCGGGGCTCTATTACAACCAAACGTTTTTTTCTTGATTCTATCAGCTTTCGGTCAAAACGCAACATTTTATTTTCTAGCTTGATTTGGTCGTCCGTTGAGAGAATGTGAAATGATAATGGTGCATTTTAGGATGTGTGAAATCCTCCATTATTGGTCAGCAACAGGTAAATCTCTTATTAAATGGTGTGTATTGTTCGTCCATGCATTCGCCAGAGTGCATTCCGGGCCTTTTATATTTTGTTTTGGTGAGTGAATTCCACCCCATTCGCTGATAGTTGCTGGTCATCATCAATCATGTTTGCGGCGTGCCCACCCAGTGTGTTTAAATTTTATGGTACTGTGGGAAGGTAGCACCATCAAAGTACGCTTAAGGTAAAAGCAACAAGTCGCACTAACACTGCGCGCTTGGTATAAGAGCAGCGTTAGCCGACCTAGCCGCCTGCTCTTACCGTAATCTCCTATCAAACTCACCATCCGATACAACTTACTTGAAAAGTTTAATACTAATTAGCCTCTTATAAGGAACACAGTTGGCCTATGATGTGCTTCAGAAAAAGTTTGAAAACCTTTCGAGGGACCCAGCCAATCACGAGTACTGCCATATATCCCCTTTTTTTCAGCGCTTGTTCGTAGAATGCCAAGGCTTCTGGAGGTTGTTCGACATTAGTGTTAGTGACAACCTATCGGCGTTCTGATTCCCACTGCCATGTTAGCAATAGAGAACTGCCTCCACGTCATGAGTTTGGGACTGTCTTTTCTAAGCATGCTGGTTAGGCAGGGAAGAGGCTCAGCCTTACAATATCTGAGCTACGACGCATCAGCACAGCCCCACGCCACTGTATGGAACCGAATATTTCAGAAGACTGTTTTGGCAACCTAGTGCAGACAAGCCAGTTCCAGTACTTTTTTGGGGGGGGGGGGTTGGGGGGAATAGTATTCTGGTACTTGATGCAGTTGGTACCCTTTAGCGGTCACTTTCTTGTTTCTTCAACCAACTTCGCTTAATGTCTAGTGCATCCGTGCTCACTAGATCACGCGACACATCTGTCCCGCAAACGCACTAATCACGTGACACAGTGATGTCACAGGGGGTTCATACGAGTATAAAATATGACAAAAATTAAAGTGTTAAGTCGGAATTCTGTCGGACATTGAAGAGTGGACACCGTATTCGCCTGTTTTAACCCTGGTAGATGTATGAGTCAGAACCCAGAAGCATTCCACCCTTGGTTTTGATCAGACTGTTGGGAGAGGGGAGGCTGTCTAAGCCAATGAAATCCAAATGTTTGATCATGGTTCTTTGGTAAACAACGTGTAGTTTGAAAGAGTTTGATAGCGACAGCTGTCTGTGACATTCACTGTCGCACGTTCTTGGATTGAGCGCGGGAAAACGGTGGACAATCTCAGACGATGCGCTTGAATTGCTCAATTGACCGGTCATGCTACGAGCGGTATTCTTTGCGGCTGATTTGAGAAGTTCGGCGGTGCTTCTTAATCCTTAATCCACTGAGATAGTAGTCAAGTTCTGCGACCAATATAAATTGCACCAGAATCGCTAGTGAATGAGCTGGTGATCAGGAATGAGCTGAGGACTGGCAGTCTGTCCCTCGGACTAAGCTTTAGCAACCGAGCACCAATGAAGAAAACCTTAAAATTCGCAGACTCCACCGCCAGCTTTCCTTTGCAGATCGATATCGAGAAAACAAAATAAGCCATCAATTTTGGTTTCGCAGTTGAAAGTAATTGCAGAATGAACCTGGTTAAGAATTCCCAATGCTTTTTTATTCATCACCCCAAAGTGGTAGATATAGCACCCAACGTCGATACAGGCGCGTTTGGTTGACAGTTATTTTTAATGCCGACTGTCCGAGTTTACTCATAAAAGCACTTGTCAACGAAGAATCGCGTGACGAACCCGTTTCTTTCCATCCCTACAGTGTATTGTCGAACCGAACATGTTCATTTATTATGCATCTCACAAACAGTGTCTTTAGATCCGACAGTGAAATATCAATAACTACGGTAATTTTACACATGCGACGACAAACGAATTCAATCGTTTCCAATGATGTTACATGTAGGAGTTCAGCTGAAAGTCATGCTCAGAAGTATCGTGCAGGCTAAAAGCAAATAGTTGCTTCCGTATCGGCTAAACATGATCAGTTACCCATATCTAAGTTGTCCGATTGGGATTCCAGTCCTTATGTATTTTCAGCGGACAACAAGGGTGAGGCATGTGAGTGCGTCTTGGTATTCTGAAGTCTCTCCAGCCCTTCCAGGCAGCTCATTAATTGGGTTTTGACAGACCGTATCTCGTGCTCAGTCATCGTGATGGTAAAATTAGTTTCGTCCGACGGTAGCACTCAGTTTGCCCACATAATCCGATTTGATTGTTAAAACAATTCCGCTTCCTTTACCAAGATACAGCAATGTGATTTGGTCTCGGCTTTTAACCGCATTAGAGCCTGCAGATTCATTCGTGGTAAGCGACCGCACCTATAACAAGATTTAAACAAGATGGCTTTTAATTCCAAAATTTTTAAATTTTAAATTATGACGAAAAGGTGGATCCTCTTGGAGGTGGATTTTCCGTTAGTTTCAGTTACGGTGAACATCAAGTTGGCAGACGCTCTGTCCGTCTGGTTCAAGATCACAGATAGCCTAAAATCAACGAACGTGATACTGCATTGTCATTCAAAGCACTGTGCATATCTACGTTCGCTTATCTCAACGGATCCGCAGATAGTAGTTCCTGAATCATGTTCGGAAACCCAACTGATTGTGATTGATCATGTGCTTATTTGATGCCTTACCAGAGGACCCAAAAGAATTACTCCACCTTGGACTTCATTGGGAATGGAGACCGTTCTCACATTGATTTTTGTTTGGAGTTGCAATGTTGTCTCAAGAAAGATATAAATTCCAAATCTCACGGGAACAGATTGCAGTTGTCCACAAAACACTTATTCGGGTAACGCACCCGCCGTACACATATTCGTTGCGTAATAGAACGCGGTGCTCACTTATCTTGTTACAGGCTACCGGGGGAAAGCCAAAGTTGTTTGTACTGTTCAGTTCACATAAGTTTCCAGCAGACGATGGGCTTTATAGCTGCGTCTTTCTGACATTGTTATTGTGCCAGTTTCCAACTAACGTGCATATACGGAATAAATCAACAGAACTCAGGTTTCTAAGACGAGGACCTTCAGCTTCAGCCTGTCGAGTGTCAGACCTATCACTGCCGTTGCGCCATAAGACGACCGTTTAAAGTCCGTGTATCGAACTTTGAGACTTCATTTGTGCAGGTCGCAACCCAATTTGACACAACAAACCATCGTCGGGGCAAAAATCAATGAAGGGTAACAGAAACTATACCAAAATGACAAAGCCACATGCTGAAGCTTCCACTGAAACGTTGAATAAATTCAACGAGGCTTGACATCGGTTTGAATCTGCCCTTATTGAGGTGATATTGACACGCTTCATAAAGCACGAAGGCTTCGTCAGAAGACTAGAAAAGAGAAACTCTCGATTGTGGGATTGTCTCTACAGCAGCCTGCCATGTGTTGCACTTCCACTACCCCGAGCAAACATCTGGCTGCACGGTCGATTAAAAAAGCTGCCACGGAGTGACGATTAAAATGTTGATAGGTTTTGCAAGAAACTGGTTGACTTAACAAACCAAACTGTCTGCTAGTGTACATCGACAATAACGTTTGACCATCGACCACCATCTCAAGCCGTTAAACAGACGCATAACGCGGATGGAGTAGTGTTCCCGCAAACTTACGAGAGGCCAGGTAGGAAACACCTTGATGGTCACTGGAAACCTCTACTTACTGCCGCTGCCTGGGTCGATTACAGAAGTACAGAACGAAGACGAAGCAAACGGGTAACATGAAAGACTCACCGAAGGTTCACAAAAGTGAAGTAGCCTTGACACTGATTTTGAAAATGACCAACTTTTCTACCACCGCCGGTTGGCCAGGTCCTATCGACCCGGAGAAGCCTAACCCCTCATCGATCGCTTGGCTACTGTGACCTTTGTCATACCAGCGAATACAAGTTCAGTGAGCCCGCTAAAAACGTTCTCATTGATGGCGATGCTGTTTACCAAGCTACTGCTTCGTTAGACGACTAATCTCCTGAGTTTATTACCAGCCATAAATTCATAGTGTACTCCAACAACTGTGCTTCGACATTATTTGCCGCCTTATGCACTAGAAACACTTGGCCTGATTTCGAAGGTTCTACCCACAAACAAATCGATGGCGTTGCCATGGGTGGTAGTTGGGTCCTACACCGGCTAACATTATTGCGATGATAGAAAGACAGTTGCACGACAAAACTCGACGTTCAAGTTTTTTATAAATGTTATTTTGAAGTCCACTTTTGGTCATTTCTACTTACTGATCAGTACAGTAATCTTATTCCCAGCCTTTCTGAGTCTCCAGAGAAACTGTCAAATGATAGTCCTGTTTTTAAGTGTACTAGGGCGGGACGATAAAGCACACGGTTTACCGAAAGCGTACGTGGACTAGAGGATACCCTATAAACGAGTTCATTCTACCACGTTAGAAATATCTGTACATCTGACACTATCTAAAGAAAGATATCTGAAGGGTACGTTGCAAGCTAACGGTTATCCAAAGGTTCATCTGGCAACCGACTTGGTTTTAACGGAAGACTCAACTGAATTCAAACTAAATCTCTTGTTCATAGTACTCTTCAGCTAAGTGTGCTGCACAAAGGTCCCTTATGTTTCAGCGGGTACGACATTCGAGATATCACAGTGCTTTCTTGACGAAACACACCATTTATAAGGGTTCTGAAAACTCTTCGACACCGGCTTCGCCATTCTTGGGGCTCAACAGGTCCGCGCAGTCTCCGAGTTTCCGCCAACCTTATGTCCGTTGGCTGTCGAAGAGTTTTCAGTGACCCTACGGGTAGTGTTCATCCAAGAAAATATACTGCAATATCACCAATATTGTACCAACTGAAAAATGAGGCGTTCGTTGTGCAGCACATTCAGTTGAAGAATACCATAACCGAGAGATTCAGCGGAGCCTCCCGTGAAAACCAAATTGGCGTTCCAAATGGGTTCACTTCGCAGATTTCGTACAATTTGGATTGACGAGAACTACGGACTGCGCTTACTTGATGAGTACCAAGAAGGACAAAACCAGTTTTCGGCTGTCGAACAGTTTTCAGGCACCTTGAGTGGTTTCTTTTATAAAACTAGTCCGGTTCATAGATAAGAAGAGAGTTAATTAACAGCTACCTTAGCTTTTCAACAATCTCAAAGGGAAACTAACACCAGCCACAACCAGAACCCAACTAGCTGCTCAGTTCTAGATGATTGCTTTCACTCAGCGAAGTCTCATTTAGCCCCATAATTTGTTTATGCGATTGCTCTACCGTTTCACTTGAAGGTAGGGAAACATGTAAATAAGTTAGATGAATCAAGCTTACCACAGTGGATGTTCGAACACATACCAATGTATCTGAGAGGTGTTATGGCACAAAACTAACATGTGCATCCGCGGAGCGAGGGTCAACCGGCTTCACCGATAGCCAAGCACCTGGTAGCCACAGGTCACTCGGCTGATTCTAGCTGCGTTCAAAGTAATCTTATACCGTCGGAAACGCCGTAAACTAGCTGCTGAACAGGTGGACGCTTGTCCAATAGATCAACGACCAACAAACTCACCCGAGCTGCAGTGCTCCGGAACCTTCATTAGATACACAGAGGTTGCTGATACACTGTGCCTCTCTGCACTGCACTTGAAATTTAATCGTCTTTCCAAGGCTGTTGTCAGTCTACTTACCATAAATGCAAATTTTACGTGGTGAATGACTGACCGGCATGCGTCCCTGAGTTATCTCAAGAACAATTCCATGACTTGGATACAAGCAGTACTCCCGAACTAGACTTCATTTTGTTGAAGGAGATATGTATCCAATAACTGTTCATCTGTGACAGCTCAAAAAACTAGCTGACTGAGTGTGGCTAGATAGTAATTAGACACACTAACCAAACAGCAATCTTAAGTTAGTCCGTGATATCCTTCTGAGTGAACCTTGAGGAATGGTTCGAAACAACTTATATTTATTCAAAAATTTTCAGGCGTACGATATAGACTAGTACCGGGACATTGTCAGTACACAACCCGAGTGAATAGAACTAACAAGACGGTGGTGAATCAACAGGATTGGTGTGATACTTGTGAACACAATCAACTGTGAATGAAGAAAATACAAAGCCGATGGCAAAGCTTGAACCGGAAAGTAGGTAGACACACACAAGCGGCGTTGGTGAGGACGACGTTAAGGCGCACTAGTCGAGATCTGAAGAAAAGCAATAGGTGAGTGCCCAAAGAAAATGTATAGCTTACCTGGAGTAGACTGGTCGGGCATCGTGAAGTCCGCTCCCGTCCCGAAAGGCATTCCGCCTAAACAGTGGAAAGGAGGATTAACTAGCTGGAATCAAGTTAATGGAGACAAGGAAAAGCTAACTCAAGCAATGCAACGGAATTGTTAATAATAAACAATAATCATAATAATCGTTCAGCTGTAACACCTTTTTGATGCCGAGCTGCCATGCTACATGTTACAAACAGCTGTACAGCTGCCATTTCATCAACGGATACATAAAAATACATTATTCTAATTGGGTAAACACACTGAACATCAGTATCAAGTGCGGTACCATCTGCCATTCATCAATGTGTCATCAACCTTGGAACGTTCGATACATGTGCGTGGGACGTTTTACCTCCATGTTCAGCTAACCCAGACCTTGTTCTTACGAGCCACAGTAAGATGGGTTTCCTAATGACGTCGGTAAACTTCAGTGAAACGATTAATCATTCCTCTAGATGACCGGAACAACAAACAGAATTCTGTGTCCGCGTCATTTTCGCATTCAGCAGGGAGTACAATCAATCATTGGCTTGTCTGAATCCCTCAATCCAGGTTCAATGAACCTGGATGTCAACCCAAACATACTTCACGAGAGTACTGAATTTATACTGCTTTGGGGGTCACTGGCGTCATGTGAAGCCCGACGATAGTTTAAACAAGCTGATCCAGGAAGAAAGCCATCCGGAGCAATGACGTCATCAGCAGCACTACAACCTGAGAAGCTGGGTACGGAACAGCCAAGTGGACCACGCAAATGGACCCTGGGAGAAGTCTGTATCGAGGTAGGGGAGGAAACGTCGACTGTCTGAGCTACTTATTGATGAGCAATCCAGGATGTGACCCTTGGGGGTAATGGAGTAGAAGAGTCGACGGCTGGCCCTCTAAGATAGCTTTCATGAAGATCGCTATTGACCAAATCAGTTCCGCTTATGAACCGAAATGTTCTCCGTCCCGAGACACACGTCTAGGTGGATGGCAGCTAACGCTGTAGGGCGATTATTGCGTGTCGCTGATATGACCTCGACATCTTCAGATGGTCCCTCCAATATAAGGCTGAGTGGAAATGGTACTTCGAGGTAGTAGGTTTGCGGCAAAATAAGCCACTTCAACTTCCAGAATGCTCTTTCCCGGCCTGTGCCACAAATGCTGCTCCAGAAAACACAGTACAACACAGTACGACGCGCTGTTTTTAACAAGGGGGAGCGGCTGTCCGACCTGCGGAAAACCAAACGCCCCCTAGGCCTTTTTACCTAGAACTCGGATCAAGATGACAACGGACCGGATGTCACTCAGCCACTGAAAGAAGCAGAAACTGTCAGTTGAAAATATGCTTTAAAAAAACACCGTAGTCCGTCTGTCAAAAGACCGTCAGGTATTCCAAGTTGTTGAACGTGATGACAAGAAAACTGCTTCACAGCACATTACCAGACATGGAAAGCCTAATCAAATAATTGGTGTGCACAAAATGAAACTGGAAACAAGCTGGAAACCGTGGTAGTCAGCAGTGTTGGGTATCCTGAGATCCACACACGTATTTTTATTGACACACGCTATAACAAGTACTAAATGCTGAGAAAAGTCACCGAAATCTGCCGAACTAATTAGCTAACAACTTCTGGATCCTACAAACATCAATTGTGTTCAGCGGTCCCCAAATTCCTTCCGCAACCTTGCAGGCCATGCGAGTGTACAGGCAAGCATCGGGGAAGTGCCCCATAACTAATACCTCAAAAGCTTCACCTAATCTATAGAACCGAAATTTCTAACTGCTGACAATAAAAACTCGCCTCCCATTCCGCCACCAAGCCCGCCAAATTTGTCTTGCATTTTCTCCAAAACCTTTTTAACTTTTGGATTGTCCTTGTATTTGTGCATTGCAGCCGGATTGGAAGATACTTCTCCGAAGGCTTTCATCACTTCGGGATCCTAGGAATAAAAGGGAATGAAACGAATGAATGAGCACTGAAAGGTAGCCGACAGATCCGATAGATTGAGGAACCGCACTCTTAACAGACTTAGTTGGATACCAATCTCTTTTACCTACTGCCTCACCAATGGATAGGGAGAGAGAACAGCCATTCGTTTGAAGAGGTAGTAGTAGTAGACGTGAATACTGTTACATTAAAGATGGCCTATTCTTCCGTCAGAATAAGTAGTTGGTTGCCAAGTTATGAGGGTGACAATGTGGAAGTACCAGTGACTCCTTGGAAGTGTCGGGTCAGTGGTGCACTTATCCAAGTCATAAATTAAGCGAGATGATGGTTTCCAACGTTACGGCGTTAGTAAGACAGGGATACTGATGCTTCAGTGCTTAAATATGACTCAAGCGTAACTCCCACTCAACAAACAACCAGAAACTAATTCACGTGGTTCACCGGAAGATAGAGCGTATGAGCCAGCGAGAGTAAGCTGACATGGGTGACAAGCACATGAGTCGCTTTCCGCGGAATGCGACGTATGTTGAAAGACCACTCGTTAAATAATATCGGTAGCCCAGTGTTCAACCTATCTGGAGTGGGAAAAAAATAATTGCGCCCAGAAAGGAGGACCATTTGGAAACTACTAATGTGTGCAGATATAATAATAGATTATCGTTCAGCTGTAACAACTTTTCGGTGACCATGCCACCCGAAAGAAGCACGAAGGCTGGGATACTGCCAGGTTGCCCAAGCCCAGACAGGAGAATTCGAGATGCAGAGGTCGGGTTCGAACCACGGACCTTCCGGTTGGTAAATTCGCACTCTAACCGCTGAGCCATCTCGCAACTATACAGCAGTATGGAGTATTTTTATAAGGTAGGCTGGGGTCCAACATCCTCTTTAAGGGAGATTCAAGAGTAGAAAACACGGGACCAAATGGAACCAGTATCTCCTGTTAGTATCCGCTTCTAGAGGAGTCCTGACCAAGGGGTACTTATTTTAGACCATCACCGTAAACAAAAACCCGCTGTCACACACATGTATTGCGCATGACTTCGACTACTGCACAGATCACTTTTGAAGAATTAAACATGTCGAAATACACTCATTTGCAAACAAATTTGGTTTTGCGAGACTCACCTGGAACCCAGCTGAATCTCTCGTTTGTGATGTTTCCAGGCAACTGAATGTGCGAAACCGGTCGTGGGCTGTCGAAGAATTTTCAGCAACCTTATGAGTAGTGCATTACGAATATACATGTATCGCGATATCTCGAATATCGTAGCAACTGAAACATTCAGTTGCCTGGAAACATCACAAACGAGAGATTCAGCTGGGTTCCAGGTGAGTCTCTCGCAAAACCAAATTTGTTTGCAAATGAGTGTAATTCGTCAATTTCGTGCAATTTGGTTTCAAGTAGAACATAAGGTTGACTGAAACTCGGCGACTGCGCCTACCTAATGAGCCCCAAGAAGGGCGAAACCGGTCGTGGGCTGTCGAAGGATTTTCAGCAACCTTATGAATAGTGCATTACGAAATAAACATGTCCTTCTCAAAGATACTAGTTAAAGACCAGCACTATGGATCCAAACAGTGTGCTGGCATCCTGTCATGTCGGACTACACTGGTGGACTTCCGACCACGACCCGTAGCACAGGCAACGCCATACGTGGAATGCGCTCAACCGCGAGTAGACACTCCCTACAAGGTGCAAATCCGAGGGACCAAAACAATTTTTTTGTAATTGCGCATTACATGGTTGTAAGTGGGCTGGGGTACTTCCAGGGCGACTAGCCCTAGACAAGAGGACGACTAAAATTCTCAGTCAGAGCCTTTGGCTCGAAAGGTTAACAACAAGGCAGCGGTGGTTCGCGTAAAACCGCCAGAGGAGCAAGTCACCATACATCTTCCAAACCCCAATATGAAGTACCAGGAGATCGTGTTAGCCGGACCTCTACCCATTGACCAGCCTGGTATGAGGCCTCGTAAGTGTTACACGTACACTACCCAGTATAGTTCAATGGTTTATGGAGGTTCATGAACCGTCACATCCAGTCTATTCATGACGAACAAAGACCAGAAGGCTGGTTCTGGAGACCATTAAGAATGTTGATTGGATGGTTCACTACTGTCACGTGAGTTCAAATCCCCATTACTCAAAAGACGTACCCAACACACACATCTATGGCTAGCTAAAAACAACTTTTCTACGAGCGGAAGGACGTTATCAAAATTAAAAGGCGACTGACTGACTGACTTGGATGGCTGCAATCAACTCCGGATCATTGAACAGTTGTGAGAAAGTGTCACCCATGTTGTCTGCACCACAAGACGCTCCATTAAAAGGGGATTCCTTGAACGAGAAAAGAAACGACCAAAAAGGAGCAAAGTGATCAGCAAAACTAACATAAGAATAGGGGAAACTGGATAGATTATGGTGAATGTGGTTATCATGACAACCTACAGTAGTTCAACACGGAAAAATGCACCGAAGTTAGCCAGAAACGACCTCGGTGCAGCGAACCGTACAAATTCACACCGACATGAAAAGTAGAGATAATAGTCATTTGGTAAAACGGGATACGGTTATAAACTCCGTAAAGCGGGCAGTACGTGCCAATCGATCGATTCGAGACACGGATCTGTCACCTTTCGATTTTCACAATGGATCCAACGACTAACTAAACGAAACAATGTCACTGATGATAACGACGGCCTGACCGTCGTTCGAATACAAAACCGGACGCGGTTGAGGCAAGATCTAATTGCGTGCTTTGGTGTAAGGTATATGGAAAAGTTCCAATTAGGGATATGCGACCAAACCGATGGTCTTGTTGTTGCCGAATGGAGCTAACCTTGTTCATCATTGCCTGTCATTATCTGCAGTTCTATCTGCATTCTTTTCATCGGTAAAGAAGGCACCGGAGGACACTCGCACGTTAGATATGATGGCCGACATATATGACGTGCGAACACAATAAAGTGTTTGCGGGAATGCTTTTCGTTATGACGTCTACTAGTGACTGAAAGGTCATCAATGCGGAATCACAACGAACCAGACGGGAACGTCCTAGATTTCAAGGTCAACAAACTTGGGGGTACGAGGACGCCACACCAATCCGTAGGAAAACCAACCAATCATGCGAAGCGGACACAGTCATCTGTTTAGGTGAACTTACCCGACCATGAACAAATTGACTGACAGCTGAGTGACATACCTCAAAGCATCCACCATGTGAACTGTTTGGAATAAAACAAGCATAAGCTAGAGAAATAACACACGTCGATGAGTACGCGTCATTCTTCCGAACACTTTTAGGCACAACCACCAACCCATCGATACACACCACTACGCTCCCTAACAACGCACTGATGATGTCACCTCGATTGGTGAGGAAACGTTTGCAATCAAATTGCCCAGCTCAGCGAACAAACCAACGACCACTTTCAGGTGAGTTGGTCTCCAGACTGTAGACACACGAAAGCCACTGGATGCGCACCACGATTTCAGTTCTCGTAAACTGAATGTTCTTTCTCATTCTCGCAACGGTAAGCAAAAGGATTAAGGTCAACCATGAAGAAATTATCTAATCCGACAGCATTCATGGTGATGGGTTGGCCAAACGACGGAAAACTACTTCCTAACCCTTGTATGGAATGTGATAGATACATGCTCGCATACAAGCCGATCGCCATTTGTGTAACATGACAAGGGAGCAAATGAAGAAAACATTGCTGACACAATCCCCGAAAGACAAGCTTATGTCAAATTCGAGACCATTCTGATTTTTCCTATACAGTTAACCATCGATCTACACTACATCCCTTCAATGACGGTGGCGGTTGGCATTGCTGTAACTCATCTCGGAAAGGTCTTGAGGAGAGGTTTTGAATGAACTAATAAAAGGCTGAAGCTTCCAGGCATTGAAATCTTTTTCTTATTCTTGTGAGGGTCAATCGATTGGAAGATTGAAGCCTCAATTCTAGACATATCTGTGAGTGCAGCGGGCGAACAGGTGGGGACATCAAAAAACTGTTCGTCACATGATAGGATTACATTTAGGTAATCACACCACCACGACCCGGAATCCCAGGAGAACAAACCACATAGGGTAGTCGGGCTAAAAGCATGAATGCTGTAAGTCATGATCCGACATATGGAAGCATTATCAACGATTGGTAGAAACTAGTCGACACAAAAAAAAATGCACTGGGGTGTACCTGTTTTGCTCGCTCACGACTTTCTTGTGCCTTGCGAATTCGTTCCCGGCGTTCCCGGTCTAGTCTCTCCTCCCGCTTGCGTTTGTATTTCATGTTGTGCTCATAGATTCGCTTATGCTGAAATACCGAAAGAAGAGCAAGATAAGCGGCATGCAAAACAGAAAACACAATCGAAATTACTGACAAAACAGAGCAAGTAAGTTGGGTTATCCTGTTTCAAGCAAATTCATATAAACCCACTGAACCAAGTTCAGCAAAAAAATGCACAGATAGGTGGGACAAAACAATGAACTAATGCTGCTGTGGCCGGTGTGCAAAAGTAGACTTGTTCACTTCGTAGGTCATATGATCGAAAATTGATACTACCATGCTACCATTCAGATCTGGGGGGGCGGGAATGTGGGGCCTCCAAAATAGGACTTACTTCTCGGGTCCTACTTTGCGTATTTATATCGGAATAGCATTTACAATCCCTAGAACAGGTGCCGTCGATATAACTAAGCAAGCTGGCACCTGCAGCAAGAGTATAAGCATATTTCCGATCACTCGGATGAAAATCTAATGCCACCAACCAATACGAGCTACGGACCTGAGACACCGATTGTCAGAGTTAAAGAAGTACCCAATTCCCCATTAGTAGAGACAAGTCTCGTTATCGAATCATGCCAACTTTCGAGATCCATGAATGGACTCTTCAAATCACACGTGGTGCAAACCGACGAACCGATCCACACCTCTCAAATTCCTGAAGCGATACTTGCCGACGGAGCCTGAACGAGCTCCCAAGATGTGGAAAACGCTCTCCGTGCTTGTACTTTCCCCTGAACCACAAGACTGATTCAAAAAATCTTTTACTTCAAATTTTGCATGTTCAAAGCGCATCCTAGATGTAATAACTATGGCGAGATTCGGCATGAAAAAGAAATACTCTCATCTGTAATTTGAAGACCAGGGTTGTCAAGACCCTCTAACGCATCATTATGATATTGACAAGAAACCGAAAACAGGGAAAGACGGCGGGTCTCCTCCCTACAAAAGTAGCTACCCATAAGGAAGTTTTTGATGGCCTTCGCCAGAATCTTGCGCGCCCACGAGCTTGCACGAATAAACAAAATATTATATTCACAAACTGGTGAGCCCGCATCTAGGAGGAACCGACGAGCGGAACTGAATGCGCCTCATATTTAAAGAAGATTAGGCCGGTGACCAACTTACATCTGTGATGTTTGTTATTTGGCGTCTGAAGGAATTGCTTAATACTGTCAGGTTAAGGGTTTGGAATGATACCAGAATATTTGTTAGAGGAATGATCGTGACAGCTTGTGATATCCACTACCCCACTGGCAAATTGGTACAAATATCGAGATGGCTCAGTGGTTAAAGCGCGAATTTACTGACCGGAGGGTCCGTGGTTCGAACCCAACCCCTTTATTTCGACTGCTCCTGTCTATTCTTGGGTAATCTGGCGGTATCTCAGCCCTTGTGCTTCCTTCGGGTGGCATGGCAGCTAGGCGCCGAAAGGGTGTTCCAGCTGGACGACTACTACTAAACGGCAGTTCGAACGCAAAAACCGCTCACCCCGGTCGGTGCAAATTAGGTAAACATGTATTGAGTACGGATTTTACTGTCACTCTCAAGGATTTCTCGCTTACTTTAGGCCGCTTCATTGATGTCACAGACGACATCGATGATCGAAAGTTAGTACAAATGTCAGTCCAGCGACACTTGAGATTTAGAACCATAACACCCGCATCCACCATGAATACTGTGAATAGGCAAGAACAGACGCCATGGTTATCACCGTGATAGATAGCACCCTCAGTCTTGACAATGATGCTCCACCATTGTACAGCCATGGAAAGTTTATTTTACAAAGTTCTACGGTGGAAAGATTTAAAAGGGGCCCGGTGCTAACGTAAGGCAGTCGTTCTGAGTAATCTATATATACGAACGCTCAACCAGAAAAACCCCGACATAGACTGGTAGAACAAACGCGACTGAAATGTTTACCATCAGGTCTTACATATCCGGTGAACGCCGACAAGTCCAAAGGGACTCAGTCTTCAAGGGCGAATCACATATACTGCGCCCAAGCTTTCTAAATCTCCTTTTCTATGCCACCTCGAAGATGCTACTACTCGACAGCAGAGATGGTGAACTGGCATGCGTAGCACACCACCCAGCGATCGCATTTCACGGTTCTCATGATTTTCTGCGACTGAAGCACTTGGTGAGCAACGAAACCCACATCCTCTAATTACAGTCGTCCCCTCTTTATAATGGCCATCGTTGCTTCGCCTTGTTTTATATGACTGTGTTCATAATGGTTCATTCAATTTGCTACAATTCAATGAGCCTTTTCTATATATTTTTACTACGATTATATTCGTTCCTCTCAGAGAGCTCGCGGATAAATGTGCCCACTTTACAAACAGCAATGTTAAAAGGAGCTTTTGTGTTCCAGATACTTCTATCAGCGGTACATCCATCAGCAAAGCATAACGCACCAAACAGAAAAGTAAAAAAAACAGCTCGTTATTACCTAAGTGGTAGTCATAGTTGCTCCTTTGCCTAAACCGACGTTCCATTGGATTCTGATAAGACATTTCGTCTCAATGGTGCGTCGGACCCGCGTCTTGTTGATTTTCATCTAGGGTGAGATAGTCTTGATGGATTCATGTTTTATTCACCCCAATGATGAAACGGAAATTTCGGCATGGAATCAATCCGAGTCACCTCTCCAGAACCGTCCTACAGCCATATGAGCATCATAAACGTGAACACAGTGAGGTCAGATTCACATACTTCAGCGCCCTAATAGTCAGCTCCAATGGAATATGTCACTGATATTTGACGGTCATCCGCCATCACACACAGACTAGACGGTATCGTGGTTTGCGACGGTTGGCGCGCCTCCGTAACATGCTACGCTACAACGGTCCAGCCGACTAAGTCAGTCGAGTGGCAAAAGCAGTCTCCTAAAACCCTAGATCAGGGATTGGAATATTATTCCCTTAAAAGCTGGACTGCAGTAGGCTTACGCCGACCATTGTTGCTTCGCTGCCAGACTTCAGCAAACGGCTTTAGTCGTCCTCCTGCTTGAATATGGGTCCACTGGCAATATCCCGGCCAACGCAGAACCATGAATTCCACAATCACGAATAACCTCAAGCTACATTGACCGTCAGACAGCACTGTCAGCCGAGTGGCCTTACTTACTGTACACCTCAAAGGCAAGTTGAAATGCGATACTGACGGCGGTTACTTTATCTTTCATGTAGGCATTCCTCCTCCCCACTTTAGTTTGATAGTCGTCTCTTTGTAGACATACATATTAAAAAATGCTCGCCTATGTCATCCTTTCGGTGCCTAACTGCCATGCCACCCGAAGGAAGCACCAGGGCTGAGATACTGCAAGGTTGCCCAAGCCTAGACAGGGGAAGTCGAGAGGCAGAGGTCGGGTTCGAACCACGGACCTTCCGGTCAGCTAATTCGCGCTCTAACCACTGAGTAACAGTGACCTCTCTGAGATAGGGGTTTTCGTGCACGTGTTCGGAAATACTAGACAAAGTTTTCGGCATCACGTATAGCCACTGTCATCTCATCCCAGTGACGGTCAATATCCTCCGAGGCCGCTTGTAAAGCATTGACTAGGCTCTGGCATGTTCCCTTAACGTGAGGTTTACAAAGGTAGATAGGCGGGGAGATCGTTTCTCACGTCTACATGGGAAGTGTAATGAAAACGCACATCGAAGGAGAGTATGAACTCAGTCAACTTCCGTATCCTCGAAATGAAAACTCCGCAGTTTTCACCGAAAACACCCGGTGGCAAGATTACTGACCCCTTCCAGTTGGGAAGCACTGTACATTAACAGTTGTCATTATAATCATCATCAGACACAACGATATCAGCATCAACACTGATGTTTCACTGTGATACAATCACAAAGTTTGTTCATTTATATTTGAAGCCTAAGAATAAAAACAAGAGAAAACAGTGCGTGAGGGAGGGGACCGGGTGTTGACATATCGCAAGCAACCTGAGGTGCCTACACTTCCAACCGCTCAATCAGACAATCTGGAAAGAAACTGAAACCATGAACGCCACTAACACCGTTTAGCCTCCATTTCTTGTAATGTCTCCAGCCAAGCACAGGAGGGGTCACAGGTACCCCATCCTAGAAGGCGAACCGCGCCAACTCCAAAGCTCTTCATAATCTCTGCTAAGTCATACGTTGTTCACCTCGCGGTTTCTGCCAATCCGAATGAGGCACAGAGAACAACACTCGTCCCAGTAGAGGCTGTTTCGGCATGCATAGAACATGACCGAACCACCGTAGTTGATGAAGCTGGATGTTCCCCGCGATTGAAGTACCTGTTGCACAACCAAATACTTGGATAGAGCAGGTTAATGATCGTCAGGACCAGCACGATGACGCCTGAGTAGAGATATAAACTCGGACACTTTTGAGGTTGAACGGGGTTTCATATTCACAGTCCCCCCTTCTGTTGAAGACCAGCATTCGGTATTGGAGGTAGCAGGTGACCTATTGAACTGTTGAAGTACTGTGCCCAGCGGTCCAAACGTTCTGCTTTCCTGGATATCAGAGACCCATTCTGGTCCCTGATAGTTTCGACCAGTCGGACGAATCAATCGGAACAGCCTGCGGACGTTTTCAGCACTTTTCACATCTTCCATTTCATTGGCCCTTCGGGTCCACCAGGCTTTTCAGTCTGCATGGACCTTCAGTTTCACCTGGCGCCGGTTGAGTTGTGGTTGCGGCCAGGAGGAATCTGTCGCCGGGCCTCCAGCAAAGCCACGGTCCTTTCAGAGGTCCAATGCTTGGATGAGGTTGGCTGGATTGTACCGCAAACGGAAGTTCCGGCTCTGTGTAGCAATATCAGTTCCCAGTGGCTATTAATATCCGACATCATACCGTCCGGCAGGTGTTCGAGGAGCCGAATCTGAAAGCTTCGTTTAGTTTCTGGGTCCAATAGCTTCTCAACGGCCAAGTGAAGTGTGCACGTTTTGCGAAGACCTGGAAAGTGCAATGAAAAGGAGAGGCGCACAAGTGCATGGTCAGGATCCACGCTGATGTTACAGAAGGAGCGGCAGGCAGTGATCGACCCTCGCCACCGGTAACTGACGGAGGTATGGTCTATTTGGATTCGGGGCTGGTTCGTTGGTGGGCACCACGTTGTCAAGCGATTTTCGCTGTTCCGGAAATTCATACTGCAAAGGAACAGTCTGTGATCGGCACACATCTGAAGCAGACGATTTTCGTTGTCCGTGCGTCTCGTGTCCACCGAAGACGATCACCTAATCAGGTTTTGGCCGCGCGTAGTCTACCTACCTGAGCATTCATGTCACCAGCAACCATAACGATGTCTGAGCTTTAAGCCTGTTGTAAAAAAGCACCTAGAGCGTCATAGACACTGTCCTTGACACATTCAGAGATACAGTCATTTGGGGCGTGAGCAGACCCAATAAACAGCGTGCGATAGACCTCACTTTGTCGAGATTCCTTCGCAGACGTTGCCGAAAAACCGCGTGGAGGCCACTATCAATGGGTATCCAATCAAGTAGGGACGCTTCTGCTCGGTCGCTCAATACAATACCCACCCCAGCATATCCAGCTACAGCGGCCTCTGCATCACCAGAGGTGCGCAGCCGGATCTTGGGAGAGCGAGGAAGCAGTCAGTTCGATTACACTACTTGCGTCCTGTATCTTTGTTTCTGACAGACAGCATACATCAATGAAAAGGGAATCCAGAGTACGAAAAAGAGCCACTTGTTGACCTGCTTGCTTCCGTGTGCGAACATTAACGGCAGCTAAACAGACAGGCTGCCGTAAATTGAAAGCAGACTTCGAAGCGTTTAGGTTTGTTACTGAAGCCAGACACACAGAAGCTGCAGCTGAGCGTGATGCATGGCGAACAAAGCGGTCAGTCCTAGTGCTGGGATTTGCGGAGAGAGTATTCGAATTGAGCTAGGGTAAGGTAGAAGAGGAAATGGGTGAAAGTTCAAGGGAGGCGTCAGCAGGAGCCTGTTCTCGCTTACCCGCCCTGCTGTATGCAGCAAGTAAGGCAACCCGGCAGGTGACACCACGCGGCGGCCGATGGGGCATGAGAGTATTGTTGGTTGTGAGTGTCAGGGTTGTACATTAACAGAACTAATTGTATTGATGTGTGAGATTGAATGTTACCGGAGTCCACAGTGGGAAAGGCGAGATAACAAATTCGAAGAAACGAACCTTTGGTTCCACATCCTTCATTGCTTCGTATGCATCTTCAGAGTAGTCCAACTTCAGTGATGTTTGGAAATCGTTGAAAGCTTCCTCCCAATGACCAAGCATCCTGAAGTTTTATGCTTAAAAAACGCAGAAACTAACTTGTGTGCGAATCCCCGCCACTTGTAGGGTGCAGCAGAATCAGGGTTGAGGTGCAGAGCTTTTTCGCAATCCTTTAAGGCCGCGCATGGTTTCTTCAGCTTAATAAAACAACTTAGATGTCCATATTGAAACAGATCAGTCTACACATACCTTGCTCTGCGAGCGTACAAGAGTGCAGAAGTCGGGTTGAGTTTGATTGCCTCTGTGAATAAAGCAACGGCTGCCTCCAAATCTCCTAAGAAATTCGACTATCAGAAAACAGTCAATCATACCGGAAGACATTTTCGCCTGAGCTTCTGAACGCTTATCATTAGCGGCATCAATCATCTCGTCCGTCACCTCAAGGCTGTCATCACCCATTTCTTGCTCCGGATCATTGTCGGCAGCTACAATTTCCTCACCCGGAAACTCTAAAATACGGAACACAGGAAAAAAATCAAATTTAACTTCAACCTGGAGCGGACGGATGGAGAACACCAGAGGTGAACATAGGTGAAAGAGCTACAATACGGTTAACAAGTTTATAGGACAGTACACACAAGGCACATGACACGATGGTGTATGAAGTCTCGTGCTCCCGTGAGCTCCAGAGATCGCATGCGGCTGTGATTGCAGGAGAATAAACTTCCCTCCAATATTTTTCAGTATGGTTGCAGGGTGGCAGAAGGCAGTCACAGAATGTATGAGCACAAAACTTAGATATCCGCAGTTTTGCGGCTGTTGACTGAACTCCCAGTGAGGTTATGCAATCGGTAAAACAATCCGTAGCTGAAAATCTGCAACTTGCAACTAGGACTACTAGGTAAGTGAAAGGGAACATGAAAAAAAGTAATTCAGAGGGAAATTACCTGGAGCAATGTTACCCGATAAGAAACGTGGCAGAAACAAGGAGCTGCCACCCAGAAGTAAGACACAGCCATTGTAATTGATCCGGAAAAGAAACGTTATTACAAACACAGTCCAGGAAGCGTTTCAACTATCGCACCGATGGGGCTGATACTCCCACTTTCGACAGCAGGTTCCAGTTGTTGACAGCTGTAAAAACGTAGGTGTATCTAAGCAGTGTAATTAAGTCTTGGCAATAGCCTTGACCTTAGAGAGGTCGAGTTTCCGGCATCGATAAATCCCGGCAGTTTAGTGAATGCAGTATGCAAACAGCATCATTCTGAGACGGGAACAGGTACACTTCTCGGAATTTGCCCTCCTAAGGGAATCTCAAGCGTTAGAAAACCACCTAGTAAACCGGAGCTAAATTCACCCCATGATTTTGACATGTCTTCATGTTACGCCTCCATACTATACAAGGAGGGATATAGGCACGAAAGACATAAGCACCTAGGGCTTTCGCCGGGCGTATTCTAACTCTTACTTCTAGATCTTCGTTGGTCTGAAGTTTTGATCTTCATTTTTTCACTAACGCCAAATAATCGTTCAGCTGTGACATCCTTTCGGTGCCTAACTGCCATGCAACCAGAAGGAAGCATGAGGGCTGGGATACTGCCAGGCTGCCCAAGCCAAGACAGGAGAAGTCGAGATGCAGAGCTCGGGTTTGAAACACGGACCTTTTGGTCAGTAAATTCGCGCTCTAACCACTGAGCCATCTCGGCCCCATTAACGCTATTTCTCGAAGCATTTCATTCGGGGATTCTTCGGTCTCAAGAAAATCTGAACCACGGATCCACGGGCATAATAGCAACAGATGGCATAGCCCTGCGGTAACAGTCACCGGGGCATTAAGGGAGGTATCCAGAGTAACATTTGTCATATTGACTATGACGGGTTGGACTGGACATGTGCAATTGGCAAACGTGTCATGGATAGCCATATCATTGCAGCAATGCCAACCAATGGAACACAGGTCACAGGCATCAGCACGAGATCAGAGTCAAGTACCGATTTGAGATGAAGACAAAAAATAAAGATGCTACAGCCTTGACAAAAGCCAAGGCCTTTCGACCAGTTGTATAGTCTGATTTCATCAGAAAGTACGGGGGAATTCTACTGGCTGAGGGCCAACAAATACATCGCGTACGCGCATCGCACGCAGAACAAGCAAGTGGGGAACCCATGTATAAGAAAAGGGGAGAGCAGGAGGGTAGATAATCATACGGAGCAGCACCCAGCGGCTGTGCTGGAGTTACCAAATATTCAAGCAGTGTTTCATAAGCAAGTTAGAAAAAAAGGGACATATTATCGTTGCATATCGCAGCCCAGCTTAGATGCCCTCAGAAAACAAGTACCTCCTGAGAGTTTCAGGGACCAGGTCCTATGTGCTACGAATGTGTTGGTATGAGGGGGCTTCAATCATCATCATCATCATCAACATCATCATCATCATCATCATCGACAGCATGAAATCAGTGTTCGCTGCCGTACAATCATGATTTATTTGAAAGCCTTATTGTGAAGAAAAGAATAAGGGTGGACTGGGAGGGGACTTAGCGCTACCTTACCACAATCATTCCGAGATGCCTACACCTCCAGACATTCATTCAGGCAATCCGGATAGGAACTGACAACACAAACGCCATTGACATCAGTTGGCAGCCATATATTGAAGCGTCTCCAACCAGGCGCAGTGGGAATCACGTGGTCCCTATCCTGGAAGGCGAGTAGCACCGACAGCATCCAAACGTTTCGTAATCTCCTTCACAACCCTCTGCCAGGTCAAGGGTTGCCCACCTCTCTGCTCCC
>SJOL01008063.1:401980-412833 GCA_004794785.1 Opisthorchis felineus | reverse complement strand
TATTACAACTTCGATGCACAAGCCGCTGGTGCATGCACTTCAGGTACTCTATCGATAGACAGTTGCTACTCTTCCGAAACTCGAATAAAATATCTAAGAACAATAAGTGAACTAACAGAAGCTCCGCTGTCGACTGCAGACTTCAGTTATTGTAGCGAGTTTTAGCACAGCCCTCAGTTCACAAGCACAGGCTTCCTTACTTGACTGTGCATCCGTAAGCAGCCGTGTCTGTACTGTCGTGATGTCCATCTCCATATGAACTAGCACTGGTCGAAACACTAATTACTTTTGATTTATAGTGCCAACCAGTCAGTTGTAGCTTGGATTCGATGAAAGGCGCTTTATCGAAAAGTAATTACCATGTTATCCACCACGAAGAATTCACACACTGTCATTGTGACTTTAGCGAACGAGCAGGGATACCTTAGTTCACTGCGCCAAGCGTAATTGGTGGTAACGGTGAATCTCTTTCGCAAATTTGTAGTGACCACCACTTGTTTCTCAATTGTACTGGGTTCAGACACAGTATGCGCGATTGTGGCACCTGGCGCCCCCTACTGCTGAACAGCCGTGGAGCCAAATTGATGAGATTACCGCCATCTACCGATGGCGAGGCTCGGTTCTTGACTCATGGTCATTATGGAACGCATGCGCTTATTCAGACAGTGTTTTCGTGCGGTACAGATTTCCATCAAGTTTTCCGGATGAACCTACGGGACGAACTCAATCTGAGCGTAAAAAAGATTTCTGATCCACAAGTTAGAGGTTAATCAAGTATCACTATTCGACGACCTCTACGGAGGTCATTGATCGTTGCTTGGAAGAAATAACCACAGCCGTTCATTACGCCAGACACTGTGCTTTTGGGGTTACTGAACCCGTACAATGCAATTGATGAATTTCTGAACGATGACTGCCACTTCCTGACGAGATATACAACACCCCATCGGTCTCAGGGTATAATTCGGCTAGGCAGTCCGTAATTACAATCTTTAAAACTCCACTAGGATGCTGGATCAGGTTATCTCCCACCAGCATTATTCAAAGACGACGATGAGTCTTTGTTTACCCCTAACAAAATTAGTGACGCATTGGTGAAATTTCACACACCACAGATCAGCATCTCAGTCGAGTCCGCTAACATACTTGATAATATAATGACGATTTCTTCCTTTTCGTTGTTGCTTGTTGTTCACATATATCCATTTGATTCATACATCACTGCCTATCAGTTATACATATGGAGTCGCCTGTAGGAACCGCCACGCTATTTAGTTTGTCACTTTGTAGACTATCGCTGGCCGAACTATAGTGTAATCGTTTATCTCTATCTGCCTGTATCACGTTCCAGCAAAGCATTCCTGTGTATGCGAAAAAGTCGGAACTATCCAATCCGTCCAACGAATTTCCTACAGATCTGATAACGCAATTCTGGTCTGTGCATGACATGTACACATTCGAAAACGTTGGCTTTACGCACTCGGTCAATTCGATTAGATACCTCACCTGTGCCGACTGTGAACTGGGGCCCATTGGATTCCAAGACATGGCAGAGTGTCAGCCTACGGCGTACTACGTCGCACTCTCGAGGACGTGTCACGGGGGCCAGAGTACAGGGGGCAGTCAATAGCGTGGATGGTTTTCGCACCTATGTTGACCTCGGGAGTGCGATACTGTTCATCAAAACCGGTGTTGATCTCCCAGTGTGTACAGTCTATACCTTCCTCTCGAACAAATGTCATCGTCGACCACGATGCTTTCATTTGGCGATAAACCAGTGTGTTTTGCAGCTACTTATCCTTCTTAACCTGTTGTGTTAATATATTTATCATTCCTTTTGTGACTTGTTATTCCTTTGCCGAGTGACAGCAATTCATTGAGTAGACGAGGAACGCTATCAAATCCGGTTCCAGTTAAACTACTCGTGAGTAACCTGGTCATTACCCTTGTTTTGGTGGGCAACTGCCAGCGCAGTCAGTGCATGTATCGATCAGTATTTTTCGATCCCTAGACTGTTTTCAAGCTCAAAATGCAAACTCGCCGTTTTGTGTGTAACTCGTTTGAGTCCACTTTCTCAGTCTAAACGAAGCTGATATGTGAATTCGGTCTGATCTAACCCCAATGTACGAACATCAACGAATGCAATTTCTCCTCTCAGTTCTAATGGAATGCAATGTCGCTTGTGTAAAGTCGGCTGATGAATGGAAGTATTAAAGATATTCAGGCTAACAACCTTCAGAACTTCCAGGTGGTATTGTGGAAGTGAGTAGTCCCATCTAAATGCCACATCAGCAAGCAATGCATATGACTGCACTTACATAACTCAACACGGTGTGAGGCAATCCAGAACCAAACAAAACGCTAACACTAAAACCGTGTTACATCCCGCTGTTCTCACTGAACTCCTCTGACAGTTAAGCATTAACTGGAGTTTAGAAAAGCCGAAGACTCCCAGGAAGGGTAGAGGAAATCTGATAAGAGTGATGAGCACATTGTGTCTGGACGGCTATGTAGGTGGATCGAGAGAATAATGCCAATAAGCAGTGTGGAACAATCAAGTAAGGGACGGCTCTATCCCTACGGCGAAATAACACATGGATAGTAATACTGAAAGAGAACAGTACTGCTGTCCGAAGGCGAAAAAAAAGAATTATTCCTACAGCCCGAACACAGTATTCTATAGCGAACCAATTAGCAGAAGTAGAAAACAAAATTTATGAAAACGTCCGCAGGAATGAAGCATTGATCCAGATTTCCGGAATTTCTTTTGTGAGGTACTTTAAATTTAAAGAGTGTGTGAGACTACTGAAACAAAAATGGTCCATAAGAGAAGGTGAGTTATATTAGAGAAAAGATACAGAATGTAGATAGTGGGAGGGAAGAGAACAACGTGCAATAAATTGAGTAATCCAAATCGTTTTTTACTTCGGCGCGATCGCCAATGTGAGCTGGTACAGATATTCCAGGAGATTGAGTTAGGATGAGGGATGGTTGCTCTCTTTGCAGGACGTGAATTCGATTAGAGGGGATCTGTATGAGAAACAAGCGTCGATGCCCTCACTTCGTCGGTTAACGCCAGTGCTTACGTGGGTCGAGCAATTTCTTAAGTCTATGTACAAATCGATCGTGGACAGCTTAGTAACCATCTCCTGGTACTACACTTAGTCCGATGCCGTCGTAGTAACAAAGAGTCTAGGGTAAGTAACCGAATATTTGTGACCCAAACCAACAACTCACTTGCTCCGGCACTCATATCGATATCCCTCAACAGTGCATTACTTCCAAGCTTATGTAGATGGATTCCTGCCGTCACGTAGAGGCTAGACCTTACTGAGGTGCGATGCTTTTTGCCCCACCGTAACCCACTTAGCTAAGCTTGGGTTGCCCGTGCGACGCTCTGAGTCTCCTACCGGGTTGGTCACTAGCTAGAGGTCTGACCAGTAGTTTTCTGGTCCTCCAGTATGGTTGTTGGAGCATATTTGACGACTTGTTCTTTTATAACATGTGATGCACTGGTATTTCCCGTCAATCACCATGCTGTACAGTGGTTATGGACGCCAAATTTTCATTCGGTGGTGGTCTGGAGAGATATATATGGATAGCTACGCATTGATATCATTGGGGAGATTGGGACTGAAGCCATCAGCCTGAGTGCATGCGTGCGACTGGGTCATGTTTGTCAATGTCTGTAGCCAGTGTGTCCCACCTGGGGTTCACCATACAGAGAGACGGCAACGACCTGCGATTCCTTCGGGTGGCATGGCAGCTAGGCACCGAAAGGGTGCTACAGCTGGAAGATTATCATTATTAGTATTAATGACCATCGAGGCTGTGTTTGCTGGTAATGTCACACACTTCGCTGCCAAGTCATTGCTTGACCTCCCCTGGCTCATTTTCACTCTCCGCGCGTCTGTACGAGGGTTCCAGGAGGAAGTTTTTCGACTGGTGTACGGAGCTAGCGCAACCTATGGAGTGTGATGAGCTCATCTATCATGGGCGAGTTATTTCCGAAAGCCATGCGACCTACTTTAGCACTACTGATCCGTTGTTCTCATCAGACTCGGGTGATGCTCCGAAGACACCGATAGTCAAACACTGGCAGTTTGGTTAACCGTGAATCCTACAACCTTGCTACATCGGAAGTCGCGTGGTGTCATCAGCCGCGTCGCCTTCATACAATAGGACAGGTAGCTGGAAACAGGTTACTGCTATTACATCCGTTCTCTTTCACGTACTTTTTCTTCACTTCCCCCATCACGTTAATAACATTCTTCTTGTAAACCCACCCATTAGGACTGATGATCCAATTAGTCTTACATCGACCTTATCCGCGACACCTGCAGAATATTCGGCGCCGACAGGCTGTACAGCGACTGGCATCATTTTAAATAACCGAGCAGAAGGTCCTTGCTTGACTGGATTCCCGTTGGTAGTTACCTCTGCCGTTCGTTTGGCAACATGCGCTTCACCAGCAGGGATTTCATTTTCTATAGAGGAAAATGTTGGTAGCTCCGGTAGCGTAGATGGTCGTTGGCTTGTTCGCTGAGCTGGGCAATTTGATTGCAAACGTTTCATCACCAATCGAGGTGACATCATCAGTGCGTTATTAGGGAGCGTAGTGGTGCGTAGCGTGCTACGCTCCATAATAACGCACTGATGATGTCACCTCGATTGGTGATGAAACGTTTGCAATCAAATTGCCCAGCTCAGCGAACAAGCCAACGACCAGGGATTTCATTGTTATGTGTTTACCGTGTCGGCTTAAGCCACAACTGCCAATAGCTGTGACACCATCGGGGATATTTCTATGATACCGTGAGTGCTCCACTACGGCCGGCTAAAACCTGAGATGCCTTTGTGAGTGCCGGAGATCTGAATGCGTCAGTGGGCAAAGTTAGCACATTTGAGACTTGGATGGTACTCAGGACCTGCGGAAAACTGCTAACCGCAAACTGTTTTGATGCAAGACTTACTTCCAGAATAACCGAAATCATCTGGCTACATGGTCCCCCTAACAGCATGCTGGCTATCGACCCAAACAGATCACATCATCATCACTTACCGGTATCATGGATTGATAACCTACCTTTGGAACAATTGCGTAGACTCTGGCCATGCACTTGTCTGGAGTCGCTTCTCTCTTCACTTTTCAGGACCGCGCAAGGAGCGGACAACTCGCTTAACAAATGAGAAACTGGGAGATCCAGAAGGATATGGCAAAGGCTAGGGATGCTGGGAATGAAGGAGATTACCTTATTTGATTCGTACGACCAGTCTCAGAAAATCGCCTGTGAGCGAAACGATCAAGAAACAAACTGACCTGAGCGTCTTCAGTATATAAGACGGCTCGACCGCTGAACAACAATTCTCGTGGCCACCTGATGCTTCTCAATGTGATTTTCGAGCCGCACTAGAACTGTGAACGGTGAAGTTGGAACCCCCCCCCCTTTGGTGTCTTATGACTGCATATCTTTTCTCAAATGCCACCGAGCTCCTGGTCCCGATAACCACCCACCCACATTGCTCAATTTTGGCTGTAATTTTAACGAGAATCTTAGTGTTACCCGTCCTTCGTCACCTTATAATGGCCCATGACTCGAGACCAACAAGCAGGATTTCAGCTTCAGCAATGTCCATGTCTTCACACTCGAACAGATGCTTGAACAATCGCATACGTATAAGCGACCCGCAATTCCGGTATCCCTGGTTTCCCAAGGCGCATTTGATTCTTTTGGCCGGTCTGTTCTCTTTATTACATCCACTGAGCCAGTTCTTTGTACTCTCACATTCCGACAGGTGACAGCATACGTGGGGCTTTCTAAAAGTCTTTGTGCAAAAAGTGTTGTGCGACATAGATGCCCACTGTCTCCATTCTTATCCACCTTCGTAATCAACGTCGTAATACGGTGAATTCTAAGTTTTCTAACCCTCGGCGTTCAAGTAGCTACTGACAAAACCTTTATCGATCTGGGATATGCAAAAGACATCGCTATCGTGTCCAAAGAGGACGAACTGACAAAAGCTGTCCTCTACTTTCGCGCGCGCTTTGCACCCACACACAGATGGCAAAGTCATGCTCCTGGACATGCAGTTACTGAACACAAGAAGAGATACTCGAGGTTTTAGAGCGTTTTACATATCTTGAAGGTCTTATAAGCTTCGACTGTAATGTAGCAGATGAGGTCGATGCATGAGACTCCTAGGTCGCACTTGCTAATTTGAGACACTTATTGCTGAGAAAAACCTCATGTCTCTGAATCTCAGGGGACGTGTATTATCAGGCTGCTGGGTTATAAATGGTCTCTGCAAGCAGCAACACTGAGAAGTCTTCAGGTCTTCGATAACCACTGTCTCAGAACCATTGCTCGCGTAGGCTGGTGACAATCGGGAAACGGATGTCTTACTGTGCAACAAGGACTGCGATCGAAAAGGGTCCAGTGCTAAAGACTGCGGTGGTTTGATCATGTCTCGCGCATGCCGAAACGTTTACCAAAAAGAGTGTTGCTTTTTGTTCCAGATTCAGAGTTGTGCAAGCAGAGAGGTGGTCAGACCTTGGGTCTGACAGAGATACACGAACGCCACTAGGAAAATTTTGCGCACTGCCGGTGGAACTCACTTTCTAGAATGGGGTGCGCCTGATCCTCCTGTGCGTGTTTGGAGGCGCTGCAAGATATGGCGTTGTTGTTGTCAGCTTCTATCCGGATCGTCTGAATGAGTGTCTGGAGGTGCATGCACCTCAAAATGATTGCGGTAGGCTAGCACCACGTCCCCTTCCCATCCACATTTATTCTTTTCTTCACAATAAGGCTTTCAAGTAACTTACAGTCTTACGACAGCAGAACATCTGTGTTGAGTATTGATGTGCTGTCAATGTGGGTGAGATAGTTTTTTGCCGAGATCGCCTTGATGGTGGATAAGGTAAAATAGGTTGGTGACGTGAGATAAATTTTGACGCCATTTTGGTAAAATCCTTCGTGTGTCGGAATGTTCTTTTCATATGTCCTGACTCTTTCGTGTAAGGAACTCAGCCACTGTAGGTCACTGAAAGCTAAAAACACTCGCACTATATGATACGCCAATTTGAAACCAGCGTTGATGAATGTGATGGAGAATCGTGAGGCGTTTTCATGCTCGCAAAGGAATGATGATGAGATCATGCTATGGTATCTCAACGAGTGCTGCCACCGGACACTATGGGGTGGTTGGCAAGACGTAGCCCTTAAGAGTGAATGTTCTATTCTCTCATTTGGACAGAATAGCGCTGACCTCATTAGCAGTGGTTAGAGTTGAAACAAATTGGTAATATTTCCACGCTGTATCTCATAACACGTATAAAGTGTTTCTAGTTGGTGCCGTTTCACTCACTAATGATTAGTGAAGTCATAGTGAACAACAACGCGCTAGAGTCTGGGTGTTCATTGACACATGCTTTGGGTTGTGTGTTCTTTTAATGGTTGTCCGGGAGACGATTACTGAAGTTAAATCATTGGCAGCAAGTAAACCATCAGGTATCTGTCTCCTCATTTCCTGTCACTCTTGCGTCTGCTAACCGCAACCAAGCCCCCACACACAGAACTAAGTAAACTACCAATGTGGTCAAGTTTTTTATGGCTGTATCGCATACTTCGTCGTCAAATCACAAATGGAACTCACTCAGACCAGTCATACTCTATACATAATTGGGTAAAAAGAGTATTCAGGAGAGTCGAATCAAATAATTCGATGAAACCAGAAACATGTATGAAGCGTCCTCAACTCTAGCATTGTATTAGCTGTCTCGACATTAGAACAACGTTACCTTTCCAACTGTACTGAAAGTTTGAACATCGTATTCGTCATACATTTGAATTTTTAATATTCGCCCACATTACCGTGTATGAGTCATAAGATAGCAGACTTATTCTTGTTCTTTGCAGGCAGGCGGATAAGAAATAATGGATGTACTGGATGTTGCAGGCTAGCAACGACTACCCTCCTCCCACCAGTGTGAACAGTAACATTATTTTTGGCTAGGCCATCTGGACTGACACTTGCAGTTCGCACAGCTTGATGTATTTAGTATTGCTAGTAGTGGTGTGTAGTAGTATATTTCGCTGGTATTTCGCTGGCTTTTACCCTTGTGCAAACAAACCGTTCAGGGGGAACCAATCTGGAAGAGACATGGCGGGGCGAAACTTGTGAAATGCTTTCGTGTAAAATATCAGATACTCCGTCCCTACTTCCTCTACACCAAAACCCGGAAGTGAGTAATGGGAAGATTAGAGACAGACCCACACATTTTGACCAACAGTGTACGCCCTAGCCTAGAAGCTATTCGGAGCTATCTGGGTCCTCATGTCAACTAATAGGACGACCCGAATTTAAAAACCCAATAAGTTCATGTTAGCGTCAGAAATAAAATGATATCCCCAAATAAGGAATCATTGAACAGGGGCACCCTATGTGTAGGGACATTTTGGAATTAGGATAACACGAAAGCGAACAGGCCTATGCCACGTTAACCGCTCCCTAAAAGGACACAATGTGGTTAAGGGGCGAATCTGCTAACCTAATGTTTCTCTCTTATTTAGTCCGTTACCTGGATCTTTTGGTGATTAGGTGTGGGTTTCTAACGCGCCTGTGCGACATTTTTTCCTGACATCACTTTATGAAGGTTGATCACCGGGTGAACAAGAATGGTTTTCTAAACCGCTCCACTTTATCCCATATCGGTCGGCCTGATTCCATGACCAATCATCACCCCAATCAAAACACGAGATCTTTGTTCGCCTGTGTGTTTATTTAGGCCAGACCTAATCTATGGGCCTTCCCTCCTAACCACTAAGAGTAGAGGTGTCTGCTTGAACTCAGTCCTAAACTACACGCTGTCCTCCTAAGTTTTGGAGATTTGTCTGTGGATGTCTGCAATGGAATAAAGCCAGTAGATAAATAATTTTTCCTTGAATGAATATTTCGTCCAGTGAGTGAAGCTGAAAGGTCAAGAAGCACTGTACAACTATTTCATCCCTATTGGGAATCATCAGCAGTGCCCAGCTAACGAACCCGCGACCGTCCGTCCAGTGGTTGAACACCTGAGCGTTCGGCCATGAGCAGCTGAACAGCACTGTGATTACCTCTCACTTGGACAGGATACAGCGCCATTCGTTCTTCAATCACAGAACCACATTACGTGGTCACGTATTGACTGGCTCCTCGAGTGACGACTTTTCAGAGAGATGTTTCTCTTATCTTATTAAATTATTCCTTCTCTAAGCCACTTATAGACTGATGGGAGTGTGAGGAGATCGGATAATTTCTAATTGATATTTCGTCTTGTATGGGAAGCCAATCAACGCTGAAAAGCCGAGAAGCAGTTTACAGCTGTTTCATCCTGAAGGAGGATCGCCAACTCTATCAAAAATTCCTAAATCTTCTAACGCAAGCAAAAATTATTCCTCAACTTATGGGCCCAGTTTGTTCCAATAGGAGTAAGGACCAGCATTCTCATCTCGGCCAATCACGTATGTACATGTGGGATTATATTCTATGGATGGCAAGATATCGGAATGGTAACAAATGTTTCGACAGTACAGTACATTGCAAAGCAACTTCGGACCATTAACTAACAGAATCCTACTCTATCTATACAAATGAAATCATGTAACTTCGAAAAGACGGAGCTCCGCCTCACATAGAGTTGGTTGAAATCCGTAGCAGTAAATATGCGAAGCTAAATACGGGTATTTGTGGATGCTTCATCCATTCAAACGCCAGAAACACTGCAATTTCTAACACGCATTCGAGCGGAATTGGGTATACCGATTACACACCTAATGATAGCATCATGGTTTTCACCATTGACAGCAATACCAGATGAGAACACTGCCGTACAACCATGTCAATTTATTTCACTAAAGTCTTATATTCCGAATACGAAAGAGATAGAGCAGGGAGGGAGACCTAGCACTGGACGGAGTGCGAAGATGTGGTCCACAAAGCCCCTTCATGCTTGCTGTTCTCGGGTCCCCTCTGCACGCCCTTTCGTAAGGTGACGTAGAATAAGCGATGCAAAGATTCTACATAAAACGGAGATCAAGCTAATGCTTTTGTGATTGCACCACTCACTGCAAGTATCCTTTTTAAGAACGGGTACTACTATCGAATCACCCCAGTTAGTTGGAATGGTCTCTTTAGCCCAGAGAGAGGCAAATGAAGTAGACAAGAACCGACTAGGGATTTCACCTCCATCTCCGGACAGAGTGGAGGGAGTTCGTCAAGACCAGCCGCTCGGTGACGCTTGAGGGACAAAAGGCATTCGCTTATCTTCGAAGCCGTCAGGGGTTCTAAGTCCACTGTCCAGAGCTTCGTTGCTGGTTGAGAATCCGGCTGGGCAGTTGCAGATGGCCAGCTGAATTTGTCTCGGAAGTGTTCAGCCCAATAACCAAGGTGTTCCTCAATTTAACGGATAAACACTGATTGTTTCGCTCACGGGAGGCTTTTTTGGGCCGTTCTGAGTATCAGTCCCAATAGTTTACGCACATTCCCAGATTTTCTCGCCTCCTCCATCTCTTCAGCTTTCTGGATCCACTATGTTTCTCGATCCACGCAGATACTCTTTTACGCCTCAAGCCTGACAGTTCGTCGCGCTCTATTGTACTCTCGACCAGGAGTAATGCGTGTCCGGGTCTCGAGCAATTTTAGAGTTCCAGTAGTTATTATCTAGTGGGATGCGAGGTTGCACAAGTGGAGCGCTCAGCATCTTGCAGGGTTGCGAACTGCACCTTCCAGTAAAATTCAGTATCAGAAGACGCCTTATCTGTAAGGGACTTCAGTAGGTGGGTTTTTGTAGGCTTACTTCACATCAGCGTCCGAGG
>SJOL01008063.1:269269-377923 GCA_004794785.1 Opisthorchis felineus | reverse complement strand
AGTGTTTTCAAATTCCTTGATCGAGAGCCGAATTCTAGGACTGATTAGGATCGATTAGATCTGGGGCAATACGGCGACAATCAGTTAGTCCATGTCTATCACGTTTCACCTAATCTGCTGCGGAGCATTCTTTGATCGAGACCTAGTTTGGCTTACAACCCTAAAAAGTATTCTGGTAAGCACGTCTGAACGAATGGTGTATTTCATTTCCGCTGCCTAGCTGTTGTTCAAAATTTCATCTTAATAATGTTGTTATTGAGTGATGGAAGTCTGACACCAGAATTGAAAAAAATGCTGAATATTTAAGTCAGAAATTCAGGGGGGAAAACTTCGGTGTCCCAGTGTTAATTTCTTACTTCGCTGAGTGCATTTTTCGAGACAGCTAGCATATTTAGGCTGCATCATTTAGGGCACAATGAGGTTTGCCAATCTTGTTCTTCTACTGACCAACTCAAACCAGTTTTTCATGCGAGTCCATGTCGTACCACCTATAGGAACATGACCATTTAAGTTCATGTCGTAGGAGGAAACCTGACAGATACGGCATGAGACAAAATGTATCGACCGGCGTTGCGGAAAGTGGAAACCACGTTCATTGATCCTACTGGCTGCTAAGAGCAGCCAGGCGTTTGGTATCATGAATGTTGCCTTCCTGTGCTCCTATGCTCCCACTCTGTCTTGTGCGGGCACTCGTCTACTGAAACGTGCGTAACTATCGGCCTTCTATGACAGATGTATTGCTGGTCTATTCAATCCGCATCGGTCTGTTTCTTCAGCTTTTCGAACTCATGCACCGAGGATAGAGTTATATGGCTTTTACTCCTGATAGTACAAGTAACTGAATTTTTATTAAATCGTAGCTGTTTTGGTAGCTTGTGGCAACATGATCTGGAATGAGTAAGTGCAGCTTGGCAGAACAACGCGAAAGCGTTCGGAAGCCTGGACTGAAAAGGCCTACCGAACCATATATAAAAGACACTATTTCATAGTTCATGTTCCGTAATTTAGAATCACTTCTGTTTGACGTGACTAGGTCTCAGAAACCTTTCACTCAAGTGGCCAAATAATGTAAACAGCCAGATATTTCCAGTAGGAAAGTACATTCCAGTGCTGGATGGCTTGTATATAACTTCTGGGAAAAAAGTGGAGGTCTGTCTTCGGTGCTTCAGAAGAGTTTCAAAACTCCTCTATGTGACCGAACTCAACACGCCTGCAAAGCTGGACGATTCATGGTCAGATGGTTTAGTGTTCCCTTATGGTAAGCTTGGCCGCAGAAGAACCTCCATAGGGGTTACAACCAACCCGGAGTCGTTTTCTTTCCGGACATCTTCCCTTACAAGAAGCTGAAAGATGTTGACAGTAAAAGTGATGGAATATACACCTCATTTTTTTCAAAAATTCCAGATAATGCTCGCGAAAACATCATTCTAGATTCACGCGATTGTTTTCGAGTCTATTTTTAACAAAAGTTATAAAGGTAAGGGGTATAGGTATCATCGTTTTAGCTTTCTAAAAACCTCCAGAATTTATGTGGTTTGTTTGGATACCCCACTGCGCTTAAGATTCATCCTCAATCTGCAACAATTCTTTCTGTGTTCTGGTGTTAATGATTTGGCTTATCTTGTACATCTAATTCAACCCATGCCGACTTGTTGCAGAGTATTGTTTCACTAATTGAACCATCAGTCGTCCCAATCGGGATAAAGAACTTTGGCACGAGGTTAGATCACACTATCTTTTAACTTCAGACAGCAATCGACAGCTACCACGGACAGTGCACTTACCCTATATATATATATATATAAAATTTTACCAAGGGACGTAAAAACCGCCATCACAAGCTAACCGGATAACGGATTTGACAAGATCTCACTTATTGCCTGAAGCGAAGAAGTTGGAGACGTAAGTTGAACACCACAAGTTACACTACCAGAAACGATCCTTTTATTAGTAGACGTTACGTCCTACCCAAAGCTGATCACAATATTGGTATTTTGGCTTCCACAAACTAATTCTCATGGTTCCTAGATTCTTAAAATTGTAGTATGTGGATACGATTAATGCGAACTGCATGACTCTGACCAGCGCACACCTTGTCATTTGATACTTGGTGCTACATTCGTTTACTGAGGTTGTTCCAGGCCTGTGTATTTGGTTAACTTATCAAACTGGCTCTCCTGGAACTATCCACCGGCCGCAGCACTTGGTGGTACATCAGTTTTTTTATGCTTACCTAACTGTCTACCACAAATGACATTTGAAACATTGGAATGCTAGCTTAGGAAATAGATTCTGTCCATTTTGTAAAGTAGTCTGGATGTTCTAACATAGATAACAGATCACGCTTAGTTCATTGTGTCTAGAAATCTGAGCATATTGGAGATCGTTTTTGTCCATATGACCAGGCATTTATGGACAATGTGTGATACAGTGATTCTAAACCAAATCACACTTGGTACACCAAAGCTTTTCGGATGAATATCACCAGATTTCCAGCTCTTGGTATTAGTCGACAGCAACATCAGTGTTGAAACCCGAGCGCACCACTGCCGATAAGTATGACAATTTAATTGCAGAAAGCTGTGAAGGGTAGGAAAAACAGAAGCGAAAGAGAAGTTGGACTTAGCGCCAACCTAGTGCAAAAATACGAGGAGCACACACTTTCACCACTAACTCAGACAAACTGGATGAAAACTGACAACAGAAACGTCATTGGCTTCGGTCTTCTGTTGCAGCCACACACAATGAGGATAACAAGAACCCCATCCAGGAAGGTTAGTCGCTCCCACAGCATTCAGACTTTCCAAAAAACACTCTGCTCGCTTGTACAAAGCCACATATTGCCCACTTTTTGTTTAGCGCGCTTCGGATTCGGCACACACAGAAAGAAACGAAATTCTGCATGACTAACCTATCACAGTTTGTGGCGCTAAATACAGACATGAAGTAAAATTCTACCAAACACTTGTTTGTTAATCATATCACTGCGAATCACTTGGAGCTAGTCTATATGAAAAATGATTCAGAGGAACTGATAATCAAATATCTAAAGACGTTTCGAATTCCCCAGTCGCAAAGTCAGAGTATCAAAGCCCGAACTCGCGATCCTTTAGACCCTTTACCATCGTAGCGGTGTATATTACCGATAAAACATGTGAGTAGCGCCTGGTCAGGTGTCAAAATTCAGTGCCCGCATCTGATGGAAGTTTGTTACGGGAATTAGGAACTTGCTTTGCAGCACTCGTCCATTGTTGTCTATCATTTAAAAAATTCCAGGAAAGTTTAAGTGGACGTTTGAGAATGGTCACTTTTCAAATACGCTGTGCTAATTGATTTCTACTTTCTTGCCTAGTAGCTTGTAACAGCTTTCTTCCTTTCACTGCGGTGCTTGGCACTAAGTTGCTCTTCGGAGCTCGATCACTGACCTCCTTTGCCACGCCTTTAGCACCGTTATTGGTTATTAGTCCAACTACTTGGAAATGCTGAACCCTTTGCATGATAATCATAATCTCTGAGGCGATAAGGAAATCGCATGAAATCTCTTATTTCATTGCATGGATATCTCTCAAGGCAAGTAATAACCACGAAAGCACTTCCTTCCTCGGCTACAGCTGTCTGGGAACAAGTGTATTTGTGGGTGATGATTTAAGTTTCAAGCTTGAGAGATCCTGGAGACTACACTAACTCCATTATTTTCACTGACGCTTTGGGAAAGTCGCAGACCAGATTATTGATCGTCACAGATGTACATGTGGAAACCTTAACAAGAAAATGATCTCCACCAGCGAATGGTTTCCGGTAGGTTAGGCGAAAAGAGAAACGAAGTCTTTGCGAACATGCGATAGTTAATGTACCTGTATGTATCCACCAAGTTGGGGTTGCATGGAACTTTAGAAGCGAGCAGTAGATTGCCTTGCGATTCGTAGCTGAAGCAGTTGGAAGCTGTAATTGACCTTCTGTTTGCTTCCAAACTACGGGTCAGGTCAGGGAGGTGTGAGATTTCCGCCGAAGTTTCGACTTTTGTGATACATGCTGATTCCTGCTGACCACTTTTGCATTCTTGAGTATGGGTTTCTGAAATGGGGGATAAGTTTTTCAAGTTTTACTACATTATTTCTCGAGAAAAGAATCTTCTCTAAGTGAACAGAAACATTACACCAATAACTGTAACGACAACTGCCTGTTTAATCTACGCATGATGAAAAAATTGTTTTCTAGACGTAACATGCTACTCATGAGGATGATGGAAACGTTTCGAAAGTTTGCAACAGCTTTCGCCCTTCTTGGGGTCCATTAGGTAGGCGCAGTCCCCCAATTTCCATCAACCCTATGTTCTACTTGAACTAAAATTGGACGGATTTAGACAAATACGCTCATTTGCATATCAATTTGGTTTTGACGGTAGACCCACCTAGAACATAACTAAACCTCTCCTTTATGATGTTCTCAAGCAACTGAGTATACTGCATGTTTCAGGTGGTACGATATTCGAGATATGGCGATAAATTGTATGGACGTAATGCACTACTCATACGGTTCCTGAAAACTCTTCGACAGCCCACGACCGATTTCGCTCTTCTTGGGGCCTATCACGTAGATGCAGTTGCCAAGTTTTCGTCAACTTGGACTCAAATTGGATAGTCTGACTGATACTCTAATTTGGATAAGAATTTGGTTTTGGCAGATGACTTCAACTAAATCCAGCTGAATCTCTCGTTTATGATGATCCGCTTAAGTCTAGACAACAACGTATTGCGATATCTCGAGTATCGTACAAAGTTAAACGTGAGGTGGCAGCGCATTCAGTTGAAGCGGACCATCAAACGAGATTCAGCTGTCAAAATTCATGTGCGAATAAAAATATTTGTCGAAAATTGTGTTTTCTTCTGTCGATATTCCGGTGAGAAACCCAACGGTGGAATTATATCCTTGCGAAACTGTTAGAACTAGTTCAGGAGAAATTTTCATTTGTTCTAAGGCCAGTATAGTTTGATAGGGGGTTTGCACACGTTAAAGCTTGCCTGCTCTTTTTCAACTCTCAATTTTTCCAACTTGTCATTAATGCAGCCTTATTTTACGGTGGATATGTCGCGAAATTCAAGTTGTTGTGAGATATAATACTGGAAAAGTAAACCCCAATAAGCATAGTCGTCTTATTCTAACGAGAAACAAAGTTTAGACTGCACTAACTGTTGAGGACGCTCTCCTGTGAATAGCGACTATGATGTGAGGAACGCTGTTATGCTCAATGTTGTTTTTCGCACATGTCTGCCAAGTTCTGAACTTGACATCATCAAATGCAAAGTAAGTCTAGCTCTACACAGATACCTGTCGAATGTGAAAGGGCTTATCTGATTGTCAACATAAACCTAGGAGAATACCACACATCGGGTGGTGGAAAATGCTCCTAGGTCTCAAAACACTCAAGTTCATGAATGAAGTAACTGTGGCATTGGTAAGTGAAACGCAAATGAAACGCAAACTTTCGATGAAATTCTCGAGATCTTCGCTTTCTTGAATTCCTTGCTTTCGTCTTGTAAAACCTGCAATCGCCTCCATACATTCAGTTCCGCGCAGTTCTACCGTAGTAATGTAGTAGTAGTAGTAATGTAGTACACGAACTACCTACTAAGCGGGGAATATTTTTGCAATGAGCTCGTCAGCTTTTGCTGTATTTTTTTCAAACGTAGGTGTAGGTTATCTCAAAAATCTTCTAGGACATTTCATTCTGTATTTTACCTATATGGACAACTGTAGTACAAATGTGATATTTGTTGATAAGAAAAACAGAAGATCTACACGAAGCCCAACTCTCCCTTCAGTTGTATCAAGTATGGAACATATCCCTTATGATTATACTCCGTATGTATTTTCCGGCGCAGTCAATCAAAAAGTATTATTTACATACACCAGCCATGAATGGATGTATCTAGCCGTGACAAACAGTTCAGCTGAAGCGTCACAAGATATATATTCAGAACTATCAATATACTCTCATGTTGCTGCCGAAGCGTTTTCAGCAACTTTGTGAGTAGTGTGTTCAGAGACAAAATTTTCTCGTGCTTTTCCCGTTTAGCCACAAAATGGCATGACTATCTAGATTTCAGTAACTTTCATTGGTAGTAACAAAATTAAATCACTACATAACATCTGGTACTGGAAGAAAATAAGCTTATCAATTTTCTGTTGGTAAATGCTGCAAGTGCTCCATAACTTACTGGCTCATTCATAATGTAATACTGGTTTTTATAATTCTATATAATCAAAAAGCCCATAAAATACATGCGTCACTAATCAACTAAGATTTGCTTGAATAGTCCTCGAAAGTCTTTCACTAAATGTAGCACTTTTACAGTTGTATAACTCAGTGAGTCCAGTAGATGACTGGTTGTAATAGTTTTCTGTCTTCCATCTCGTGAAGCGCTTGTCTGAACACTCCATGCTGTCTTACCGAAAATCAATATGCTTTTCTGTGCCTGACTCCTTTGCAATCATATATTCCTGAAAAAAACCACACCCATCTTGGGAGACACGTGCTGAATGCTTTTCAGTCGGACCAGGTTCGACTTAGACAAAGGTAATCACCAGTCACCAACAGATTTTCTTTCATACGTCAAACTCTTTGGGATACACTTCGCTTACTCCAAGTTAGGAAGAGCTTTCTACAGTTGTCCCTATAGTAGAGAAACCAGCAACTGTAAACGAAAAAATTGGTTTCTTCTGAAGGGATCAATAAGACTGGAACTCGAGGCAATAGACACTCCTGGTTGTAACAAGCAAATCCAAAATTTCCAAATGGTAACAAAGCTTTAGATGCTTGGTTTCAGAAAAACGCTGATTTACAGGAACCACAATGTAACAAGACAATATAACAAGACTATGCTGGGCAGATGAACGCATCAGCTTGTTAGTATAAAGGTAGTCCTCTGAGGACGTTAATTATGAAGTAGTATGTTTAGAGGATATCAGGACAGAGACCAGCATCTTAATAAAGTGCCCCATGGAGCCGCCCAAGAACCATTGAAATGGTTTTCCAAGACCTTAGCAGTCAAGCTGTTTGTGTCTCTGTGCATCTGTCAATTTATGCTGTATATATTTGATACCTCATGAGCATAGCGAGGGAAATCAACACCAATTGTCAAAGGGAGTTTAAGGATGCATTAGTCCATCCATAAGTTGAACAACGAGTAAGTGATTCTTTATGTAATTGATGATTTAGTTTCTTAAACGCTCACTTTTCGGAAGGCCCAAATGGCCTTGTAAGATATCATCAGTTACCTTTAAATGAGGAAAAGATTTCTAATATTCATGGTATGAATCTGCAAATCCTAGCCCAATTGTTTCGGGTTTGATTCCTTTCTCCGCTTTGCGCACTCTTATTGATTCTCAATAAATTTAAAGCAGTTTGATGATGCCGCTCAGTCTTTTGATATAATCTGTGCATCTAACTTCAGTTCCGAAAAATAGGCTCCAAAATTTTAGCATGCTCCTGTTGATTAACTCTAAATAAAGAACGAAGTACAGTTGTGTGAAATAGTTTGAAGCCTCCCTACAGGGACTTTCATGCGCGTCTGCTCACTGGCCCTGAATGCAGTGCATTACGAATGTCTTCTAGCCTCTGGATGAGCCGAATGCTTGCAGACGATGTCACCATGCGTTCAACTATATTCGGGTTTAAATCCTAAGCCTACTGGGATACACACGCGCTTGAAAACGTTCATTGTCATTCATAAATATAGACTTGGTGGCACATTAATAGCTTAGAGCAAAGTGTTCTCTACAGCAGATAATGAGGCTTGGTAAACTACAACAGGCTCCCAAATTTAGGTAGGTGTCTTCTGTCAGGGGGAAAGGCGGTATTCTCTGTTTTGTCACCTGAAGCGTAACGTCTTTTGGCTGCATAAAACCATGAACCATATAACCACAAGTGCTACCCTAATAAAAGCTCAAGACTGCCGCGGTTGTTTTGCCTCTGGGGAATTCTTCGTTTGATGGCAGCCAAATCCATTCCCTGTTTCATGGTGAATGAGGGCAGCACCACAACAAAGGAAGGGTATTCAAGGTCGTGTTATCAAGTCTTTTCTATTCTTGTTAGTTTCACTATCCTCTCAGTCGCTCAGAAGCTTAAACGTTATTTTGTTCCGGAAAACAACCAACTTTTGGAGAAACAGCTCACGGGAAATCTGCATATTCCGAAGCTTTATGTTTACATCACAGAGGCGGAACATCAACAGCTGAAACCCATGGGAACTATATTTTCACCTAAGCGTGATGCTCCCAAAATATACAAGGACATTGGCAATGTTGTAGAATATAGGTAGCTCGGGTGCGCTGCTTGGTTGTTGGTCTGTTCGCCGAGCTTGGCAGTTGGATTGCAAACGGTCAGACCCACTCAACCCCACACTGACGATGTCACCTCGATTGGTGATGAAACGTTTGCAATCCAACTGCCAAACTCGGCGAACAGGCCAACAACCTATACAAGGACAAATCATGTACATGAACAATTCTTTTTAGCACAAAGTTGCATACAGGCTGCTTAAATTCCTGGACCCAGTATGCAAAAAATTTATCCCCTCATTGTTTAAAGAACTCCTTCGAACTGGCAGACAATCTGGATAACAGGGTCGTGAGTTCCCAAAACTTATTTTCCCTTGACGTTGATTTGTTATTCACCATTGTACCCATTCGTATTACAGTTAACATTTTGTGATTTTATCTCCCTACATAATCAGAATCTTACTTACTAAAGTAAAAATTGGCTTTACTCTGTAAAGCAGTATTAGATTTGAATTTGAGGGACAAGTCGATAAATGACCAGTCCTTTAAGCCCAACATTAGCGGATATCTTTATGGACATGATTGAATAAGACATTGTTGATCAAATTTCAAGGTATGTGCTGTATAAGCAATCTGTTATCGACGCTTTCGTTATTTCTGATGTAGAGCTTTTCCAGTCCCTTCTAGACACCCATCCTAACGTCCTTGTTGCATCTGAGTGAGGATCAAAGGACAGTCTACCTTTTCTGAGTATACTTATTTGTAAACGTAACAGCGGGTCCCTGTATCGTTCTATCTACCGAAAGAACACGTGCAGTGGTCAATATTTACAGTTTTCCAGTTACAGCCCAACAGTGAGCTGGTAGGCGCATTATTTTACACAGCAAAGAGATTATGTATCCCAGATCAAACATTGCACGAGTAGGAATTCCTGCTGCAGCATGGTTAGCCAGGGAGTTTCGCTGAAATTCACAGAAGAGCCGGAATACAAGAAGCTCCGGTTCATTTAGCCAGCAAGAAAGGTATAAACTTGTTTTTTTATTTCAAACAAGACCACTTTCACACAAAAAACTTAGGAAGAAAGCTCTTCGGTAAAACGTGTTTACATTGGAGCCGGACTATGTCTCATACCGATCAACAGAAGGTTTGCACTGCACAAGCGTGAGCCCAGGCAGTTTAATCTATCTGCTACGAGTACTCAAGGGGCCGCGGAAAAGCTTACATCGCAGGACGGGCAGACGCCTAGTGGAAATTGCGGCAGAACACATTCCAAAATATGTAATCCAAATACTGTCAGAAAAACCGTCGGGTTAAAGATCAAATCTCAATCCTGGATCGTCAACAGCCAGACACTGTATTGACCCAGTCAGCTTCCTCCAAATCCATTTCGGGCAACACAAACCCAATGATTTTAGCGATAGGCTAACCGCTGTTGATCGAATCAAGCCAGGCTAGATTATGTGCGCAAAAACAGCTGAAGCAAACGATTGGGCCGCCGTGGTACTGATCAGGTGACTTTACAGGAATCAGTCAAACGGCATTTGTTCAACAATATATCCTACTTATATATATATATATATATATATATATATATCGCATATTTTTCTTCCGCGACTGAAGAAAGTAAAAACTTTTTAACATATCGCAGCGTGTCTTCTGTCGGTCCTAAGGGGAATTTTACGCCCGTTTGTTGCTTTACGTTAACTAAACTATAAACCGCCTTGATTTCTTCGTGTACGTTTGAATTCGGAGACGTTGTATAACTTTCACCGCGACTTCCTTTCTAATGTTTTCTAATGCTTTAGAGTATTATGAAGCAAAACTCAACATCGAACGGACGCGCTTCCGCTGAACCTGAAGTACCTCAAAGAACTCTCTTGTGTAAATGACTTCTAACGTCAGATTGTTGCGCACAACTCAACTTGTATCGTTGGGATCTAAAGCATGCTTAATACTCATATTTGTTCATTGGAGTAAGTCAGAAGCAGGTAGGTTTCTAGTGGATGGGCTGCTTTTTGTGTTGTCTTTTTGCTAAGAAATTATCCTGATCAGATTGCATAAAAGAACTGATCGTATACTTTGACAAACAGAGCTGGCGCATTTGGTTCCGACCATGATCAGGTAGTCTCTTTCCGACTCACAAAATCAGACCACGGAACCAAAGCCGATGAGGTTTCGTTGAAAACCTTGACCAGGAGCAACCGAAATTTTCAACATTTTCCCACTGCTGAACTGGGTCGTAAACATAGCGTCACAAACTAATCATTTTTGTCCTACAACTGTTTGCAATCAGATTGTAGCGGTTCCTTGATGGTTTTCCAGTCAGTGTTACTGGGAACTTCGACATCTGCTGCCAAAGTAATTTTATCCAAACCGATTCATTTAGCATAGTTTGCCCTGGTTTGCCTTTATGTCCCGCCACTCGCTTGTCAGCTGCTTATCTCTTATCTCTACCCTATCATGTTGACCAAGTAAGCAATTTGGTTCTATGGACATTGTGGGGTCTACAGCCACATGCTCCCTACTGTGAGTATAAAGTACGCTCGGATTGTTGATTCCCTAAAGTGCGTAAGGAGGCAGGAAGGAAAAAAAGCCTGATAAACTCTTTTGTCTCCAGCCTTTCAATGAGCCTCGTAAAGGGGATTTATCATTCGTAATGATATTCACAGTGAACTGATTTGTGCTTTCATGCGACCTGTTATGTCGTTTGTTCGTTCGTTCAAAATAACCTGGTTTTATGGGCTTCAACAAATGAATCATCCCAGATTTTATAGACAATCTAAAAGAACGCGCAATCTAGACATAGCATCTTGTGGTTAAATGCTTCGTTTTCACAAAGCGAATTGAGTAGGTGTCTAAAGTTGGTAGGCCACAACGAGTCGGGAATTCCAAGGCCTCACAGCTACTGGGTAATTTATCATGCCGTGCGGAACTGGAAATGATGGTGAAGTCAAGAACAACTTATGTTTGCCCTTCTAAACCTGTAATTCAAACCAATTATCTTGCCAATTTGCGTGTGCTGGATAGGCGATTAGCTCGATAACCAACAAAGTGCATGCTGAAGGATGTGATGCACAACCTCTATATGTAAACGGAGTGTGATAGCATTCGGCTGCAGTGTTCGATAAACCGTTTTCCTCTTCTAGTTGCTCATTGGCAGTGGACAGTAGACTTACAGAGCTTCTGCATTTTATATTGATGGAACGAATCAAGATTTATCATATCAAGGCGTGTGCGCTCTGTTTGTCAGGAAGGTACAAACTTCCGACGTAGACTAGACTGCCACAGTGATTTCACCAAGTTACTGCCTGGCGTCCGGTAAAACATCCGATCTCACTGTAATCTACAAAACATTATTGCGAAACCTATCAAATAATATGGAACTTAATAACATGAGGCTTTTGAAAATGTTTGTGTGCAGCTAACAGAGTGAAGCCCTTTTAGGGAGGGTGGTAATACCGCTAGTTCAGGAGTTGATAAACTCAGTTAGTGAAGAGACAACAAACGACTTTTGTACTGTGGACAGAAGCTCATATGCCTCGGAAGAAGTTTATAGGGATCGGAAAAGCTACTGCGAAATGCGGCAGAATCCATAGAAGCGAATAACGGTGCCGCGGTATGGTAGACTATCTCATCCTGGCACAAAACCAAGTGTTCCTTGAAGCTACCTTTGTTGCTGAGTTGAAAACTGAAATACCTGTGTGTGTGTGTGTCACGAAGCTGCATAATGGGCTAAGTATCCAACTTATTGTCCCACTTTTCTAGAAGCTTTATTGTTCTACCACAGCCAGAATGGATCCACCGTAAGGTCTGTTTGAAAATAACAATGTAAAAGCTTGTTAACTTTATTTTTCCTTCCGAAAGCAACTGGTAGCGACTGAGGATATGTGCTTAGTTCGACGTGCGCCTCCTATGTCAGCGAACCTTGTGAACCAGAATCTCTCCCTACCCGAACAGACTCTAGGTGGTAACCAGTGACCTGCACTCAAGACAGGAATCAGTCAGACATGCAAACAGTATCCAATTGAATATGAATGCATAGTTGGGCTTCAATACGAGTTTATCTATTCTTTCGTCCCAGTTATCCAGGAAGCTTTTGATAGTAAACTCAGCTCTATATATTAGGTCATCCCTTCGGCCCTATATGTACAGGTAGAAACAACAGTAGTCGCATCACAACTTATCCTTCTGATTTTTTAATTACAAATAGTTTTACGCGTTTAGCAGAACAGAATATGTCACTGAATTTGCTCTGTTTTGTATCCCAATTGTTCGGAGTGTCCAGTCTCCGTTGGAGAAAGAAAGTGTTTGATGTCATTTAGGGAAACAACTAAAAATGGCTGTTTAGCTTCAAGGAGAACCGACAACAAAAAAGCTTGATTTCGTGCAATATGTCGAACTGCAACCCAATTGGCCAGTACGAGAACAAAAAACTACATCAAACGCGGAAGTACGAGCGGCTAAGCAGACTCAAGAATATTAGACTGCGATACAAACTAAGAACGGACCAATCAGACTGAAGTAAGGAAACTACCCAACATGTAAATCACCATCACAACCAACCAAAGAACAAAAACCAGGAAAGGACCAATCGAAAATGGACCTGAAACACCTCGAAGCACCCATCCAAACAACCAGTAGACTACGAGACATACAGACCACAAAGCGGCACAGATCATGATTGGGTCAATAATGCTAAAAGGAAGGTATATATCAATTAGCCAATCACACGACAGGATATTAGGTACTCTTCAAAAACTATATAAACGTAGCTAAGCACGGAGGAAGCACCCACTCAACTGCGCACTGACGATGTCTCGTCTACTGGGGACAAAAAATTTGCAAGCCAATCGCCGAGCTCCGCGAACAGATCAACGACCATCCGATCAACCACCAGTTGAGTTCATGCAATTAAGTAAAGTAAACTTTAAACTTAACCAGCAACAGAGCTTCGCACACCGTCTTTAGAATTTGTTTGATTTGTCAAAAACTTCACTAAACATTTGAAATCAACTAATTCGGCTTTAGGCACATCGTCTTCAATTTAGGCCCGGTGTTTGGCCTTGTGGAACTGACAATGGTAATCTCTGTGCAGCTAAAGAGATCGTCAGAAATAGTACGCAAAACAGTCGAGCATATGTCGGGTTCATAAAAACGATCACGCTTTCCGTTCACATCTCATTCTAGAGTTAGCACTGTCGACAAAAAATTATATGTCCGCACTACGCAGAATCCGAAATTGTCTACATCATTGATGTATCCGTTATGCCCCAGGATACAAGAGCCTTTGAAAGGATAGATAGTGGACCACTGAGTCACTAACTGAATGCAATGACCAGTCACATAGGTGTCTTTTCTAGGGAGAGATGGATTTTATATGGATTTTAGATAGATGGATGTTAGACTCAAGGAACACTCCTTAGAATGGCATATAAAACATTCTACATTAATTTAAGACTTCCTGAATCTATTCATTCTGCCCTGTACAAGCTAGCATAACGTCAACCGGTTAACAACCAATCATGTTGGATGGAGGAAAAATGAGCTGTAATCCCCTGAGATCATAAAAGCTCGCACTGATGCTTCGATAAACCAATCACGAACGTAAAGAAATTTCCTTTGATCCAGTTTAAGATGTATTCGTGTAGATCCGTTAATAATACTTTGATTCCCGCAAGTACGCAGTGATTGTGCGACGTTAGCAAAATGTGTAAATGGCTGTAATAGTTGAAAATGTTTTCTTTATTTTCTTTAGAGGAGAAAGTTCACACTTCAGAGTGTGAAATCGATTGCTGAATTGCTCTGTGAGCTTGGGAATTTTATTGCACGTGTTTATCACCAATTCGGCTAACAAAACGTCAATGTGTACGTATTTCAATCGATATTCCACTGAACCAAGGTTCACCGCCGCATCACGGAGCACTGGTAATATCACCTCGATTGGTGACAAAACGTTCTCAACGAAATCAGCAGGCTCATTGAACAGTACAACTGCCAACGTGTTTTTACGTATTTCTTTCCAAGAGTTTGTCGGCAACCCCAAAACAAAGTGGTCCTTCTTTTGAGACACCTAATGCCTAGCCGGTGGGAATTGAAATAAATTTTATCCGGTCAAATCATATCAGATATCTTGGTTGTGGTTATCTTTTGCTACGTAGCTACTATTGTCCGCGAACAAAGCACCGGGGTTTTGTAAACCCGGATACGAGCAATCAAATTTCGGGGATGACAGTAAATTCACCGATCTCGGAGTAATTCGCAAGCAAACCGCTGAGCTTTCTCGAGCTCTTCTTTCTGGACGTTTTGATATCGTGCTGTAAAGCGTTTGAGAATCTTAAAAAATGGTGTGGATGTCTATCATCAGGAAAATCGAATGTGGCTGAACTGAAGACTGTTCTGCTAGGCCCAACACGATCGAAAGTTTATGCATATACCAATGGGCTGCCTCATGATGACTGTTCCCATCACTTTGTCCAAATCAAAGCCGAGTTCTGTACAATGTAACAAGCAGTGCTTCAGATATAGTAGCAGCGGCGCTGCACACAAGATCGATGAGGAATGCCTATGTTGATTTTCCGGAATGTCAACCGGCCTCCGGAGCTCATCTTCGTGCGGAGTATATCGTAGTTTAATAAACCGGCACTTCTACAGAAAGTTTCATTGTGAACATTTCATTCTGACTTATTTAGTTCGATAACCCCTTTTTGACGTGTAGCGGACGACCAGTTTTTGTATGTCGTAGACCCTGCTACTTCTACTGGTGGAGTGCCGTTTTTAAACCAATCTTCCGTTGATGGTCCCACGTGTATCTGAGAACAGACCTCGTAAGTCCCTAAAGACTGTGAACCTGAGGGTCGTTTCAGGCAAAAATCATGAAGCTACTACAGTCACGGATGACTTACTTGCAGCATTTGCATGTTCTGTTTGTGCTGTTGGGTGAGTGTTGCTAGCCAAAACCTTCGGTTCTTGGTTGACATGAGGAATTCGTTTGTGACTGAAATCTCTGCTGTCACCTGCGAGTAGTTTGACCTGCTTCTTGGGAGTGTGTCGCTTGTCATTGTGTTCTGGGTGGATCGCCTGAAAAAATATAAGATGTAGACTGTTAGCAGAACCAAAAAATAGGAATTCTACGAAAATGAAGGTCACGACTTTATAACATGCGGAGAGACTATAGGGAGAAGCTCATTGCTATCTTCCTGTCCATTGGTCAACTTTCACGCTAATCCACATACCAACTGAAACGTGAAGCGGCCTTTGTGCAGCACAATCAGTTGAAGAATATCATAAACGAGCGATTCAGTTGAGTCTCCCATGAAAACCAAATTGATTTGCAAATGAGTGTATTTGTCGAAATCAGTCCAATTTGGGTTCAAGTAGGACAAAAGGTTGACGGAAACTCGGGGACTGCGCCTACCTGATGAGCTCCAAGATGAGCGAAACCCGTCGTGGGATGTAGAAGAGTTTTCAGCAAACTTGTGAGTGTTTTTCTCCATGTTACTCACCTTTAGCTTTGGACCATAATGGTTAAAATACGTGGTATTGTGAAATCTCGAGACAACTAAGCTTCCAAGCATTTTTCGTGTTCTTAGCGAGTAGTTACCTATCACTTAATAGATAGGGTCACCTACGAATGGTATTTTCAACGGACTGTGTAAGTTTGTTAATTGGAATTGTTAATCAGGAATACACTTGCCGGGCCTCTTAGTTAACTGCACAATTTACAGTAAATTTATGCTCGTGTTACACAGTGTTTCTGAAGACACATGCGGATGTCCACCATAAGAGTTAAACTCTCACGTTAAAGTTAGATTCCACAAACAAAAGAAATATGTCCAGTCACCCAATCTTCAGAAATAAAACTGGCGGTTTCGGTCAGTTTATTGTATCACACTCAGAACTTTCGCCGTTTCTTAAACGGTCAATGGAATCAATCATTACAACATTCTGAAATGAGTATGTAGCAGTGCAATTTCCACTAGCGCGCCATGTTAGCCAAACAGCAAATGGTTGCCACGTATTAATGACAGAGCCCGGTGGCATCATTGCCTAGTTCGGTTTTGAAACCGATTCCTTTACATTGTCCCCTTTAACTGGAATGGCCTTAACATACGTAAAAAAGATCAGCACAGTATAAATTCGCTGAAATTGCTCACTTTGAAAATAGGCTAGATGCGATGCTTGCACCGGATCCCATACATCTACGTGCGTCCGATGATACAAACGATGCAGAGTAACCACTCATCCGTGTTTGTATGACAGTGTAGTCTAGGAAAAGCGGAAGTTTTCATACTGTACTAACTGGGATGCACGATTCACCTATGGCGTTTTTACCCCACAAATGCGAGATATTGGAACGGATTAGGGGGTTTGGGAGATTTGTGATCTGATATACGCATAAGAAATATAAATGCAAACAGGCTGGCAGATGGTGTAGTTATGGGCTTGGTTTCTCTTGTTCTAGTTACTCTGTGAATAAATTCATCTTCTTTAAGTTCTAAAAGTCAAATCCGAAAGGAAAGAACATGTTTCTTTAATTTAGAAAAATCCCAGCTACTATTCTGACTTGTTTCACAAGTTCCACAGGCGTAATTAAAAGACTCAAATGGCTTCATTGCCTAGATCTAATTCATTAGGAAAGGCCTGACATTCAAATATAGATAATATCTAGATGACTTTCTATGCTACGTTGCGTTGTAAAACACATACCGGGAACCGAAACTCACAACATTCCCGTTCGTACGGGGAAGTCAGGAGTGTAAGTAAAACCAATGAAATCAGTTAAATATGATGAAGGTGATGTGGTGAATAGAAATCCGAAATCAACCCTAAATGATGTCGATAATGCTCCAACGGACTGTTGGCGGCGTTTTAACGTTTTTCTCTGCTTATTGTCTTCAACTTCTAGGCCAATAAAACATTAATGTAAAGTCCTCCGAAAATTTATGAATATTTCGAATCGTGCTGTTCGAAGGGGACATGTTTTGGGAGAGGAGTTAAATTGGGATTTTTTTATAGCAATCTAAGAACCAGCATCGCATCCAGCATTGGCAAGTAAAATGAACGGAATCTTAGGTCAAATGGATAGGATAGGTTTGTTTACACTGAGCATAGGAAGAATGGCTTTGACATCAAGTACGACAGATCCAGCGGATAGCACAGCTTACGCTGAAGGAACTTCAGGAAACCAAGAGACAACCTACAAACCATCCATGCATCAGTTATGTCAGCTAATGCCTTAAATGCGTGGCTATCTACCCCAACATCCTCAAATCAATGGTGAACGAAGCTGTGGCGGCTATAACCACTGTACAGCAAGTACACGGTTTTTACAGTTGAAGATGATGGGGATGGGGATGACAAACCATCCTGGGGTGAACAAACTGAGACAGTTGCACCATCAGCTGAATCGAAAACCTATTGGGTTTCATACCCTTGTTTATTGTTGGGTTTGGGCGAGATGGCTCAGTGGTTAGAGCGCGAATTTACTGACCGAAAGGTCCATGGTTAGAACCCGACCTCTGCCTCTCGACTCCCCCTGTCTAGGCTTAGGTAACCTGGCAGTATCCCAGCCCTCGTGCTTCCATCGGGTGGCATAGCAGCTAAGCACCGAAAGGGTGCTACAGCTGAACGACTTATTGTTGGGCTTAGTTTTAGCATGTAACACTTTGTGACCATTTCAAGACAATGTCGACCCATCAGTCACCGGATATTCCTTATGGAAATTGGTATTTCCAGATGAGGTGGCATCAAGTTAGTGCACCACCATAGGTCTCAGAAGAAGACCTCATCAACAATGGAACATCTGAGGAAACAATAGCTTAGAATTTTGTGACCCGGGATAAATGGGATAAACGGATAAATGGGGGCTATACTACACGTTCATCTAAACAAAATCTGTGGACATGTGTAGGTCTCTCATACAAAATTGTCAATAAACACTAGAGGGAACAGCAATACTCAGTTGCTTGAAAATTCTAAACTGAAATAGTAAAAAAAGAGAAAAACTGTAGGCATCCGGGAGAGTGGAATGTTAGTTCTTGAGTAAAGTGACCATAACTAGGCTGAACGTAATTTTGTTGTTCCAGAAATGTTCTCTTGTATTACTTTGGTACGAAAAGTAACATCTATTGGAACGCGACAATTCCGTTATGTAACTGTCAACAAAAATGCCGGCTTGTCCTCAAAACAGTTCTCGGTTGCCATGCTGAAGTGCAACAGCTCGCGTTACCAAGGGTTACATGGTCACGTCATATACCGCCTTCTCACCAAGCTAGAGAGCCGACAGGACTTTGCGCTTCGTTGCATGAATCTTTTGTCACTTGGGGCTATCAATCATACTTGGCCATAGCAGCTCTGAATACCTAAGCAGAAAATATTTATTTGATGAACACTTGAAAATCATGCCTAACTGGATTAGGCTTTGAGCTGAATCAAACCTATGTACCTCAGCCTGGTTTCGTATATAATTAAATAAACAAAAATCCTGCACGTCTCTCGTCTTTTTGAGAAGACTGCACAGTTCTCATCAAACATTAGAGAACGGTTCCAGAACTAACTATTTCATTGGTACTACAGACCGTCTTCCTCTACGCTGTAAAAGATCTACTCAAATACTCTTACAAAGAAATTTGAATTTTGCTGATCCTGAAAGCCGAAGGACTAAGGAATGAACCAGAAAGCCAGGCGTTTGAGGGGGGCTCGAACATATCTCGACTAACAGAGTACATTGTTTGCGACAGGAATACAAAATTCCTAAAACTTTGGTGAGGTAAAACGATCCATGTTTTGGATAAATACATACAAATGCAAGCAAATGTTTAGGGCATTTACCATCGTGGACGCATTCTGAAAAAATATGACACAAGGGTCCAAGAATTTGTGTAAGTCACCTTCTACTCGAGTTAGCGTAGAGTCAGTAACTTCAACGCGCGTGTGCAAATTTAGGAGCAATATTTGTTACATCAATTTATAAAAATGGTGACCCACGTGCAACAATTATATTATATTCGTCTAATTTACAATTTGGAAAAACACCACTTTCGTTATTCCTTACAGATTTTTGTTAAAGCTTCCATCTGCCTATTCTGCATTCCAAGTAACACATTCTGTATTCACATATGTTCCAACCTAAATTCTAATTTTCAGCTGCTCTCATTCGTACCAACCTTGTGTGTGTGCAACGGTTACTGGATATCCCAATAAGATTATGGTGTGAAACTAATGGGAGTTTCAATCCCACAGAATCTGTCTAGGTAAGAGTGAGTAAGACTTGCGCATCACACTGGACGCGTCCTCCAGTTGTCAAGCCTCAAAGAATGCAGGTAACAAGGAAGTACTTGGTACCGCTCGTGATCGGTCAAGCCCACCGAACCACACTCTAAAGACTGGACAATTACATCAGCCAGTCTATCCGTGGCTGGCCACGTCTGTCAAAGGACAACCCAGTTTACCATATTCAGACCGGTAATCAACATTGTAGGCTCGGCCTCCCAAGCCTGTGACAAACCTTCCCGATAAGCTGAAAGGCGCGTATAAAGAAGCTTCCTTCCACACAGTGCCGAGTACTGCACAATGTGATTAATCGTCATGTATTAGCGAGATTGTTTGGGATCTCAGCCTTCCGATCCGCGTCCAAGGTCAGTGCGTGAACAATAAGAAAGAAATGGTTGCTACTGGGGCAACTGTACAACAGCGTTGATGGTTGCGGTTGTTGCGATAGTTGGTCGGTCCACCTCTTTTGAACCGACGGTTTGTTTTCCAGAGCGCCCGCTCCCTCGGGTATTTATCCGCGGTATCCAGCTCCGGTGTGCCTAGGACAAGGGCCAGAATCGTGCGGTGTGATCATGGTGGCCAGGCGGTCTTCTGTCGTGAAAACTGCGGTCAATCGGGGGGTTTGGTGCACATGCTGCAGTCCCACTGGATCACAGTCGGTTTGCAAGGAAACTCGAGAAACGTCTCCATCGGATACACAGAGTTCGGGGAGCCTACTTCGGCGTCTTTCAACAAGCTCGACCAAATCGCTCTGGGGGAGTATATATGTGGTGAAAGATATGCATAGTTGGAAAGCAAATGCATCCATCAGTCTAGTTACAGAACGTTTGCCCAACCGACTATTCACTTTACCAATAAGTTGTCACGCATTACCGTCAAAACGATACGGGCCGGCTCCTGAGACTTCTTTTGAATTATCGGTGATAAAACTTTCTTTCGAATTTTTTGGCGATGTTGTGAAAAATGGGTGATTCGGGTGATTCATGACATCATGACATCAGAGTTTCACAGTGACGATTTGTTACCGTACAACCAAAATTTATTTGGAAGCCTTATTGTGAAGAAAGGAACTATTTTGGATGTGGAAAGGACTTTGCGCTATTTTACCACAATCATTCCGAGCTGCCCACACCTCCAGCAAATCTGGATAAAAACTGCCAACAAGAACGATACTGATATCGATTGATAGCCATATCTTGCAGCGTCTCTAGCCATGCACAGTGGGGATCATAAGGACTGAATCCCGGGAAGTGAGTCGCACCGACAGCACCCAGACTTTTCGTAATCGACTTCATTTCACTCTACCAGTGTAAGGGTGTATAGTACCGATGAAGCAAGCAAGTAGTCAATGGTCTGATGTCCAAGCTCCTACCCCGCATCCGATGGAAGATGGAGGGTACTACGTAAATTATGGAACCTCCTTGCAGTTTTAGTTTACTATTATTTAATATTCAGTGAACGTCTAGGAAATTTAAAGAGGACGCTTGAGAATGTTCGCTTTTCGATGACTCTGTGCAGATGAGATGTTTACATTCCTGCCTAATGGCTTGCAACTGCTTAGTTCGTATTTGCTAATTAATATGTTCGCATCGAAGGGCTTTTCTTCTTCCACGAGGTCAAAAGCTACCCACTCTTTTTGCGCCACTCTGAAGGGTGCACGGAGAATAGCACTTTCTTCGGCAAACTGTGGTTTTGCATTAGCAGTACGTAACCGAATTGCCGCAGCTATTGTGTTTGGACACCCACCTTTATTGAAGGCTTTGCTGCGCAATCGAACACTTCCTTTCTAATTTCGGATTCGCCGGCAGCAACCTATACGGTTCCGAGACAACGGTTGTCGAAGGGGCCACGCTTCATAGAATTTGGGTGCACTGCTTTGCTGGTGGTCTGTTCACCGAGTTTCGCCGTTGAGTTACAGATTTTTCGTCACCGAATGAGAGAACATTGTCAGTGCGGTTTGAGTAGCTTGTCGATTGGTATCGAGGCGTTCGCAACTCAACCCTCAACCTCGGTAGACAGACCAGTAACCCACCACTCTTGTCGTTGGCATCACTACTCACGAGGCACTAGTAGCTGGAAGTGTTTGAAACCACGCCGTAGCAGAATAGTTGACACTGACGGTTAGCTAAATAATAGCCCGTAGAAAACATTCATGGGAGATATACAGTGAACATCCCTGCAAGATATCTAGCGGGAGACTCTTATTTCTGGTGACTGCTGACGTGTCCACCGAACTTGGCGACTGGCCTTTAAAGGTATCCTCATCGACTCAGAAGGCACCGTCAGCGCGCGCCAAGCTCGACCGTGAATTGTTGATATCTCCATTTATGACTAAACGCTTTCAACCCGATTTCCCAACTCGTTGACTGGGTTAACAACCAATGGATACAGCAGGGCTACTAATATTTCGACAGACTTCCAAGTCCCGTTTCTTTCTGCATAATTTCGCTCCAAAATTAATCTTGGTTCATTTTTCCAGGTCATCGCTACGATCAAATTCCTGGGAGATGTATAATCTGATTATCTGTAGCAGGTACTTTTGTTTTTCCTCCAGCTGTTGACATGTCCAGGTTTATTTGAGGTGAATCACTACTTCACAAAAGTATCTGGTGTAGTTGCAAAATTGAGTTGCTTACTTTAACAACAACTGATGTTGCTTGGTCATCTGTCATTCATTTTGAGACACCGTGTAGAGATATGACCCTCTTGAATGACACCAGATTCGCATCGGCATGAACTAAGATGTGACATGAGTTCTAATTTGTACGAGAAAATGAAAGAGATTTAGAAGGACTAGGGTACTTTTAGTACTGTCTATCTTCGGCAACGGGCCTTGATGACCCTCGCTGTACTTAGCTGGTGGTGTCGCAAGGTATGGCTGTCAAACGACGTCAATGGCGTCAGTTTCTGACCACATTGCTTGGGTGAGATTTTGAACGTTCCCCTAGCTGGGCAGATGTGATATACTGACACCAAACTACCGCTCCTTTTTTACGTCACCCTTATTTTCATGAAATATCTCTTTAAATCAGTTGGCGTGGTTGCACAACAACAACCAGTATTCTAACCCTAGTTGTGTTGTTTTTTTTATGGCGAGTGCAACAAAAGTTATTACTTCTCTCACTGTGGTGATAATTTTACTTTGCGCAAACAGTATAGATTATTTCTCTTGTCAACACTTACTAGTCCAGTTTGCTTGATCTTTAAAGCATGTTCCTTGGTAAATATGAGTGGGGTCACCTTAATGCATGCAGCTCCGTCCCTCACTGAAGATGACGTCGAAAATGAGCCACTACTCTGAATATTCCGCAAAACCATGGCCTCCATGATCTGCTGTGTGAAAGCTTCAAATGGGAACGAATACCCCTGAGGAATGACCGATTCCACAATTCTTTGTGATGGCTTTTTGGGACCTACTATATAGACGCAGATCATAGATGAGTTGGTCATCGGAACTACCGTACGAGGATTGCCCTGACTGCAATTAGTAGGTGCATGGAGCAAGACCCGGAGCATACACTGAGTAATCCTTTAGGAGTGATTACAGTTATTACGTCCACATATTCGTGTGGATGTGCTTTGAATTGTTACAGTCCAACTCATATGTATGGTTTGCTTTGAAAGCAAACAGGTCTGCGCAGGCAGGCGTGTGAGGTATTCGCGTTTTTTACCTGTCAACTGAGCTAACTGTGTTGCGATTTCATATACACAACCCATTTGTACATAATGATCAGGGAGGAATTCGTAGGAGCCATCATAGTATGATCGATGGTAGTTTTATCCTAGCAAAGAAAAACCAAGAAAAACGTCAGAATTTTTTCATGAAAATTGCGTTCTGTAAGTGAATTCAATCTGGGCTGAAATGTATAGCTGTTTCATCCTTACTGGGAACCCTCATCAAAGCGCATCTCATGGAACTTTACGGAGTCTTGGATCCGCAAACTCCCATCACAGATTGGCTTCACTCACAAGACAAAATCTCAATCAAAACTTCCGAAATCTTTTCACACTATCAACATATTATGTAGTTTACCTGGATATCAGCTTGCTCGTTTTGAGCGAGCTGTATATTTAGTAGCTGTTATTCGGTCATTCGATAGTATAAAAAAGCACCTTTTTAGATTTTTTGCTGTTTGCATTAGATGATGAGTGAAGGCAGAAGAAATGCCCCACATATCAGAATGAGCACTTTCTGATTATGAAACACTTTTAATCGGTGCTCATTTCAGGATATTCAGCGAATATTCCATTGTCTGTTTCAACGCCACGAGTATCTGTGTTAAGTTAACCGAACAATCAGAGGACTTATTTCCCCAGTGTGCTTGTTTCCATTGCTCACATTGTCATTTCGTATGGTTTTTATTCTTGGACGCCGCAAAAACAGCAGTAGATTAAAGGCATGTGATCTGAGGGAGCACTAACAGTCTAACCATTGTTCAGTCGGCGAGCTGAACCACCTCCTCGTGGTGCCGACTGGGGAGCCTGGACGTCAGTCTGGGTGAGCTAGGAGTTCAGCAACTCCAGACATGGCTAACCACCATGTTTGGTATCAATGTGCTGGTTACTTTCGACAATGTACACTACGAATCATCCGGCGCCTCCAAACCAGTTCCAACCAGTACACAGGAGAGACTCGTGGGGCTCGCGTGTGAGGAATGTGGCAAGTGCTTCAAATCAAAAGCTGTCTTGGTAGCCCACCATCGAGTTCATGACAATGAAAGTGTTGGTACGAACATGGTCGCTCAATTGGCCTGCGCTGGCTGTTTCCGCCTTTTTCCGACGAAGATTGGCCCGAGTCAACATCGCCGGCACGCACACCCCACCCAGCATAATGCAGATAAGCTTAGTCGAGGGAAGTATTCCGGTGCCCGCTGGTCCCAACAAGAGTCACAATCGCTCTTGCGCCTGGCTAACAATTTATACCCGTCTTGTGGTACGCAAACCGCGCTGCTTGCGAGATTGGAGAAGTATTTTCCTGGTTGATCGGCTATTAGCATCAAAACCAGGTTACGGGTGCTTAATTGGCAAGCACAACAGGACGAATCATCATGTGGTGACCCTAAACAAACTATCGGTCAAATAGCGGCCTACTCAGCAGAAGCCGATGACTATAGCGTCTGGTTTAAACAAACCGTAGATTGCGTGGTGTCACTCTTGGAATCCCATGCTGACAGTTCACTTGCTAGTGTTGACCTCCTGGCATTTGCCCGAGGGTTGCAGTCTGGCATCATGACACCGGAGCAAGTCCTGTCGCTTCTGGACCTCCACGCCTCCAGGACATTTCCACACATCTGGAAAACTGTATCCCGACGCCGTCGTCAGTTAGCCCATCGGATTCCGGTCAACCGAAAGCAGATCCGCCGAGCCAACTACGCCGCCATCCAGACCCTATACCACCAAAGACGGAAAGATGCAGCGTCTGCTGTGCTCGATGGGTTATGGAAGGATCTATACAAAGGTAACTGCGGCCTACCTCTGAACGCCGAGCAGTACTGGAAACAAGTGCTCTCAGCTCCAAAACACGTGGATAGCCGGCCAAGTCGCGTAGTAGTACCATCCGATTGGAGCTTGATCGAGCCAATTACAGGAGAGGAAGTCGGTCGTACGATCCGTTTAATGGGCAATTCGTCCCCAGGCCTGGACAAGCTCACGCCCAGGATGCTCCGCCGGTTCAATGCTAACGCGCTTGCTGGGTATTTCAACTTACTCTTATTATCTGGGGGTTGTCCCCCACATCTGTGTCGTGCCCGTATTACTCTAGTTCCGAAGGTCCCAAATCCGACTTCACCGGATCAACTGAGACCGATCTCCGTGTCATCCATTCTTGTCCGATGCTTTCATAAGGTGCTTGCTGATCGCTGGAGTCGTAGATTGCAACTGCCCTCACTCCAGTTTGCATTTCTACATCGAGACGGTTGTTTGGAAGCTACATCGCTGTTACATGCCCTGCTTCGTCACTCTTCAGCGACTGCTTCTAACCTCAGCATGGCGTTTGTTGATATCTCGAAAGCGTTTGATTCGGTTTCGCATGACACAATCGTCAGATCTGCCAAGGCATTTGGAGCACCGTCACCTCTAGTTCGATACATCGCACAGTCCTATGAGAATGCTGTAGCAGTTTTCCCCAATTCCGAGGTCCACTGCCACAGAGGTGTGAGGCAAGGAGATTCACTCTCCCCATTATTGTTCATCATGGCAATGGATGAGGTTCTTGGATTGTCGATGCCGCAACTGGGATATCAGTTCCATGACACCCTAGTAGATGGTTTTGCCTTCGCTGACGACTGGGTCGTGTGTGCAGAAAGTCAGGCTCGCCTTAAAGAGAAGCTTGAAGCTGCTGCGGTCGAGTTGGGAAGAGCTGGTATGAAGATAAACGCCCGAAAGACGAAAGCGATGGTGATTTGTGGGGACAGGAAACATCGGGCGACAGCAGTCTCAGTCGAACCATTTTGCTTCGCCGAGGAACTCATCACTCCTCTGGGTCCGACAGACACCGTAACATATTTGGGCATTCCCTTTACATTCAAGGGGAAAGGGGTCTTCAACCACCGACAGCATCTGCTCAAACTGCTCGATGAGGTGACGCGTGCCCCGTTGAAGCCGCATCAAAGAATGGAGATCACGAGGAACTACCTGATACCGAGGCTGACATATTCGCTCGTGCTCGGCCAAGTCCACCGAAACACGCTCAAAAGGTTGGACAACTACATCAGGCAATCTATTCGTGGCTGGCTACGTCTACCGAAGGACACCCCGATCAGCTACATCCACGCCGGTAAACAACATGGGGGACTTGGTATCCCAAGTCTGAGTGCAACAATCCCGATGCAGCGGAGAGGGCGGATGGAAAGGCTCTTTTCTACCCAGTGCCGAGTACTACGCAATGTAGTCAACGATTCCGCATTTGGCAAGATTGTTCGGGATCTCAGCCTTCCGATCCGAGTCCATGGTGCATGCGTAAACACCAAGGAAGAGCTAGTGGCTGCTTGGGGTGATAGTCTGCACAACAGCGTTGACGGTCGCGGTTTACGAGAGTTGGTCGCTTCACCCCTTTCGAATCGATGGCTTGTATTTCCAGAACGAGTGTTTCCTCGGATATTTATCCGCGGTATCCAGCTCCGATGCAACCTGCTCAGGACGAGAGTTAGAAGCGCTCGGCATGGTCATGGTGGCCAGACGATCTTATGTCGTGGAAACTGTGGCCAACCGGAGAGTTTGGTGCATATTTTGCAGTCCTGCTGGATCACGCATGATGCCAGATGTGCTCGTCATAATCGGGTTGCAAGGGAACTCGCAAAGCGTCTCCGTCGCCTGGGATACACCGTCTTCGAGGAGTTGAGAGCACCTACTTCGACGTCCTTCATCAAGCCTGACCTAATCGCTGTTCGGGAGCGCCGAGCAACTGTGATAGACGATGGGTGCGGAGTGACTGTGTGGAATGAGAAGAAGCAGAAGTATGGTGCTGATGAATATTCCCTCGCCATAATCTCAGCAATTGGTTGTGATGTCAACTTTTTGGTCCACCAACCGATGATCATCTCTTATCGAGGAATCTGCTTTCCTCAATCCGCCAAGGCTGTTATTGGACTGGGACTTCCTAAGTTCACAGTCAGTGACTTGTGTTTGCTTGCCATTGTGAGCTCCCTGCGTACTTACGACACTTTTATGCGTGGTACATGCCGTTGGGTGCACATTGTTGCCATTGCATCTCACACCAGACCCAGTATGTCGGACACTTTGTGCCCGATGTGCGAGTCTTGACTGTGCTAGCGCTTACCGCGCCTTGAAGAGCATTCAGCATTGTTTGTCCTTTCTTCGGTTGTTGATCTTTACACTCGTGTTTCCATACCAAAATTCTTACATACGTTGGGATTCATCTTATCTGACTGGAACTGCTGGTGGCATGACTTCGAATGAGACGTTCCTCTCGTTTATCTCATATTCTCCTGTAACCATTTCATCACATTCATCGCTTGCATTTACTTTCTTAATGTCTGTGAACATGCTCTTCAAAAATAAAAGATAGTTGTGAGGGAGCACTAACGGTCTAACCATTGTTTATCATATGGTGGGAAGAATTTAGTATTCCTTTCAACCCGTGAAGGAACGCCTTATTAGTCGAACGGGGATACTGGGACAAGCCAAAAGAATTGTGTTGGTATGTCCCATTATACAGGAAGGGTGCGCATGCTACCAAGAGGGCTAGCATGGAGGTACGAACAATCGACCCGCTTCATGATTGGGTTCACGACGTCCAAATATGAATAATTCACTCGTAAAATCTATCTGCTGAAAAACGGCACTTATAAGTGCTGTGATCCAGGTTGTTTTCGAGCTGTGGAACAGACAAAACATTGGTCATTTTATTCTCACATTTGAGTTGCTGAGCCTACCACAAGTCCTCCTGGAAAGCACTGAATATTCTATGATCCCACCAACTGCGATGACTGTAAACGATGGGTTAAAACCTATTTACAGATCTTTAAATAATAAAATTTACCGGTAAGACCGTTTGAACAGCTGCACACAAACTAACTTGCAACAGGTGTTCAAGAGTCTACATTTTCCTCTAGACCAACAGATTCCTCTAATAGCACCGAACCAACTTATGCAGCTGGTAATGCTCAGCACACACATCTCCTGGGTTACGTTGCAGTCCACAACTTGGTTTCAATTGAATTTCACAAAGTTTCTATAGGGGGAATCAAACATTGGGTCGTGACTGACAAAAACTGGGCATCTGTCTTCTTTGAACTGAAATTTGGTTATTACGTGTCTCAATAATTAACCTGGAAGTTGAGCGGGATACGCTTTTCTTGCGTTTTGTTGCTGTGGGAGATTTTGCTTTTGGATTTCAATAACCGATTTGAATGGCCCCGCTTCAAGCTCCCTGATGCTTGCTTTCAACACAGATCAGTCAACAAATTTCTCTCGTCTGGTTGTTAATTAAGAAAGTGTCTACTCACAAACTCTTGGTTGGGAAGTGTGCTTCCAGTCGGATGTGGATAAATCGGATCGAATGTTTAAACCCGATCGTTCATATGTGTTCGTGGCCAGCTAGATAGCGTTTACTTCTCATTTCATATATTTGGAGTCTGAATGCCAGCACAGGCAAGCTGTGCTTTGGTGACGAGCTCGAATAAAGCAAGCTAACATGTTTTGGCGTGAACCAACCAGAATAATCGGGGCAGAATAGAACGAGTTTCCAAACGGGAGTGATGTACATACAAATGGATCACATGAATCACTGACGAAGGCCAATCAACTGCGACCTCTTCGGTTGAGTGGACGCTATAGAGTGCTTGATCATGAAGTAAAACGTCCTCTTTAGTATTCGACATCATTTACTGGGATCCCATTTACTCAGTACCGTGACTAAGACTTGAAGGAAATGGCCGAAGTTTTCATTATACAAGGGTAAAGAGATGTATGATAGAGAGCATTTCTCGGTGTTCCTTGTTGTAAAAGGCGTTAGTAACGGAAGTTGCACGGATCACCATAGATTTGGTTTCCGTCCGAGACAACTCAGTCGCAAATGTTTCACCACCAGTCAGTGTGATATTTTCAGTGCGAAGTTAAGTAATGGAGTAGCATGGGTAGGGGATTCTGAAAAGCCATCTTCTGGTACGTAGGCTGTTTACCACACTTTGATACAATGTTTGATCGTTCAGAGAGACTTGCCTCCAAACAATACGCTTATGTACTTTCTCCTTGGTACCTTCGTGTTTGTCTTCTACCTTCACTTTGTAATTTCCATACAAGCTTTTGCACGAATAATGACTCAAAAATAACTAAGAAATGTCCCCATAGGTGATAAGTTCCTTTCGCGCAAATCTGCCAAAGCAAAAATTTTTGCACTCTCGTTCTTCAAGCGGCATTTACATGACTGTCTGGTCAATTACTTGGAGCTGACAACAAATACAAGTACCTCCCCAAAGTATAATTTTGTTAGGCTGGTGTCTAGATCAACCATAAGTATAACATGGACGATAAACGAACAGAGACTTGCTACTGGTTATTCAACATGAACCAGTTATTTCAGTAGGCCTTTAAAGGCGATGCTTTAAATAAAATTAAAACAAAGGAACATTCCATAAGCCAGATTTTATCGCTGCCTAAAAATGGTCCCGTATTTGTGCCACCTTTATTTTTCATGTTTTCACATTTTCACGTCAGTCCTTCTGAAGCAAGCTGCCTGTGAGCTTTTGCTTTCCTTGCTGGCTTCCATACCCCACTGACAAAGGTCATTTTATCCTATTATTTGGTGGTTGAAGTGCGCTAAGACTTGGAATTTGCCTTGGAACTCCATATACGTCGTTCGGCATCAGGTTCAATATACAAGATGGTTATCTCACCAGTTCAACTTGCTTAACGTCCATCCAGACAGGTGTATCGAGTCTAGGCATCCCAAAGAGGTCATACGCAAAATGTCAAGGAAATCTGTTTATTTAAGCCTACATTCGGTCACCGAAGTTGCAATAGAACCTGGAGAGATCTTAATGTGTGACCTTTACAAGCCGACCACTGGTTAAAAAAATAACTAGAAGATATGCTTGCCCTTCGGACCACCTTGACGTGGAAATAACGACTCGTATGCTTTTTTTAGAGCTAGCTAACGGAACCAACAACCACAAAGTACGTTTCAACACCTCCAAAACGACGCGCTATTTCTGGTTCGGTCTTAGCCTGTTTGGGGGGAGAAGGCCACCAAAGACAATGAAAACAAGCGTGCTGGCCATCACAGAAGTCACCAGTGAGGTATCGAAATGGTTGCTTTACCTTAATTTCTGTTTATCACAGCTGCGTTATGAGTCTTTTAAGTTTATAGGATCAGGACTGGTGACATTCTATGCATTCTGTAGTACTAAACTGATCGCAAAACCAGGTTCTCATTGTACGTAGAACGGATTTGGCATCTGTGTATGGTAATCACTCGTAACTGTCCATCCATAATGAAGTCTCCTTCATGTTACAACCACGGCACTACTTATTTTGCGTGAAATTTTCAAAGCCGTATCAGAATGGATGTACTGTGTTGATTTTAGTCGTCTTAAATAGGGAAAGCGTTGAAAACATGCACTGTAAGCGGTGCTATAGGCCTCCTTGAGTTAAATCGCGAACCCATGTATCCGTTGCAACTGCGTTTGAAATGGAATCCTGGGGAAGCGGCCCTTTTGGAAAATAATATTCCTCTTTCATCTAATTGTTGTGCCGGTAAATTTATATGAGAACTAAAACATCCCCAACGGGAGCATGGTTGACTCCTGTTGCCAATACTTTTTTTTTCACCAAAGTGTCCCAATATGACCAACACGACTTGTGTTGGCCATGAAAATCTTACCGTTTTTTTTTGGTTGGGACATACGACACGGTAACTGTACTGCCTACGACATACCTCACTTGGTGAAGGCTACTCAATAGTTTCGGTTTTCTGTAGACGCATTGGGCTAGGTCTGGCGCATACGACGACAAACTGGACTCAGACATGAACTAACTTACTGAAAACACCGTGTGTATTCATACAATTTGACATCAACAGCAATGGCGAATTTTATGAACAGGTGGGGCGATGTTTGCTTGAAAGACAGTTCGCTACACATGAACTGGTTCGAATGCACCAATTTAGACTTAATGTGATGATCATATAATCTAGGAAAGCAACAATTCGTCCCAATAATGTAACCCGAAGGTGAAATACTCGACCAGTTCAGAATTACAACAATGCAATAGCGTGCATTGCAATGAAATATTTGCACCACAAGCATTTTGGTAAATCAGGTCCTATGGTCACACGGGTAAAAAATGGTTGATGGAACATTCAAATATCAGGACTGTTAGGGTTGCAACTTTGTACAATCTCGCTAGTTTGCGGTTTTTTCCTAATCAAGAAAACCATGTCAGTTCTGGAATAAGTTTGCATTACAAAACCATTGTTCATCTCCTTTTCAGGGTCTTTTGCTCCAAAGGAAACCTCATAGGCTATGAGAATTAGTTATGGCCCGAAAACAATTTGCGCAGAACCCAATCCACATTCAGAGAAAAAATGCAAGCTTTCTTGTTGGGCTAGACCCTGGAAGAATAAGCCAATGCCAAGTAAGGGACAATCCATAACCTGTCACTAATACGTAGGTAGTCCTTTTATTCATGAAAATGCGTCTGATCTCTCGTGTGCTTTACGTTAGTCAACACTTGGACCCACTCAGTCAAGATTTATGTTCTTAATGATGCTGGCTACCACAATTTACGCTATCTTTACAAAATGCCTGGACACCACCTCTTCCGGTCGATCGACTCTATAAGATTAATCCGACAATGCTCAACTGATATTAACGCTACATTCAAATAACTTATTGTTTCCTGTACGCCAGACTAACGTGGAAAGTTGGAGATAAATCAGACTGTGCTTGGCGTCTGCAGTCGCACTTAGAGTCACGATCCTCTAAGAGTGAGCTAGGTGGTAAGCGCGGACCCATACACCAATTGTTGCTGGGTTCTAACTGGTAGCTACTTGACGCCCCCACTGTTGACCCAGCTGAACAGCCACCGACTGAATGGCGTCGTAAGGGGTGTGGAAGCTTTTATCGCTCCGAATCATCTGTCTTATCCGCGTATTGACGATCAAAGATGCCGACGTTTTACGTAGACTGCTGCTGCTAGCGCCGACTCCCCCCATCTACTTGCACTCACCTGTTGACAGACAGGCACAACTAAATGAGACATATTGTGCTGAATTGCTTTATTCACCTCTGCATGCTAAAGTTGGTATGGTAGCTCAGAACTGTCATTCATCAGCCGAAGCCTTCAAGCTGAGAATACAATACCAGTAAAAATCTTTTTAGAAATACACTTTTTTACCTGGATGGCTTCTATTCACTCGTCTATTCTTTGAGTTTAATGGTTTGTTTTAGGCACGCAACAGTTTTCGTCTTTTCTAACCCCTCAACCGGGTTGGAAACAACATAACACAGTAAAAAAGATACTTCCCCAAATTCGAGTCCACCCTGTCAAGCTGTGAGTACTGTGCATTCAAAAAGGAAACATTCTTGATTGCTAAATACACTCATTGCCATCATTAAAATGGTTTAAAGTTTTCTCCCTTCGAAACTTCTCTTTCTTATACGTATGTATATGTAAGCATGGCAGGAACAACACTGAGCACCACTCTTAATTCTTTTACATCAAAGCTCTGGCGTCAATTTCTTTAACTTTAGGTGGATTACCGCCACCCTCGCAAATAAACTAACGTAATCAGGCTTTTGAGGATGCTTATTAGTGCGCTTTTCAAGTAGGACTAAAAAGCCCGACGTTAAGCCAGTTGGTGTTGCATGGAGGGGAATTTTGAAAATCTTAAATACGGATCCAGATACATGTGGTGCAAACGAATAGACGGAGTCCTCGGATGGGACAGAAACCCGTCATCTCTCATTTACCAGGCAAGCTCTCTGACAACTGCAGGTACAGATGCGACCTTACGGGTATTCCGGCAATACGGTTATCTGTTTCATCAACTGGCGGCGCTGACGGACAATAACTGTTAGTCTATTAGGCAGGGGTGTGGTGAATAAATGTGAGACTCAAATGCACGCGTTCGAGGTGTGGCAGCCTTCGCGCTAGACCAGCTGGTGGACCATTCTTCTGGTTTAAAGCTAAAGCGAGCGACCACCGAACCAACGGTCGTAGTTAATCGCTTTAATTCCGCTTCAGGATGCAAAAGTAAAACGTGCTCGTCTTCAAACAGTAGCGTATATAGTTTCGGCTTGCGTTTGGTCATTAAGCGCTTCAAACCATCCACACGATGTTAAATTGTTATACCGCCTTCGAAATTGCAAGACGCCTCTGCTCTACGAAGACAACTCCGCTTCTCTGCTGAGTTCGAACTCCCGGGAGATAGCTTCACAGGTCCGCAACCGAGCTTTCACACCTGCCTAGGAGACTGGTGAGATTGACGGATTTCCCCTGACAGCCGAGGTTTCGTGAGAAGGTCTATGGTACTTTTGTTTTGTCCGAGTCAAAGGCTCTGGTAAAGTCACGTTCACAACACTGCGGCAACTATTAAATCAGCCGTACTTCGAACACTCCGAAATTTATACTGCTCTTCATGAACGTTGCTCTCGAGAATGCCAGCTACTAGTCGAGTGAGTGGTATGAGAACTATACTCTTGACTGCTCTGCATAGGAGACTGGTTCCGCTCTAGTTCTCCTTCTGTCGACTTCCTTCTCCTTATAGGGATCTGCAACATCCTTGACGTGGACTATATCTTCCCTCCTACATTACAAATAGCGAACTGAGAACTGCTTTGTGCAGCGTCGGCCTTCTTAGCTTGAACGGCTTCGCAGGTGAGTTGTCCATTCGGACTGCTCTCCCATGTTGAAGCTGTCTTATAGTCATCTGAGATTTTGTGGCTATAGGCAAGTCAGTCGCTTAGGTCTTGATTTTATGTGAGTGAGATATATAGTTCGAATCCATATCCCATGTCCAGTTGCGTAGTGCTGAAGAGTGATGTATCCTTGCTACCAGAATTCGGTCGAATCTGTTTGTTTGTTCTCTATCAGCCGAAGAACTTTTAGTCCAAAGATCTCTTTCATCCCAGCATAAATGTCTTAGTGACAACGGTAATCCGCACACCTCATTTGACCCGCCACTCATACTTCTTGTTTCTCTTCACTGCCTCAGAAACCTGATCCCCTGAGACCAATCCCGCCTTTTGTCTTGCTGTGGCAAAACTGCTTAACCATGTGTTCTTATATGGGTCCAATGACTTTTGGAGCCCCTTGGGATTTGGTTATTCACCAATCTTTGCGTTAAATGTTGGCGAATTTACTATTTAGTTTCGTACTTCTTCAATTTTCTCACATCCAACTTGAGTGTGTTCCCTCCTGATCCATGACGTGGCAGTTTTCCAAGTTGCAGGCATTGGGAAATGGTCCGCATTGCAGTCAGATGGACGCATAGCCTTTGCAGCAGTACAATTCCCAGCACTCTTTGTTCTCTCTGGTGGTGCGGTTATCCGGGCATTTGTGCTCGCTTCTTAGATGAGTTCATGTGACAGGTACTGTTCGGCCCACATTGAACCATGTGTTTGTTATTGAAGGTTACAATGCCGCACACATCGTCCATAGCCTTCTATCATTCGATTCCAAATGGGCTCATTGTTTTCTTCCAGAATTTCGAGTACTTGCTAACCTAGGCTTTGAAATCACTCAACAGGAAAACTCAATTACCTAAGGTTACAGGGATAATCGGTTATCAGTGTAATTTGTTATCATCTTCTGAGTCTGACATTCTGAATGCATGGGATTTGATAGATACAACAAACTTTGCCCTTACAGCTGGATTTGGATGATCATCATCTCCGGGATGATACAGTTTGGTTCATGTGAGTTGCAACTCCGAATTTGACAATATTTTCTTGTGTTGTTCCACTCCATTTCAAAATACTGCTACGGTTCGTCTCCGTTTGCTTCCCTGGATTAGCCAGTCAGGTTTCACTGGGTGCGACAAGGTTTATCCTGTGAAACTTTAGTTACTTTTCGGCAAGGGCAGTTAGCCTTTAGGCCTGTGCCTCCCATCCTTGTGCAGAAGCTTCCCTTAACTTTTACGGCCCAAGTTTTAAGGGACAAGCTTTCCTGCTTCTTTTCACACTCCACATTATGGGATTTTGACTTGTGACCCGGCCGAAAGTTGCCACCTTGCTGTGATATTCAGGTTCTTGTACTGTAGTGATCTTGTGCGCTACATTGACTGGGATTCGTTTCCTTTATTTAACTTATTCCTGGAATGCCAATGAAAAACATTCAAACGAGGGACAGCCAGGCCAAACATTGCCGTAAATCGTATTGTAAGAAGTCCGGGGGTGAATTCGGATGAAGGCTGCAGCAACATGGCGGAAATACATTGTTTTTCTCTCAGTCAGTCAGCAACTTCATTCTTCTGAAATCAGCGATACTGTCTTCCCCCAAGAGAGGACGCGTAAGAAAAAGTGGGTCCTAAAACAATAACATGCCGATCGCCCGACGACTAACGGTGATCACCAAATACGGTCAAATTACTTTAAAAAATTGAGAGTTTAGTGCTTAGATCGGTTCCCAGTGCCATGTGGGCCAGGCCTTGAGGTGGAAGACTCCTGACGAGTTGCCAGAAACATGCCATTTGCATTACCAATGATCAGAAAGCGTTACTCTTTCACACTTGACGCCTACTATCTGGAAAATCGTTGACAGAACAGGTCTGAAAGGCGAGCTGCTGTTATTGCGAAAAAACTCAAAGTGCTACGAAACCCACCTGGATGACCTACAGAGCTTATGAGATATCAGTTATGGCTATTTTTTCTATTGAAGTTAATTGACAAAAGAAAGTAGCTGCGAACAGTGTTGGGCACGCACAGCCCATCGGATCTGCCGTCCATCCAACCAAAAACTAATGATGTCTCTTCGTTTGTTGACGATATGTTTGTAAGCAAACTGCCATGCCTGGAAGACAGATCGATTGCCACCCGAATAGCAATCAACACTTTTCTGCACCGGCGAGTAGGGCAACCTAAAACACAAATTATTCATGATAGCGTGTAGTACAGGTTTCCGCTAACTTGGTAAGGCAACATTCACCGACTCTTCATTCGACAGTATCGATCGCCTAAAAGAGAAGCTTGAAGCTGCTGAGATTGACTTAAAAAGAGCTGGTATGACCGAAAGAAGAAGGCACTGGTGATTTGTAGGGACAGGAAAAGTCCGGCAGCACCGATCTCAGCCAGACCTTTCTAATACCGAGGCTGGTAAATTCGCTGGTGCTCGGCCAAATCCACCGTAACACAATCAAAAGGCTAGAAGGTTACATCAGCCAGTCTATCCATGGATGGCTACGTCTGCCGAAGGACATCCCAGTTAACTACATTCACACCGGCAAACAACATTGGGAGTTCGGTATCCCAAGCCTGTGATAGACCACGCACAAGTTAAGAGCGATTAATGGAAAAAAACGTAATCTATTAAGGGAACTACTTACAAGGTCGCTGAAAACTCTTCGACAGCCCACGACCGGTTTCGCCCTTTTTGGAGCTCATCAGGTGGGTCAAGCCCCCGAGTTTCCGTCAACCTTATGTTCTACTTGAACCCAAATTGGACTGATTTCGACAAATACACTCATTTGCAAATCAATTTGGTTTTCACGGGAGACTCAACTGAATCTCTCGTTTGTGACATTCTTCAACTGAATGTGCTGCACAAAGGCCGCCTCATGTTTGATACGATATTCGCGATATCGCAGTATATTTTCATGAAGGCTCAACAGCACTAGCGACTAGGTTGACCTAGAGGTCACCGATTGCAAAATACATCTATGAGACAGGCCACCTGGCTGACCCTGATTTTGATCAGAGCGGACCAACCTAAAGTGTGAACACAAAAACTATTGATTCAGACTGTCGAACTACCCCGGGAACTGAGTCCAAACCACCACCTCAAAACTAATTTATGTATTTAACTCATTGTTACCATGTTTGTTACCTACGAATATTGAATGCTTTAGATCTGCCAATTAAAAATATCTTAAGCAAGCTCATCACTGAGTCTCACGTCCCATGCCTTCCTTATTACCAATTGAGTGTTTAACCCTAGGTTCATCTAATTCAACTTGTGCCCACACCCCGATGCGTCGCTATCCAACTACGCACTGATAACGTTATCTCGACTGCTGATGGAACGTTTGCAACGGGATTTCCGAGCTCAGAGCAGATTCAACAAATCAACTAATTACAGAAGAATAGACAGGAAGTTTTGATTATGCTTAATCACTGATGTCTACCCAACAATCAAATGATTATCTATCTAGTCAATGGCTGGTTAGACGAAGAATCACACCTAGAAACAAATTCACTAACTGCAAAACCTGGTGGTTGGACAGGTATTTCTGAGGCGATGGTTGTCTGAATTTGTCAAGTCAAGAGCCGTATGTCTGTTAGGTGGAATTAAGGCCCTCTTTATCTGAGCTTTTGGGGCTGCTATCAAACCGCTATTTGCAGATTTCTAAGGGCATGTTCATGGTGCGGAGCTTCAATCTGCTAGAACTGTTTGGGATATGACTACAAGAAATCAACACTGAAAGAACGCCGTTACCTGTGGTTCGGGAAATAATCGGAAAAAAACTTTATTTGGCAAGAAAATAATCCACTGGTTTCTTTGCCACAAATGCATGTTCATTGTAACCCGCGTGTAACTTTACTGTGAATTCACATTCCTATGGCACGGGAATCACTAAGACACGGATTATTTTTCACAGGTTACACACATGCATATTATGTATATATTACATATAATTGATTGTAAACACAGCACATTTAACCCACGTTTTTCAGGTGTAGTCTGAAAGAAATCATTTGAGTTAGGTATTTGACTATTCATACGAGTGAAATTATCGTAAAATTCAAAATTTCCACTTACGTAGTCATCAGTGTGTGACCTGAATCTATCGCAGCTTGGTTTCTCTTCTTCAGTCAAATCGAAGGTGTTGGTAAATACTCGACTGGGTGCCATTTCCCTCCATATGTTAACTTCTGGGATGAAATTAAGTTCCAGGGGATTTCTCTTACAGACTGGTCTTTTGGTCTGACAGTCTGAATTAGTTTGAGCTGTCAATGTGTTATCCGGTTTCCCATTTAGTTGGTCATCAATACTATTGTCATTCCTAGATGGCTGTTGTTCTGTAGGATCAACATCGTTCAGTTGATGTGAAATCCAGTCGACCTGGCCGTTCTTTTGGTCATTTTGTTCTCCCCGAAAATTTCTGTCTGTGTTTATCGTCGAGTTATGCATTAGAGTTATCCCTTTTGGTGCTAACCGGTGGTTCGACAAATCGCTTCCTACAATATCGGGACAGGGAGGTGAGCCAATGACTTTGTTATTATGCAAGCTGTCAAGTTGGCCGTAGTTGTGACAGAAAGAACAGAGTTGCTCTGGATTTCGCCGCGATACACGTCGGTGTCGACGCAAACGAACCCTTGGGTGAATGTTAGGATTGACTTTTGTCCCTGCACGTCCTTCCATTTTGCGAAATTGAGGAATGCTGGAATGCGGGAAGAGTTCAAAGCCTCCGTTAGTCAGATCACCTCTGCAAACGCACGTGTTTTCCGTTTGGGGCCGAAAAATTGTCGTATGTTTCAGGTCATTTTGAGTATTTTGGTCCTTAGTAAGGATGGCACATTTCTCCTTGACCCTTTCTGGCCCTTGATTAGCTGTGTAATAACTGTCTTTTCTTTGATCGTGTTCATTCAAATCTTTTTCGTTTACTCCCAGCTGTTGTTCCAAAACCCATTGAGCTACTCGGAGCTTGTCTATCGTCATGACATTGTATCCATAGTCTGAGGAAGACAATAAATAGAACACGGTTTTGAATACAAACACTGAAAACTGGAAAATTGTCCTTGCACACAGAGCATACGAGTAAACAAGTTATCTGGCTTCAGACGACAGAAAGGTTTTCATTCAAGGTAACTGCTTTGAGTTAGCGACAGTACCAAACATGGGAGTGTTTATTTTGAGCTACTGTTTATTTAATGAGCGCCAACGCGAATCATGATACTGATTTACAGGCTGTTTTTCTCGCGTTTTGTTCTGAAGTGCTCCCAGTAACGTTGCGGCGTTTTCAGTTGAGTCACAAAAGTCACACAAGCGTGTGCTTTCATTCGCAGAATTTTTAACATCGAGACCATCCTGTCTGTTGCTATCGGAGCTTCAATTCTAGACCGTACACGTTACAAGAACATTGTGTGAATGCATGCTTGATTTCAGGGCCCAAGATAAACCAAAATCCATTTCTTGATTGCGAGGGGTTCGAGACAGAACGGTACTTCTGCGGTGGGTGAAATCTCCAGAGAGATAAAGGCTTTTTGTATATATCCTATACTGGTAAGCCCCGTAATTTAGAAATAACGGGTTAGATTGCACACTCATAAGCTGATGTCTAAAACTCTATCAGGAATGGATGTTTCTGTCACAGTGAACTCGGGGCCTGCAATCAGTTTCACAGCTAATGAATCAGCCCTTAACATATATTTTAACAACATACATAATTTATTTGTCCAGCTGGATATTCAGCCCAGTGTTCCTGAAACCCATCAGCTTATCGATCCCTTAGTCAAAATCGATTCTTCACTTATTGTTCATTGCACAAACACTAAAATCTTGAATGCCCCCTAGCCCATATATTGTGATTTAAAAAGCGACAATAATGATCATTATAAATATACTTATGATATTGGTTGACTGGTATCCGAAACGAATCCGCCTGTCCACAGTGGTGTATTCACTGAATGTCTTTCGCATAGTAGGTAAGCTACAAGCGGTTTAGGCGATTCCACCAATGTCGATGTAAACCCGAAGGAAGATGATCGATGGGCAAACACGTGAGAGATTAGTCAGCCGGCCTAGACAAAATGGCATAATAATGAGCGCCAGAGTTATTTATTTTACATCAAGGCGCTGGCTTTATTCATCAATGCCTCTGATTTGTATCCGGATGCCGCATTTTCCCCGAATTCAGTACTGTACCAAGGCTTCCTGAGAGATACCCATTAAGGCGCCATTGGGGTAGAAGTGAATAACTAGGAGATAAATCAGTAATCAGGTGGCTATGGTACTTTTGTCTCATAGTGTGATAAGAGAGTACAGCAGATATGGTTTAAAAATTGGGCTAACTTGTGTTTGGCATTTTCTGACTGGGAATGTGGTTAACTTAGCCAAGCAATCCATTTATGTTTTATATAGTGAGTGGGCTGATGATGAGTAAGTCTGATTGTGCTCAGGCATGTGCACTGGCAAGTTTCACAGATCCAAGCGCCCATGGTTGTGCTCGACACCGTACCATCGTCTCGAACGACACAACTGCGCTCGAGCATTGAAGCGCATTATGAATCACATCCCTTCAAACTTGTACAGAAGACAGTTCATTAGGTCGCTTTGTCATGTGTTAGACCTTCCCAATATCTGAAACCTAGATTGCGGTTTCTCAAAACTGCCTGAGCATTTCTACAATATCGGCAGCCCTCGGGTTTCACCTCAATTCTTTATTCAACCGAAAATGAGCTGTAGTGAGATCCGGTTACGGGCCGTTTTTTGCATCATATATCCAACGTGAATGGTCGTGTAGCAACGTCCACTCCATTCAGTAGACCTTGACTCGTTTGAGAACTTCGGTTTTGGGGTTTCAATCTAACCAATGAACTTGAGGTATGTTGAGAAGGCATTTTACGTAAAATTTGTCAAAAATTCTAATGTGTCATCAGCCTAATGTTCACGTTTCACTGAAATACAATAATGCAGCGATCTTTGAGTTCGCTCTCAAGATGTGTTTTCTCAAAACGCGTTTATACGGGCGATCAAATGCAGCGCTTGCCTTGGTAACCCATACATGTGGTGTTGTATTGATTGTCAATTCTGTGGACGTGGTAATGCTGTAGTTACAGAAAGCTTCACATTATTTAAATACAGGATGTTTGCTATTGTGATCAAGGTGTTTAAACATGTTTATTTAGTGAGGAAAATGCTGAGGTTAATGGCTGCAATTTTGTCTCCGTACTAGCAAACAAAGTGCAGTCACCTACGAAATGCAGCACACGGATCTTTAGTTAACGCAGCCGCATTTGGGTCATAAAGGGTTTCGAGTAGAAAGGATGACCATCTAGACGGTACTAAATCGACAAGCCATATTCGGAATCATGAAACACTTCCGCACATGTAGTTAGATAGATTGGACAATGTCGGAGCCAGAACACAACCGTGCTTCACCGTCGTACGAATTTCGAACTTGATGGAGCTGGTTCCACTTTATACAAGAGTAGAGAGATCCGATAACATTGACAGTTATTTTGGAAAACCATACATTCTGGCGAATTGTCCACAGCGGTCTCCTGTTCAGTGATTCAAAGACTTTTTGGGAGATCCAAGAACAGTGGGTTTGAAGATCGGTTCCTTTCCAGAACTTTTCTTGTAACCGATTCACTGCAGAGATAAGGTCTTTTGTGCTCCACTAGCTTCAAAACCCACATTATTTGCTATAGAGGAGAATGTTAGTAGCTCAGGTAGCATAGATGGTCTTTGGTTTGTTCGCTGATTTCAAACGTTTCATCACCAATCGAGGTGACATCATCAGTGCGTTGTTTAGGAGCGTGGTGGAGCGTAGCGATAAGTCAGTGGTTGTGCCACCCACCACCCACATTATTTCTTATGGTTCATTTCCTCCAGAACGTCCGTGTTCAGCAGTTGAGCAGGATGCACACAAATGCTTCATTTGCAGTGAAAAAAAGACTGATACTTTGACAGGCCTCCATTTTCTCGCGCTCTCCCTTTCCTTTGAATACTGGTATGGCTATGGCATATGTGAACTCCTTCGGGACATTTTCAACCTACTGTTTGTGCGAATAGAGTGGAAAACCTTATGTAGCCATATTAATCCACTGACTTCGTACAATTTAGCTCGTAATCCTTCTTCTCTGGAAGCTGTTCCACTTTGAAGAAGTCCTCTTATCTGTAGAAACCAGGTAGTCATTATCCTGGTGTAAATGGATCCGGTTCAGCGATATTCTTCTGTTCATATAATTCGCCACTGTAAATCTAACTCCATGTTTCTATTGGCTATCCTGTCACGCTTCAGACAAGCAGAACATGTATACAGCTTTCCATAATTTCCCTCGATCGGCCAACCCAGTTTTGCTAAGGAAAGCTTTGTCGATTCGTTAGTCTTTCATTACCCTGGATACAAGCTTTGTACGTCTCTGGGGTCTATAGCCTCTGTCCCTCTAGAGGAGGCTTTCCACGTTCAAGGTTCTGAGTTAAGCTAACTGACACGTAGTAACTAGCACAATTTTAACTCTTTAGTGCCTCTCGGTCCTTCTTGTTAGTTCGACCCGGTTGTCTGAGCTATAATCCAGCAGTCGATTCTCTCCTCTTGGGGTAACTGTGCCAAAACTAACTACTCAAGAGTCTGACGCACCTCGCGATGGGAGCTTTTCTAGCTCACCGCCGCAGGGAGCGAGGCACAATTGGGTATCTCCTATGGCAGTCGCTTATGAGGAATGCGCTCGAGCAGGGGCGGGTTCTTGGCCTTTAGAACTGGTCTGATCGCATTGTATCCCCTTGAAATGAGATCACAGCGATAGGGAGTGCACAGAGGCGTTAACTGTCCGGCATTATTTGGTGTGTTTGATGAAAACAGAACACTGAAACTATCACAAACATGCTCTGTGTTGCTGTGCTACATGATAGCGCACAAGGCTTTCTATCCGATAACGGCTTAGTAGTGACTGATCCATGCATATTAGTCATTAGGTGACTGCTTCACTTTTTCAGTGGCTGATGTCTATTCAGCATGCTTGCGTTACTGCCAGATGGCATCTTCTTGTAGGAGTTTACCTTTTACGGTTTTGGTAGACGTTCACACGCATATGACGTCTCGCTATTCACTTGTCTTTAGAGTTCAGCATTCGTAACTACAACAGTGTGAAAACCTTTAAAATAGGCTGTCTCTCCAAGGAAGGCGAGGTGACCCTTCTACACCCAGTGATCTAATTTTGGACGTTTTACACACAAAAGTGGTAAGTGCTTTATTCACCGGTTTTTCAGCCGGTACACAACAACCTAAGATAATCAGGATGACGGCACCGGAAAATGTGTCAGATCCCCAGGTGTTTAAACGTGGAATATGTTCTTTTAAATATAGGACTGTACTAAAAGCTCTGTTCGCTGGTTAAGACACTGCGAACCCTTGAAGCTTTGCTTCACTTATATTTCATGTTAGCTACAATGTAGGTCTTTTTGAAAATAGAAGTATCGATGTAACTTTTGGAATGTGGCTCTTGGTTCAGTACCATTTAGCAGGACCAGCTTCATTTACCTGATGAAGAATATACGGTAAACCAAACGTGACTACCGAGAGAATGGCTGATAAGCACAAAACGTCAAACACTAAATTTTTTGTCTTGATAACAACTGTTAACAGTAGGTGGGCTGTTGTCAACGAGAATTCACTGCAGTAAACGCTGATGCACGTAAACGCTGTCTCGCTTCGTACCGCACCAACTATTGTCTGGTTGACTCATGCATCAAAAAACGGCTAGCTGCTTAGGTAAACTGAAAAGCCAGGATTGTTGGTTGTAAATCTCTATGAAAGGAAAAACTAGCGCAGTGCACTTGATCCGATTTCACTTGACATCCCCTCAACAGCTTCCAGTCACCTCAAAATGACGTGAGTAGCATCCCCTACTAAGTTCTGGTATGATTTCCACCTAGATAATCAGCAATCCCTGTCTCAAAAGCATTCTCTCAAAAAAGGGTTTCGGCCCATAATGTTTCAATCCGAAAATGGCTCTTTTCTAGTACTAACTGCATAACACCTAGCCCCTTATTTACTCTAATTGTGTGAAGTGACAAGCGATGTCAGCTCAGGAATCTCAAATGGCAGAATTGTGTTTCCCAGTTTGCACCACTTGTGGCAACATCAATTATATCACTGAATCTCAACGGATGGGGAGTACTGTCGTGCAGCTATGAACTTTGGTCGCTTCTTGTGGAATATCTGGAATATCTTGAGGTCTTTTACCACAAAAATCTCATAACAAATAGCGTATATTGGCTGGAACCGGTGAATTCTCAATGAGGCGATCAGGGAACGGGTCTTTTGTTGAAGCAAAAGGCACTTCACTCAAGGAGTGCAATCAGTACTGTAAGTCAAGATGATTGGATCATGTGCTACACACACTGAGTTGCCATCTTCTGGGCACAGCATTGTTTTCCGTGACCAATTCTGAGCGGCACATACCTGGAGGTGAACAGGATATAACAAAGCAGAAAGGAATAAATGATGTTGTGAAAAGTCCGGGTGCTGTTGTACTGTTCAACTCCTAGTATGAAACCCACGTGACCTTCTATGTGTCTAGCTGTAGACACTGATAGATATGGCGGCTAGCTGAGATCAGTGGCATTCATGCTTTCAGTTCCTATCCAGTTTGTTCGACTAAGTGCAGGCGTGAGAATATTTGTGATAGACTATATCCAAGTCCCCTTCTGCCTATTATAAAACTTTATTCAAACGAATCGACATGGTTGTATAGGAGTATTCCTCGCGCATATCAGTAACGACCATTTACCATTAGGCACCACGAGACGCCTAATTTTCTGTTACATTCCAGACATGGTAACTCTCTATTTGCCTGGAAATATGCAACCAATTTCTAACGGAAGAAAGATACTTTCAAATGCGTACACCTTGTCCAATCCATCAAGCCACTATCCAGTAATATTTTATTTGCGGGGAGTCTTGATCATCTCCCAAACGCATCACGCTGAATTTCGCTTTTATTATTCCCATTCAATCTCTTCTGTCATTGCTGCGCATATTTCTTTTTTCGAACATTCAGAAGTCGATCCGAGTTAGCCGAACAAAGATCATGATGGTAAAAATTGATCGGCTTTTGGCATAGACATGTGCGCTTGCTTGTGGAAGGTAGGTATGTAACAAACAATACACGAATGTTATTGAATTGGCCTTGATTATTGTATTCGCCAACAGGTGAAATGTACGAAGAATCAACAGCGCTGATACCAGTCCACAGACAGCCTTACAAGTTCACCACGTGTAGGTTGCCCGTCCATATTAACTTTTATTTCACGGCATTAATTACGAATTCAGGTTTCAAGCTGAAGTTCGCTGTTAGCAACACTTAATGTTCCTTGCTTTTTAAGTATTGGTAAGCATCTCACCTGCGGAAAAAGCCTTTATCTGTTTACTATTACTCATAAATTCTATGAAAACTCTGGTCAGTGCACAGCCGGTTTTGTCCTTAGAGCTCATCAGGTAGGCTTAGCCCTCGAATCTCCGCCAAAATTATTTCTTAGTTGAATACCAACTTGTACGTTCCTATGTTGTTTTGACACTCATTTGAAAATCAACTTGGTGTTGACAAAAGCACACCTGAAATTCATTAAAATCTCTCGTCTCTAATGGTCTTCTATCATTTCAATCCAAAAAGAGATAGAAATTGTTAATATTTCCCCATAGTAACACCTGGTCAAACCGTATCAGAACAATTTGTCATGCTGGCAGAAGTGTAGCCCCTTTCTCCTTGTTACTTGATCAGTAGTTTAGTCATTGGCAAGAAATATGAAAACAGTCGGGCAAATTCCAAGGTTGTTGTGTGTCACTGAGGCTCTATTAATCACCGAATGGAACACTGATTACTCACCACTCGTCAGGTTAGCAGAATAAGCCAACAAGTGGCTAGACCAGGATTCAAACCTAAGCTTGGTAAATCTACAGGACTATGCAGCATCCAGACAATGATCCATCAGTAATCAACCCATATCACTTCTGTCCGGGTGATCCCCTCACTGTTCCACCTAATTTCACCACGGCGCAGTGAACGGGTGAATCAGCTGCATGCACCGCTGCGGCGGCATTCTATCGAGGGCGGCGATCAACCCCAACCAACCGTACCCCCACCCCAGTCATATTGGTCTCAAATGATTGGGCTGCTCTGGTCATGCTGGTGGCACTGACCAATGAGGCCAGTCTGCGCACTGATGAAAGCGGTGGAGGCCCAATTGGAGGGGCTTGTTTAGGCAGCACACCAACTATATGCCTAACACGCTCGTAACACAGGGCTTACGAGTACGCACGGGCCATTAGCCATAGGAGGGCTGATGGGTCGCTTCGGCCTACCCACGTAGACCTGCGTGATCAAGCTATGGCTTTCGGGACCTGACTATACACGGTTGCATGAACCTGAGAGTAATTGTGATCGAAGGTTGTCGGGCTAAATGGGATGCTATTATAGCAGAGTGGCAACCAGAGAAAAGAAAACTCTTGGTGGGGAGACCGGAAATGTAACACCAACTCAGGATGAGACTCCCCATAGAGTTCACTTCGGACAATTTTCATAGGCTTTCTTTCGTTCGAATACGGTTTCTCACGCGAAAACGCTTCGTCATCTGTGAGCCAATTTGTTTTTCACTCCCTTCCTGGAGTTTAGACTGTTTATGTTATCACTTGAAACAATGGTTGTCTAACCAATACACCCATTTGCATATCAATTTGGTTTTGACGGGAGACTCACCTAGAACCCAGCTGAGTCTCTCGTTTACCATGTTCTTAAGCACCAGGCCGCCTCATGTTTCAGTTGGTACGATACTCGAGATATCGCGATACATTGTATAGGCGTATTACACTACTCATAAGGTTGCGAAACTGGTTGTGGCTGTCGAAGAGTTTTCAGCAACCTTATTAGTAGTGTATTACGTCTATACAATCATTGTTCGACTCTCTATCTCTTCACCCCTTTGCTCCCTATTCTGGATGCTATCACTTCTGCATTTTATACGCATTACTTGAGCAGCAAAATCAAGTAAGTTTAAGAAACATATGGTACATATCCGAAATTTTGTGCGCTTACCTCCCTAGTAGAGACTACTCTACGAAGAATGGACACCATTCTGAAAGGTACAGAATTAGCATCCCAGCGATAAGAGGCACAATGTTCCATTTCTCTGAGGTGGCCTGTCTTGAAGGGATTACCGTAACCAAAAAATACTAGCCGAACCAGTTGATGGGCATTGTGGGTGGAGATGCATCTATAAATATCGGGATGAAAACCACTCAGTCCAAAATGAAAATTGTTGAGTTTCCATTATTCATGGTAGAATTCACACAAAATGTTGATTTGATACTATTTTTATATATGAGCCACATTTCAATATCGTTTTGATGGTCATACGTGTCATTTCAGTCAGCTGTGGTTGACTCATCTCGATCCTGATGATCACAGTACATTCGCAGAGTTTGTCAAGACTTACCCTGGGCCAACAAAGTTGAATAAACCAATACTCGGTGACATAAACTATAACATTTGTTGTCATGCAGGAGTATTTGAATAACAACTCAATTGTCAAATTTGTAAGCTTACCACTCCTGATTTGTAGATTATTTACCCTCCTTGTCTCCATATTTTGCATGCACTTCGTGAACAGTCAAACAAAACAGCATTAGCTTACGGAATTATATATAACTTCGTAAGATTTAGCTTCTCAAGAAATGCTTCCGTAGACTGATCACTCCCCTGTGAGTAAACAACAACAACACTTTCCGATGAGGAAAGAGAGAAGAAACCACATCCAAGGGAGGCTCACCATTCTGTTCCTCCTTTTTCTATCAACTACATTGTTGTCCACACAAAACTAGTGGCAAATTTTGTTGATTGGTTTAATGAGCGTAGCCAAGCTTGCAAAAATCATGCGCACGCTTAGAAGGAGGTTAGATCCCGAAGCTCATAAATGTGGAGTCTGTTTTATGCGGTTACCGTTGGTGTTACTTTTTCTCCATTCATGACCTCGTTCAAGCATTTTTATTTCTGTAACCAAATATCTTGTAGTTTCCATTACTGGCCTTATATGAATGCCGTTTTAATTGGAAGTGTTGTTACCTCCATCAAAAGGTTAGTCTTCTGTCGTTCATTAAATTTGTTGTTGGGAAGTCACAAAGATTTTTTAAAATGTGTCCTGGCCAAACAAGCTTTGTGATCAAGTTCAACTTAGGAACCAGCACTGGCCAGTGGAGCATTGCTGCATAGGTTTCCTGAGAGATAAGTGTGTTTCAACGACACCACAAGTCTTTTCGGTTATCCTGGTTGGTTTATACACAACTCTGAAGTATAACGCACAGGTGCATCTTAGGGAGTAAAGGTAGACTCGTTTGTCCTATTCCAGATGAAAGTAATGAAATCACCACCCCGATAAAGTTATTGAAATTTCGGTTGCGCAGATGTACCTACAGTACCAGACACACTTTGATAAACCATTATCGCTCCCTTCCGCCTTTCTCCGATTTATGGCCCTCCCATGGCTCCCTTGAGGAGCTGTGGAAGAAATAAACTGAGAAATCTGAGAAAAACTAACTGAAACCTCCAGCTGTCTGAGCTGGCTTCAACATTTGACTCAACGGGTTCAAGGGAAATTCTATAGTGCCGCGTCATCTTTCACCACAGTTCTGTCTCGCAAATTTCTTTTGGAATTAGGGTATAACTTCTGGCAGTCTGTGCGTTTTGTCCAGAATGTTCACCATTATTACGCTACTTGCCAAAATGTGCACATAAATGACTCAACCGCTGTTTCCCCCACTGGAAACGTTGTACGTCCGAAGGAGATTTTAACCGACTTTTGTTGATGAGCAATGTTTCACCTCGTCACTGACTTGTTTTATTATTGAGTACGTCCCATGAGGTGCGCCATAAATGGTCCCATTCGACTGCTCTAACACAGCCTACGCGGCCTGCATGTAATTGCATGATAGTTTTTCAGTTACTCGGTCCACCATGACTACATTATTACTCGTTGTTGATGTACGCTCTAATTCTGATTGTGACGATGAAAGGAGATCGGTTGGTCCCCTCCCTTCCCTCTTCCCTCAGCATTTGGGGGTTACGAGTGAAGAGGCTCCTTCCCCGACACTGCCCCAGTAAGCCCAACGAGATACTGATTCATTAGAGATACGAAGTGGTTTACTGTCAAAGCCTGGAGTATTTGTACTGGAAGTTTGTTGCTCACCTTGATCGCTCTTCTGAAAGGTCGGTAGACATGTGGCAGGCCTCCTGTCCGCCAGACTTCCAACCTGTAACTGTGACTTCTTGTTTGTGTGACATATGCAGGTGGAAACAAATGCGGTAACTCTGGATATTTCTTTTGTTTAATGACCTCGAACGGGAATAGTAAATCGGGCAGGTGGCATGTATAGTAAAGCGTACAAATGTTTATTTCTTGGCGTTCCTGCTAGTAGGATAATTCCTGCATGCCAGCCACTATTCGGGTGCCAGGCCCGTGTACTTGGTGCATGGGAAGTAGGTCGTATGTCCATTCTCGATTGCTGGCCGGGTGAACGTCGAGTTCAACAGCTGAACATCATAGGACTCTATGTATGGAAGGTCTTCCTAAGCCACATAGCAGTGGGTAGCCTCCTTGCCCAAAGCAATTTGTGAGCGCGATTTTAGTTTATCTTTCATGAGCACTCCTAGGTCTAATGGGGTCCGAACCACTGGAATAGTTTCACCTCCGTTGTGGTAGTTGTCGGACCCGCACCGGCTGTCATTGGCCAGGACTTTTAAGCATTAATTTGCAGTTAAGAATCTCGACACCAGTTGGCCAGCCTGTTTAGATCCCCCTGAAGTTTCAGCTTATTTTCCGTTGGGTTTACCTTCCTCTCTTTATCTTTCTCTCTACATCCTCTGCGAATAGCAGTAACCCCAATCGGAGGCGAGACAATCTACCAACGAGTTCACGTACATTGTAAACAGTTTGCATACGAAATTGGTTTTCTTACCTGCTTCCATTCCGAAAAGGCACCACTGACTCGCACATTCTATGTTTGTTGTGGAGCAAAGGAATATATCCACTTGTGCAGTGAACTACGAATTGCGGTCTATTGAGGTAGGCTAAGTAAAGTGGTGTGGTTGGCGTGATAGAAACCAACAGACACTATGTTTATTGTTGATAGGGTGTGAGTTATCCAAACCGTTGATTAGCCACTCGTGGCCGAACGGTTAAGTGTTCAAAATACCATCCGGGTGGTCAAGGCTTCGAAACACCCAGGAGTTTTGTTAGGTGCTCACTGCTGATTAATCCCAATAAGGACGAAACCGCTATACAGTGCTTCTCGGTTTTTCAGTCCGAAATGGCTTCACTTACAGGACGAAATCTCAGCTGACTGTGTTTACCGTCTTGTGACGCTTCCGCATTTCGCACCAAGCTTCGCTAGCCATGAGCATGCTCGTAATGCATGACTACCCACTCACGAACTCATGTTGGGCCGGATTAGGTGTCCCGCGTATGCGCAAAAGAGCATCAACTGCTCACATGATTATTCTTCTCAGGGTTTTGAGGACTAATGATGTCAGGCAGGTTAGTCTGTAATCGCTGTAACCCATACGCGTGTGACAGTTTGAAAACTGTCTGATTATTTCCACCCCAGTCTTTGAGAACATCTCTTGCTGGTAACGACCGGTTATTTAAATATATGTACCAAGGGTGTTGCAATGATTTGGGATAACTCATTGAGCATTGGGAGCAACAAGAGTTTGTTATTATTTTTATACATTCGTCGGACTGCAGTTCCACTTCCATTGCTTCCATTGCTGGATTATCCCTATGCACCTTCATCAACAATGTTCAATGGATGCATCGTGGCCAAGTCTTGGACAAAGCGGCCTGCCGGTTCCTGGTTACTGGTAGGGACTTCACCAGTGTGTCCTATCCCCGAAAGTTTTCCCTTGTCTTTCTTTCAGAAAATGACGTGCACCTGGGTGCTTTTGGCGTCTCTTCCATAACATTCTTGAGCTTATCTCTCGTTGATAAACATTCGATTGCAGGCTTCCATAACATATTAGTATCTGCCGTAGCAGTACATGTTTTCGTTCTCTTCGAAATGTCGTTATGCTGTAGCTCTGCTCCTCTCATACTTTAAAAACTGGTGTAACGTTCAAACAAATAAACGGGACCCAACCTTCTTCACCCTTTTTGGTACGTACAATTTGATTACCTCCACTAGATTATCACAAACTTGTGTCCACATACCTTCAGCAATCCTGAGTGTTTCCATGTCCCAATCCAGGCCCTCATACTCCGGAAATAGGTCTTCCAGAACAGGGGAACGCATCTTGAGGTGTATGTTTCACCAAGTCTGGCAACCACAATACTGTTAGCATTTCTTCGCAGCGGTTTTTGCACTGTTATGCCGCTGCTGCTTCCTGCAAAATCTGTAAACAGAAATTTCAGTATCGCTGGGCGTCGCCCTGGATAGTTTCTAGTTAGCTCACAGATGTGTTTTCCAGTGATCCAGTCAGAAAACACGGTTGATGTCGAGGCTCATCATCCGTGCCAGCAGTGCGTTGACCAGCCGATTTGTGGAAAGTCAAAATCTATGGTGAGAAGCATCTAGTACGTGCATCCACTTCGGATCCTTACTGCCTAAAATTCTGAGTACTGCTGCCGCGGTTGCACCGGTAGACCCTCTAACTTTCTACTGCAATTTCTGCGTCTTGTATTTCCTCAGTTGACGACGGTGATGGCGACTACCTGAGGCTGATTGTTAACCATCCGTGGTTGCAACTCGTCTCACTTATTCATATGTCTTCTTACTTTGATGATAACCAGTGCCAATTCAATGTTATTCTGCCCACTGTTTGTTATTGCTGCTCGCTGGCAGTCCACAAGAACAGTGGCTGTCGAAGCAGGAGGTGTTTTTGTATTATCCGGAAATTTACAATAATCAGGTCTTTTTCTCCATCGTTTACGACGTTCATGCAGCTGTGGTACCACAGGCCTCGTTTGCTGTCCATCCCCTGGACTTCAATTCGAGCGTATTGATATGGTGATTTTTTTCAACTTCTGTCTCATGCTTAGGAAGATCCCCTAAATGGTTCCTTCGAGTCTCACAGTAACCATGCACCGGAAGGGCACCACCACTGAACGATTACTTAAAAGACAGACAGATGTCCACTCAGACAACAGTAACTTAATAGTCAGGAAACAGGAGATGCAAACGGAAGATTTAAGGAAGTTAACGTTTGACCTGGAATCTAGGACACTCAATGCTCGACAGAGTTAGTTTCCGCAGCGAAGCCAACCAGAAGAACCAGATATCTCAGGTCCACTAATATGGTATTTCGAAAAATCGGACGGTCATATTGTGCTGTGGCAGTATCTAGGTATGTCGTACTGGTGAGAAACGCCCCAACGGGCAGAAATTCTATTGGATGACATGTCAAGAAACCACACAGTAATCTGGATTCTTTGTAATAAACAAAGCATATATTGCATCATGCTGATTAACCCTAACGACTTCAGGTTACAATGCGCGATGCTTGAGAAGGTCTTCAAAGTGGAGGGAAAGTGGAGATTATCATTATACATCGTCTGAAGTCCTTGTTCAAAATTGTTGCCTATCTCAATGGAAATGGTGCATACGCAATTTTATTGAACGTGATATCCATCGCTCCACCACATTTCTGATTAACTTTTGACTTCGCTATTTGGGTATTCTCAAAGCATTTTAAATTCACCCATTGAATAAGTAATCCAGTTACTGAAGCGTCATTTAGCCAAATGAGGGAACTAGCAGGTATAAAAATAAATAATAAGGATAACCTTTACCCACTCTAACCAGAATCGTTTAGTGAGTCTGTGGGACTTACCAGTGCAATACACCTGTCCACTAGCAATTAGTTCATCAAGGGCCTGTTGTATTGACTCTCGCGATGGAAGACAAAGTCCACTGTACCAACTATTCAGGCAATTGTAGATCTTTTCCAGGTTGACTTTACTCCCATCACCAAGTGAATTATTCGGGGCGATTTGGAATTCGCATGGAAGCTTTGAAGTGATTCCCTCCATGTTGTTCGGATTACAATCAGTTGTCTTTGGGCGTGACTTTCTAGACTTTTTTACTCGTGACTTGTGGCGAATTTGAGCCAAGTGATCAAGATTAACATTTTTCTCAAGCGTTGCCGTAGTCTCCATATGGTCAAGACGATTCGGGACAGGAGCTTCATTGAGTACTCTCATTTCAGATCCACTCATGGCAAGGTCATAGATTATGTAACACAAGGCCTCACTCAGCAGAAGGAAGTTGCTTTGTTCAACAAGTCGAGTCCGTAAACCATTAGGAAACTCGCCTGAAGTATAAAAAATAGAGCAGGGTCACTATTCGCTAGCATTAGAGAATGCAGTCTCACAACAAATCTCGATATGTACGTAATGGTTAACAGCTACGTTTCGTACGATTCCACAGCTTTGTATGGATGTTCCCGGAGCCTTCCATGGAAGTTTCACAAAATTCCAAAGCCTATTCGAATTTCGCAATGTTTAAATTCAAATAATTCACAATCTCAAGTTTATGTTTCCAAACTCCGGACTGGCCCCCAAAGAGCCGCGCACATTTCGGGATATTCCAATTCGATATCAGTTAATTGCTCTCCTGTCGAGAAAGATTCCCGTCAGATAACCTATCCTCTTTTGTCTAGATAGCTAGACGTACGCAAGATGATTTAGACACAAAAAATGCAAGTTGTAAGATGATGGCGTAGAAATTATTTTAACATGAGTTCCTGTGGCACTAGGTATAGGATCGGTCCAACCGTTCACACTGAACAGTAATGTTCCCTGAGAAAGCTCAAACAGATGAGTGGCTTGCAGATATGGGAATATAAATTTGGCTTATTATAGTTATTGAATGTGTTCGTTTCGTCCGCCGTCATCAAAGTAGAATTAATTTCTCAAAATGTCATGAGCTTTACTCGCATAAGAACTAGCCAGTGAACAGAAAACCGCAAACGTTGGAACTATATTTCATTATTTTCGTGCGCTTTAACCATGCTTTTGTGAAGTACGCAATAACGTACCCGAAATCCATTGAGGAAAACTTACTTTCCCAATGAAAGCAAGGAAGCAGGCTAATCGTTTTAGGCATAATTTCTGAAATAAGTGTTTATTTATTTAAAAAATGTTTTCTGTTCAATGACCTATTTACAGGACATGTCTATCTTTTAGGTCTATGGGATCCAATGGTGATTTTGCAGAATTTTTGCAACTCTTGTAGCAAAATATCTTTGTACGTGTTTAATTTTTACCCAAACTTACGATAGGTTTGCACAGCCGAGACTAACTAAGAATTATATTGAGTTTGCGACCATTCAGTCTTATCAGCCGATTCAATAAACCCCAAAATCCACAGAGATGTGACATGTATTTCAAATCCTCCACACATTTGAGAGACTTATGCGTTTCCATAATTCTTTCTTATTTGAAACACTCTAGTCAACTAGAATTTACTGAGGGCAGAAAAATTGTTAACCACCCGGCGTTTTGATGTAGAGAGCAATTTCCAAAAGAAAAACACCGAGATATCATTTTTATCATTGTACACAAACAGAGTGAAACTGAAAACAACTTGAGACCTTCTCCGTTTAGCATCCTCAGCGTTTCCTTTAAAACTAATCAAATTTGATGGATGATTTGTTGCATTCACTCTCGGAGGACTCATTTTTTGACCCTGTCCTAAATTTCACGATTTAAAAGCTTGTGCACTCTGAATCATCATTCATTTTGTTCCTGAGCTACTCGCAAGGCACTACCAGATATTCGTACTGTTCCGTTAGCTCTCTGTGGTGTTCAGTGCAACTGGTGCCTTTCTACCATGGTGAATGCCTATCTGGATGGGTGCACTCATGCATTCAGTCTGCCGTCGGCTCCAAAAGTCTCGACTTGATGAGCGTGAAGAGTGTCCGTTTCCGGCCCGGTTAGAGCACGTCTCATTCAGACTATATGACCATCCTTTTATTTCATTCGCTGAGTATTTTTTCGGATGCAGCATGGCAATTGAATAAACTTTACACATAATAGCAGCCACACTATGTTCCAGGAGAACATCTATCTGAAGCAGAAAACTACCCTTCGTTCCAGGTTGGATGCTTGGCATATCGTATCTGTTAGGGTTTCTGTTGAACTATTATCTCCGGCACATTGTCAGATTTCACGCTTTGTTTCCGTGTGCATTTTTTTCTGCTTCATACTGATACCCTTTTCGTCAATAAGTTACGACAGCGTTAAGCCTGATACGGGACCGAAAAGGAGAATTTGATGTAAAAATATGAAAAAGGAAAAACCAAAAAATATCTGATAAGGTAGAAAATGCTGTTTGAACTTGCTGTTAGACGTTTTTGCACTTAGGACGGTATTTCCACTTTGTCACTCAAAGTGCACGAAAATTATGGGTACCTAAGTCTTGGAAATAAGTATGCTTATTCTACTTCTTGGATGAGGGGAGACTTTCTCAGTTACAGCTGCATGGTTTCCTCATAGTTCTGAAAAGATTACACTCTAAAAGTTTCACTCATATCAAGCTTTCGAGATTGGCACTGTATAAGCAATTAAGATTGATGGTATCCTTTGCACTGTCTTAGTGAGTGACATATGAGTGGTAAAAGCTTGTGCCCTGTTTCACTTGTCCCATGCTCCTCTGCAGTATGCACGTGAAGAGATACAGAGAAACGCTTGTTGCATCACGCATCACTGCGCTTCTGTGTGTTCATTTTGAAATGAACAATAATGTAATCAGCCTAAAAAGGTAATGTAATAATGGCTCCAGGAACCACATATGACTCTTATTTCATGTTGCCTTTGGTCTCTGTCCTACAGGAACTTTCGATATAGTCTTAAGTTGTTGGTATCTCATTATCAAAATTTGTTGTAACCTGTCAAGCAGAATCCTAGCTCCGGAATGGGCACAGCTCCCAAAAAAGTCTAGACATGTTGAACCTAATGAGAAAAGGTGACGGAGACGTTAAATGGAAGCTACGCAATCAGTGCATTTTTCTCCCAGGCTGCATGCAAACGAGGCATTAGTTTGGGAACCACCTGTCAGACTATATATTCTGAAATAATTCAGGGTACCATGTGATTTGATTCCTGTTCACTGAAAGTCCGCGAAAATAATATTGTTTGAGGCACAACACACTTACTGAGGTGAAATCCGACAGACAGATCGGTTACGAGGACAGATAATTACAGATAACACAAAGCAAAGCAACGTATTCTGATATTGCTTTATATTTTGAATAACTTTCGAAGTGAAAAAGATGAGTTGAAGTTCTACACGTCACCCAGACAATCCTGTAAGCTCGGTTAAGTTTTCTGTCCTATAAGTGAAGTCCATCTATGCCGAAAAGTAGAGGAGCACTATACAGCTGTTTCTTCCGTAGTCGGAGTCGCTAGCAGTAAGCATTTCCAGAGGGATACAACCTCCAGGCTAGTAGTTAAACTCTAAACTGTTCGACAATGAGTGATTAATTTGTACGGTAAATAACTCACCCGTAGACAGGTACAGCGCACTGATGACGATTCCCAATACGGATGAAACAACTGTACAATTCTTTTCGGTTTTTCGGCACCGAGTGACTTCACTTCCAGCATGAAACCTCAGCTTAAAAAATTCCAAATCTCCCTATAATACCAGCAAACTATGTGATTGAGAAGGAAGAGTAGTTCAGACTAAACATGAAAATTCCAGCTGAGAAGCCGTCACTCGACGAGCCAGTGACACATGATCACGTGTTGCAGAAGGGTGTGTGGTGCTATATTCTGTCTATGTGTGAGTGAAACAGCTGATCAGCCACTTGTAGCCAAGCTGTTTGGGCCTATCTCTCCTGAGATCGAATCACTCTGGTGATTCGGAAGATGCGCACTAGTGGTAATCCCGACTAAAGATGAAGCAGCCTAGAGTGTTCCTAGAATTTTCGCACGACTAACTTCACTCACAAGACGAAAGGTTTCGCTTTTAATTTTCAAAATCTGTTCACGCTCTCAACAATCTTATTATCGACAGGTAATTGTGTGACTGCCGTTCTTTACGAAGTAACCAAGGTGAGTTACTAGTCGTAGGGAGTAAGCACCGTGACTTCACCGAAATCATCGATAAAGTGACCTGAACGAGTAAACTGATGAGCATACCTCGTGAAAATCGAATCGCTTGGTCATCTTTTACTACACTGGTTTTGAACAACTTGTGCTAGTCTGATAAAACCCTCACACTGTTACAGGTCTGTACATTTTCCTGGTTAGCCAGCCAAAGCCAGTGAAGGGTCTAATTTGAAGACAACCTAAAAATGAGAAACTTTGTGAAGAAAAGGTGAAAAAGACAGTATAATTAAACAGCCTTCTAATTCTTTCAGACCACCGAAATTTGGGTCCTATCTCAAAATGTACTAGCACCCAGTTCTCCAGTTGCCTATTGTGTCGAACTACTCTTACGGCAGGAAACGCAACCCTCGCCGAGCCGGTTCGCTTGAAGGCCAAGGGGCGGGACTAAAACATTTGAAGCTAATCGTTCTCATTCTGGGTAGGTAATTCTTACATACCTGTATCTCATTAAAACCTAATACAAAACAAGATGAGCGGCTGCCTCTTGGACTCTGAAACTCATTTCTAGCACTGGTGCTCATTCAAATGTTTGATACCCTCAGAATGTTTGGAATTCTTGCCTTAATACAAAAGACACTGATTTGAATGGTCCAGTTGGTTTGTTCTTGCTTAAACCTTTCGAGAACATTTGGGAGTAATACCGAAGTGCTTACATTTCTGTGTTACTATTTTCTCACTGTTTTGGCATCAAATGGTTTAATGTTCACAATCCAACATGACAGCTGGGTGATTTTATACCATTTGAATGGTTGGCTTGGATAGAGATTTGTGATCCACTGTAGTTTCACTAGATCAATCACCGTTCTGTTCTACTGATGAACGTCGCAATTATTTTTAAATGATGATAATTGTGTTGACTTTCAGGAAGGCAGACTGCCAATGCAAAAATATCCACAAACTGGGTAGACAAACTGTAATTTAACGCTGATATCCAAACTAAAATTGTTCCACGACTTAGTGTTACGAAATAATATTTTGTTGAATTCTGAAGCAAAACTGTTGCTGCTTCTCTATCAGTGACAGGGGCACAAAAAGTGGGGATAATGGTAGCAGATTTCGAAAATTTACATCTCCTTGTAGTCTTGGGGTTGTATGTACCGAAATTAAAATAATCTTTAGTGATCGGTGCCTCTTCGGAGGGCTATTTTCAAGAGAATACTACAACTGGTCTTCGCCCAAGAGGACAGTTTTAATACAGTTAAAGTTCTTGCTAGGATAGAGAAATTAAAAGCATCTAGATATCTGCTCTAAAGAAATGTTATGAACATGGATTGGTTGTTTTAGAATGTGAACCGTAGAAGAGACGCCTATGTGTTTTACAGCAAAGATTTCACACTGGATAGGGTATTAGGCCAACAAATTCATTTCCCTATTTCTAGAATTCTCTGTGAAAACGTGTCCATCTCCTTGACTCACTCAGGAGCGTAATCAGGATTGTCAAATGCATCGTTTGGTAACTTCCGAGCCTTATCAATGTTCTCAATTGGACTAAGTTCTCCAAGATGGATTATCTGTGAGCCTTTACATGTATTGGCTACATCTGCTTGCTTTTGAAATTAGGAAGTCCTGGTTAGGTCATCCCATTCGTGCCGAGTTTTTCAATCCCATAATCAACGCCATCAAGCTAAAGTTGTATACCTCTATTAGTGCTGTCGTCAAATTACACACGTGAGACCAAAAAAGCTCTTATTTGGTTCTGGACCGCTTGTCGGTATCACGCGCGGGTGAATAGAGCCCAACGAGACAGAAAACTGTGGAAGCTGGACTTGTTTGCTTAGATATCGGCAATCGAATGGCGTGGATTCGAAGTTTCATAAGTCCGCCAGATTTCATCTATAGAATGTGATCAACAGTGCTATCCAGTCCGAGATGGAACTCGTCTTCGAATGGCACTCAGTAAGCCCAACCAGGTAAAGTTATGGTAGACAAGAACGTCCCCTCCACTCGCTGTCCTACGCTGAGCAACTTTTAAAACAGCCCATGGAAGTGTCATCGCCGTCCTGCAGGTTGAAAAATAAAGCTTTTAAAGTCTTATAAAACCATATTAGTCACGCCTTAGTAGTCTGTGACCAGAACAAACTGACTTTTAGTCACGCGTTTACTCTTGTGAGGTATTCTGTCCAAAAGTGATCCAACAGTTAAAAAATGAGGCCTAGAATGCTCTCGTCCATGTGAAGATTTCTACCTGAGAAGGTTTTCTGCGAAAGGGATCACCCTATTGGAACCTCTTTACGAGGAATGTCGCCGGTGACATAAGCGCTAGTAATGATCTCATCAGATAAAACGAGTATCTTTTTGCTTTTTTGTTCTGTCAAAAGCAACGGTGTCAAAATGAAGCCTACTGCTCATTTTGAAACTCATGGCTCGCCGAACCAGTTCCTCGAATTGAAGACGTATTATCATATCCGTTCAGCCACGTAGTTCATGCTAGTGGATGTTCAAGGAACGTTTGCAAATGGGATACCTCCAGTAGCAAACAATAGACGTAATTATTCCCTGGTTTTCGCTTTTTACATTACCTGGATTTCTTTTACTAAATTTAAATGAACGCTCATTGATGATACATCGATAGCCTTCATTCATAGTTCAAAAAAACAACTAAGTTTTCCTCTGTCTAAAATGCAAAGGAAGTCATGCCCGAAAGTTCGTGAAGAAGAATCCCAGTCAGAATTAACGAGATATACACTGGTGATAAAACAGTTGTAAAATACCACTCAGCTTTTTATGCCAAAGCGATGAACGATATGTGACGAAAATGAATGATGGTTGGCTTGGGTTAGTGAAGTGGGAAGAGAAAACTAATGTTCAGATGAAGCAACAAAAACATAGCTACGGAGCCATAGACCGCAAGCAAGTACAAAATGGCTTTTCACGTAACAAGGTTGATTGTTTGGATTGCACGGTTAAAAAAGACTGAGCAGAAGTTTCGGAAGCATTAGAAAGTAAATACTCTTGGTTTCAATGAATGGCTTCCAGGTGAACACCACATTTCTACAGCATGAAAAGCAGGAAGCAGTGACGATATTTTTTTGTAAACTAAAAAATTCTACTCGTGATTTATTCGTAACTAAAGATTCATTAATTGCGCCTGTTTGTTTGTTCTAGTTGTTTCACTCATTGGCATATATCGAAACTACATTTTTACTCCCAAACTAAATTTAATTTCATTACTTCATTGATACGGCACGCTGTTATTATCAAATCAATCAATGATGCAAGCGACCGGTGGTGAGATTTATGGATTCTTGTCGTGCTCAACTAGATTTGGCTACGTTTAAAGCTATGTTGCTCTTCCTTTTTGCGCCTTTTCTCAGGTTTCTCGATGATTAATGGCGGTCAAACGTGCATGAGCACAAGTTGGCCATAACGCTGTTCAGGGACGTGTACCACCACAGCGGAAAGCTCCGGTCGTTTTTCTTCATTTTTCAGTAAGAGTACGTCTTCTGACCTTTGAAACATGAGTCTTTTTTCAGCTTTGCGTGGTACTAATATTATTTTCTTCTCAAAATACTGTCCGTTTTCCAAGCTGGATGTCAATGGAAAGAGAGAGCTTTGCTCAACGATCGCCAAAGGTTGAGTCTAAATCTGACACTCAAGCTAGGCTTACGTTAGTTAGCCTATCTAGATATATGTATGAAGAATACCGAACGTGAAGGCGATTTACGAAGAAGCTGCTATTAGTAAGCTGCCCTTGTAATCATCGCCAAACCATAAATTGACAGAACTGACGCAGGCTGCATTGGCAATATTGGATATTGCGTAGGGCAAATTACAAGACTAAAAGTGACCTATAGATATATCAAAAGTACGAATGAAAGCCGTGTTCGGTTTTCATCGAGGAATCAACTATTCCTTCCATATCGAGTTTAATCAACCCTGAACATCTGACGAAATTCCGAAGGTTTCCAACTTCCGACTCACCCTAAACGCAAATAGTTTGAACAATTAACCTTTCAGCCACGAGCAGCTGAACAACACTTCCATTAACCCAGATCTAGGCAGGAAACAGTGCCACCCACACTACATCCACGGAATCCACGTCAACTGGTCATGTGTTGACTGGCTCATCAAGTGTCAAATTCTCAGACGGAAAGTTCACTCGTCGGGTGATTGTTCTTCCATCTGAGCTACTTACAGTTTGTCGCTATAGGATGAATTCCTTATAGAAGTCCTCAAGTCTCGTCACATTCCCCATAAAGGTCAAGCTTTGAAGTTTTTGAAGTCCCTTATTTTTTAGCTACGTTAGATTTCTTGCTGATTTCTAAAACCTGATTCTTCATTAGCGAAATACGCTCACTTGCATACCAATTTGCTTTTCACAAGAGACCCAACTGAATCTCTCGTTTATGATGTTCTTCAACTGAAGATACTGTCCCAGGCCGCCTTATGTTGCAGTTGGTAATATACTTCAGTACTGAAGTACTTTGTACAGACTTAACACACCACTGATAAAGTTGCTGAAAACTCTTCGACCACCTACAACCGGTTTTGCCCTTCTTGCGGTTCATCAGATAGGCACAGTCCCCGAGTTTCTGTCAACCTTATGCTCTAACTGAATCCGAGTTGTACGAAATCCGACAAATACACTCATTTAAACACCAATTTAGTTTTGACAGGGGACAGCTCAATCCATCGAAATGTCTCGTTTATAATATTCTGCAACTGAAGAGTTTTTAGCAACTTTATGAGTAGCCCACTTCTTTGTTATTTATCCCTATGTTGATCAAATCCCTCTTACTGTTACACGGCAAATTCAGCCTGTGGTGCAACAAAATTGTGCGAAGCCTAGAAATTTCTCCAATGAATGCATATTGGTGATGTGGTAAAAAAAATTCCCCAAAGAATACATGTTCATTCACGAGATTAATACGTCTTCATGCTCATTCACTTGTAAAAACTTGCTCTAATATCTTTTATAGATCACACATTACACTCAGTTTCAAAACTATGGAATCCTTTTAAAAAGACAAATCATACCTATCTTAACCCTAGAAGGGTTTGCTACGAGTCCAATTTCATCATCCTTGGTGAAAGTACGGTCTAACGAAGAGCCATCTCCGGTTGAACATTCGAAGCCTCCGAAAATCTTAAAATCATATCAGAAAAGATCACATTTCTGAGATGACCTGGTTTATCAGTCGCCTCAGGTGGTTTTCTTCAGAAAGGAGAAGTACATTTTCAGAAACTTCGTGTGTCGGATGGATGACGAAAATTTATTACTCCAAAGCACTTTTTTATATATACTCTTTTGGAGTGAGCCTTTGATACCATTCTGACTTCACTGCATACTGTTTTCGGCAATCTAAGATTTCCCTGTCATTCTACTAAAAGTCCTCCACCACAAGACAAGAACACAACAGGTTCAAACAAGGCATCCTTCTCTCAGATCCCAAGAACAACTACAACTGTGAAGTTTCAGAGTTTACTTTCAGAGACTTGCTGGACTATGGTCGAAAAATTTCGATCAACATTTCAGTGTCAGAACGCTGCAACTTGAATGAATCATATTTTCGGTTGCTGTCATGGTAAAAGGGTTCTGTGGAGTAGCGCTCATCCTTACTCATTTATGCATGCGATTCTCTCAGCATATTCGCCGAGAATATCAGTGTGCCTAAACATACATAAACCACCCTGGTGTGGGAGTTCCCCACTATTGAACCAACCTATTGTTACCGAGTAGTAGATAAAGATTGCACTCCTAGTTAATATGCGGAAAGTTATCGAATCGCGTCAGATAACATGGGATTGACGTAGAGATCACGCGTAATAACACTGGAAAAAAAGTGCTCAATTTAACGAGGTACACCCATTTGAACATCAATCTGGCCTCAACGGGAGACTCAGCCACATCCTAGCTGAATCTATCGTTTATGACCGTCTTCTCCAAAGATCGCTTCATCTTTCAGTTGGGACGACGTTCGGGAAATCGTGATATATATTCTTGACGGAATATATTACGTTGCTTAAAACGCTAACATCTCACTACCGGTTTCGCCCCACTTGAGGCTCATCAAGTCGGCGCAGTCCCAGAGTTTCCGTCAACCTTATGTTCTGCTTGAACTCAAATTGTTCGGAAATCGCGAACTACACTCATTTGCACATTAATTTGGCCTGACGGGTGATTTAACTGCGTCTCAGCTAAATATCTTGAACGGTAGATTTAGCTGTGAATCAAATGAGCTTCTCCTTAAACCAACTAGTATGTAAATATGTGTAAATAAGCGTAAATCACAGTCAAATATGTTTAGTTTAAATAAAACACACACCAAAACCGATCTTAGGCTATCAGTGCTTTTTCAGAAATCCTATGAATAGGGCTCAGTAAGGAAGTTTGAAGAAGTTCGAACTGGAGAGTTTCAGCTGCAAGAGTTCACGCAAAACCGCTTCGGATCAGTTGAAGGGTGTTATTCTATTTGGCATTTACTTACTATCTCCTGAAGAGTAAGAAGTTTACAGACCAAAAACCAGGTACGTGAATTTTGGTTTGGTTTGAAATGTTACCAGACACCTGACGAATAAATTAGCATTATTCATACCGAAAAAACTTTTGTTGTTCTGACGTCTTGGCTCACAATGTTGTGGGCGAACAAGTTTTTGAAACCTTGACATCGTTAAAAAGCAAACGTTTCATCCGGCTTTTGTTTATACAAAGCGGAGGACGATTACAACTGGTTTGGTTCGAACCGCAGTCTTGTTTTGTAGAATAGCAAAGGGAAACCGATTGGATGTAGTCATGAACAAAAAGGCCGTAAGACAGAGAGATCACAACATTCTACCCCATACTGTGTACTTCATGTAAATAACCTGTCGAATTCGATCGGGTCGGTTCTGCAAACTGGCTGTTACACCTCTCACAACAATCAGCAATTGTGATGGCTGATTCACTCACGTCATATCGCACTCCCGTTGGGTAAATCCAATACCGATACAAAGCAAATGAAGCGTCTTTTTTTTGAGAAATTGTTGTTTCTGGAAGGCCAATAATTTTTGCATTTGGGAAACACTGTTCCTGACCTAAAAATATCTGCGTGCGCTTAACCATCTCGTTTATATATTTAACAAACCATTCGAAGAAGGCAATCGTGCAGAGCCTAGTCTTTTGTACCACAAACGTCTAAGTTCCTAAACAATTTCTGAAGCACCTTAGGAATTTTGCGTGGTGTGAGAGGACTGGTATTTATGAGTTTCTAAACTTTACACTCAACTACATTTCACCCGTGTGTCACTGAGCCTGGATCTTTTTGTAAGACGTCAGTTCGGGTTGAAATTATCATTCCTTTTGTCTGTGAATATCAAACCCGTGCCTTATTTTCTAAAGCACACATTAGTTAACAGTATTTTGTATGGTCACAGGTTTTGAATGTTGATAAAGGGAGCACAGATAAAACCCAATGGGTATATGTTTACCCTACTTTAGAATACAGTCATTTCCAGAAACTTAAGTACTACGGATTTCCGAGCAAAAGAATTCGTAGAATGTTAGGAGTTCTTAAAAGTCTTGCTCGTAGGCTAACAGTCCGTCCCAGTAGAAACTGGCATTCCTTCACCATGAACTTAGTTCCATTCCTTTTGGAAAATGATGATCTGTTCATTGAGATCAAGCGGATATTGTTGAGTCGCTAATATTTTTTTTGTTATCTGTCCCACATCGGCGCAGTCTGTTGACACAGACGGTATACGGGAGAAAAACTTACTTTGGATTTTCCCATTCCTTGAGGTGCAAATGAATTTGTGACAACTTCGATTATTTCTCTTTAGTCTCATAATTGAAAATTTCTTTAGTCCTTTTGCGATTGGACCTGAATCATTTTATGTCACATTTGGAACTCTAGTGCACCGTAGGTGGGTTCTTTGCACCTTGTTTTTTGGGGTGTGTTCATACAGTATCCTTCTATAAGACTGAGTTCTGAGGCTTTTAACCATAGTCTCTGATCCAGTCGATCGAAAACATATTCACAGTCAAACAAGTTCCTTTTCTGCAAAATCAGGCATTTTCGTTGTCAGATACCAGTGTATTTTAAAAGATACCTAAAAACCTTATTGAACTGCCTCGATACATGACGCAGTACATTTTGAAAAGTACTGAAACGTAACATACATAAGGCGTGAAACTTGAATGATAAGATCTATACTTTGAGCTATGTCTCTCGTTTAAAAATAACCAATTTTACAGAGAGCACGGTAGAACTGATCGTCCGATCTCATAAACTAGCAAGTCCTATGAACATCTAGCAAAATTTCCACTGGGTACGACAAACCCCAGTTATCGATTTTTTGACGCTTCAGCAAACACTAAGTCAATCCAAATAAGCCATTTCACCTCACCTACAGAATGCGTGTCAGAATCGTTACAACGTGTCGTTCTGTTTCGGTCAGAGCAGTCGAAATCCTGTTGCGAGGTCTGAAAGTAACGATTTGCACGAACTATGAATCAGCTTTTGTCATAAGTCGTTCGATCCAGTTGGACTAGTTGTTTGGACCATCCTACCTCTGTCGGTTAAATTCGACTTTACTTCAACTGCCAGTCGACAGCCGATTTTATTTCCTTTTCGCTCTAGCAGCCAATCTAAGCTATTCATTTTACTACCTGTCACCTTATGCAATCCGTAAGATTTGCTCAGCTGTAAGAATCAACGAGACGCAAAACGCTTCCTGACTATGCAGCACAAATCTAGTTCGCCGTGCAGGAAAAGAAATTTAACTAGATGTGATAAGGGACTATAACTGAACTGCTATATCCGTGGCAGAGTAGCAGTAGCCTGAGGAGAACTGCTCTCGTTGTAATATTCTGAATTGAAATGCGATGATCACTTTTTTCGACTGCCTCTGGTAAAAATAGATTCTGCTTCATCTATACAGTAATTCGGCTCTGGACTCTTCTTTTTCGATGTTATCAGGGCGCATACGTCAGATCTCCAGCGCGAGCAACGGGAACAAATACTGTCGTTGCATCTTGAGCAACTAGGCAACAATGTTTTCTGCTTCAGTCTGATTACTACTTTACTTCACAACCCTATGTTCACAAAAATCTCTTTGCAAGCCGACCAGCTTCAAGTGTCTTCTGGAAGATTTTTCGAGCTTTTGAAAAAGGTACTTACCAACGCTGTCGATTGAAAAGTAAGCAGGAGGCTTCAGTAACCGTTTAGCCCATGCAGTTTTTATTATGTCTAGTTGGTGACGAGGACCTCCAATAAGTATGGATGACGGATAAATCACTCCCATTAGCTGGCATGAGGTCAGAGCATCATTCAAGTTCAAATTCCAAAACTGACAATCATTGGCCCGTTGAAATGCCGCAAATAAATTACAGCTATCCATGATCTGATTGGGATCCTGACTGGTGAACACAATCACAAGTGTTCTGTCTAATAAAGGAAAAGTTTTGTGAGACATATGGGAGAATTTCTGTAGCATGCGCCTAATATCATCCAAACTTATGCTGTGCAGCTTCATTATCCACAATGATACCACAAATACCGTCCAATTTGATTGGTCGCCCTGTGGCTGCGTAGTCCGACAAGCGGATTGGTCGATAGACACCACCGGAATAGCATGTCACCACCCTTATATGAATAGATAGGTCACTGCAAGTTTGGTGTGGTAGAGTAGTGGCTGAGCTCTTTGCATGAGAATTAGCAGTATTTTTGGTAGCATGGTGGGGGCGAGATGGCTCAGTGGTTAGAGCGCGAATTTATTGATCGGAAGGTCCGTGGTTAGAATCCGACCTCTGCCTCTCGACTTCCCCTGTCTAGGCTTGGGCAGCCTGGCAGTATCCCGGCCCTCGTGCTTCCTTCTGGTGGCATGGCAGTTAGGCACCGAAAGGGTGCTATAGCTGAGGTTGCATGGTGAATATACAGGCAGGGATGATTAACTTTCAAGTTAATTAATTAATCAATTAGTTACCTACTCGACTTCCTTCGCAGTCAGTAGGTCATGTAAATTGCGTTCAGGCAAAACCAGGATTTAAATAATGTATTTCAACGGCATCAGTCTTTTGGTCCCACGTATGTACTGAGCGTAGGTATCACCATTCACAGTAAAACGCAATGATCTCAGGCGGCCGACTATAAAAAGAGCAGTTGTTCGAAAGTTTTCTAGAGCATAGTTAAGAACGACACGGACGAAATGGTGAGCGCCTTTTTGACATCTCTGTCAGACGCGAAAATTGAAAAAATAAGATCACCAGGAAGTAAGACAGTTTCAGTCAGACGGAAACCCAGTGTTCAAAGTTAAACTCATGTTTAGTTGAAAACTAACACGGCTTTGAGGGTCACGTGGTCTTATCACTTCACCAGCCGATCAGACTAGCACCAGTGTTTGCGAGAGTCATCCTGGAATACCGAGCTTAAGCTGATGATTGCTTACACCAAAGGTTTTTGCAGCGGTCAGGTTATTTGTTATGATGGACTCCTGGAAATTCTTCAACGATGATTTGTGTAAAAGCTGCTGTGGTGTTCACGTGCAGTTCCGCATCCAGTAAATAGGCTAAAGGGAACCAATGATGGTCCGACGTTGCCCTATCTGTAAACTAGTCGGGAGAAGTTCAGACAGTTGTCTCGTTGTTCGACCAGTGTAGCTTGTTGCACATGAGCAGGTAAACTGACATACATTTCGATGTGGTTTTACGAAGCAGGATGTCCTTCACATGTTGTGTAGCTAATGGACGATTCTTAACAAGCACACGCGGACAGGCTAAAAAATGAGTTTTCAAAGGTTCTAGTGAGCTTCATTACTAAAGTACTTATCAAGTTTACATTACCGTTTGTTTCAGATACTTGGGGTTCATTTATCTTTAGATAAATCTGTCTGAATGCTCATTTTTTCGAAACAGGCTTGTGAGGAACTTTAGTTCTTTTTCTAATGACTCATCTGCACAAGGCTTTCTGGATCTACACCAAGTCACGTTTAAGTACAACTGACACGAATTTGGGCAAATGCCTGGTTTGCGGGAAAAGCTTAGCCATATACGTCATTCGTCTGTTCATTTAGTGCATTTGCAAGGTGCAAGAATAAAGTTGTGGACAAAATAACGTGGTGGTAAATTTGCATTGACTTGCTTTCTTAGGGCCACTTGAAGCTGAACCTTTTCATATATCCGTATAACATTTACAGTAATGTGAGATATCCTCTCCTACGCAGAGGGTATAGTCAATAGTCGTATTTCATGGTTATTTCTAGTGAATTTTAATCACTGTTAAAATTAGGAATGTGTTCTCCTCATATATATATATATACTAATCTTCAGGATTATACAAAGTTGCACACACGTAGAATCGCGATTTCGTCAGACATTGGACACAAGTTTTGACTAAAACGTGCAATGAGAATAAACAGAGTTGTTATATAATGCATGAAATTCTGTCAAAACCATCCGACTCCTCTTCAGTTCTCGGAATAGCATAGTTCTAAGGACGACAAAGCTTATTATTCGTATGGCTGGCTTCAAAGTCTATTCTACTCCGAACCTAGCCAAGGTGACTGATCACGATGTTCTTCAACGGTTAAAATCATATTTTAATTATAGTTGAACCATCACAGCTGTTTATCCAAACAACCGCTCACTCGAAGACCTTTGCAACGTGCGCTTAAAACCCCCCCGAAGTATTTTTAGGTTTCAAACTTCTACAATTCATGGAGGACCGAGAATCTTAGGTCAACTACTGTGTGAGATACATCAATGTGGACCTCATTGTTTACAGCATACCCGTCTATGGTGTCCAACATGACTGCTACAAGTACGTAACTACTTTCAGATTGAACCAGACATCCGAACTCAGAAGAGTGCATTGAAAATCGTGTTGAATTTTGCGAGCCCACTGAGTTGATTTTGATATTTCTGTTGAAAACTTCAATCCCCCATTCACCCTTCACTCAACATCATCGTCATTATCATTGTTATTACGAATCAAAGTCGTTACAGAACAGGTCAGAACAACGAAGAGACTGATACCAGATTTTTACAAAATGAAGTGTTCTGAACGCAAAGTCTATTTCGAGATTATGAGAAGATACTAAAATTTTAGTGGGCGATATCGAAGGGGGTTCACTAATATAAAATGGCCACATAGAGATGAAGCTCTGCAACGGTAAATGGTCGAGTTTTATTTGTGGTTTCTATTTCAACAACTATGCGCTGTACATTTCCTTTTACTGACAGCATCCTAGAGCGACGTCTCAGCGAGTATCGAATCTCCCGCGTAAAGCCGAACTCGTTGCATAGTCCGTAGGACGCCCTATATTCAAAATTGACATCAGGGCACTTTAGGTCTCATCACTTACCTTCTAAAGAATTGTATCAAGAGATTCTACAAACAGAACCGGAATATCTCAGCAGTAAGGCTGTAGTTGTAGTGCGCACATTGTACACATGAATGAAAAAGCATCACATTGTAGTTTTTCGTCCTCGTATAGCCTTGAACAAAGACCACGTCTGGGACCAAACATCTAGCAGATACATCGTAATATATAAGACAGCCAAAATCATGCTGTGGTACGGAATGTTCAATGTAGATCCTGGATAAAAATCATAACTGATCATCTACAAGTGTTCATCGAACGGCATGTGATTCTCAGTGACCAAAGCGTGAACGGCTGCCGCTCAACTGTTTCACAATTATTAAATCAATAAGCAAAGAAGGTTGTTGCTAAGTCTTGAGCTTGCCTAACCTGGACTAAACATATACCAAGCAAAGCTTTTTCCAGTTCGCTGAACACTTTCGCGTGTAACTTTCTAAAAAGGAAAGTTCCACCTGTCACTTCTTTTTATCTAGGTATGCCGTCGTGCCACTGACTGAGATCCAGTAGCCTTTCTGTTTGAATCTGTCGTGGTTGTCACTTACCTCTGAATGCCTTTTGTGATTCTCTTGGTCAGAATTCAGGCCTGATGGGAGGAAATTTGCCGAATAAACGGACCGCCGAAGGAAAATCGGTGACTAAGACAAATAATGATCAAATATAGGAAATATGATGTATTCGTTTTCTGACAGCCTTGACACTGACCTGTGTGATGCCTTTCGGTGCGCCCAAACGGAACAACACTACTGGTTGCTTCATGACATTATCACATAGAAGATGGAAAAGATCAATATATCACTTATGGACTCGCATCTTCCCCGGAGGTTTTCTTCTGATTTGGGGCTTGACAATCATCTATTCCACATTTGGTGATGAGTCCAATAAACAGAACTAAAATAAACACTGGTGTTTTGGCAACTGTTGACACTACACCACATCAAGATGCAAAAGCTTGCCAGGACAAATTATGCATTGGTGCGCTCTAACCGAATGAAAAAGGCTAACTTGAATACCTGCGTGTGGCCAAAACATATTCTAGATGTGCCGAGTAATTCTGGACGTCTTACTGTCTGTGTGATTCACATTTTCACATGCGTAAACTTACACTAATTTTCACCTGTAGGAATATAAGTTGCCATGTTCAAATTTAAAAAAATTAGGCCAGATCAAGTAAACGGAATTTCGCATATCTAACTCCCCGGTACAACAAGCGCACATAGAATTGAGCAAAAGGTAAGTCAACGTTTTCAGTTGGCTACTCAGGTTGCTGTAAACAGTGATGAAGCTTCAGTTAAGTTTTCATTCGGCAAGTTAAACTCGTCTATGCCGAAAAGCCATTAAGTAATCTATGGACTTTACTTCTTGTTTAGAATCATCAACAGTGCGCAACTCACGTACTTCCAGGAGGATTCGAATCCACGACATTACGGTTGGCACCATAAAATTCACAAGCGAGTGGTTGGTCAGCAGGGCACGCAAGATATGGCGCTACTATCCTTCAACCTCGCTGCTCTCCTCAAATGATCCAGTACCGGCCGGCTTATCAAGTGACGGCTACTCAGTTGGAGGCCTTACAAGACTAGTGGAATCGTAATTTTCTTTCTGAGCAGTAAAGTTTGTGGGTTCGGGCACCATTCGAACCGGTGACAATCCATTTACAACGTGCTGATTATACACCGGCGATCGGTCATTCCCACTAATTAGCCAGCAGCTGATCAAAACGTTTTACCTCATCCGTGATGATCTTCCGGTAGACTCAATGACACAACCGCCGTCTGCAGAACGACCAAACCGCAAAACTTACGAACAAGATAAACAAAATCCTGCGGAAACTCAAGGATCTTCACAAAATCACAGAGGAAGAGTACTGGAGAATGAAGGCTCGTGACTCAGAAGTTGTCCGATTCTACGGACTTCCAAAGATTCATAAAGGAACGGTACCATTACGCCCAACTGTCTCACTGTCAGGAACACCCACATACAACATTTCAAGAGAATTATGGAAGGGGCTGAAGTATCTCACCAATGGGTGCCTATATTCAACCAGCAGTGCAGGACAATTTCTGGAGAGACTTAAAAACGTGAAAATCGAAGAAGACGAAATGATGGTGTCCTTCGATGTAGCCTCACTATTCACATCGGTTGATTTAAATGCAGCGAGAAAGATGGTTTCTGAAATCCTGGACAACCGCGAGAACAGCAACGGAATGCTTTGCAGAGAAGAAACATGCGAAATACTAGATTTGTGCTTGACAACCTACTTTGAGTTCAGTGGAGAATGGGATCAAAGGAAGAAAACTACTAAAAACAGAAGGCCACTGAATCAACCAATCAAGGGAACAAATTCAGACCACAAAGCAAGAACAAAAAGGCCGAATCACACAAGACTGTCGAATTGAGTGCGCCCAACAAACCAACCAGACACAAGAGATTGAAACCAACTCAGATTCACAGGGGACCAATCAAAAGACGCGAAGACCGCCTTCAGAGCTACCAGATGCTGTTTAGGAGCTATATGAGCACAGGCGGAAGAGGAGAAATTCACCCACTCAACCCCGCACTGACGATGTCACCTCAGTTGGTGATGAAACGTTTGCAATCCAATTGAAAAGCTCGGCGAACAGACCAACAACCGAGAAATGCACCCGAGCTACCTATATTCCACAACATTGCCAATGCTGCGAAGCTTAAGTCTATATAGATTTTCCGTTCAAATGATACCCCGCAGTTGATGCAACCAGGCCTGCAAATAACAGCTAAATAATGTTCCAGATGATCTCCATTCGCAGCTTGATTATGACCTGTAAGTGTCCCGCTATTTCTTAGTAAAGCTTGATACATATGAAACGGGACCTCACCACATGTGAAGCATTACAAAAGCGAAAGCAGTGTGTTTGACCGTGGCTATTTCACAGGACAGCTGATTTTGGGCCAGTGTGGATGCAAACTCTTAGGACTGACGGAAGAAAAGCGAAATTTTGCACTTGTGTATCGCCTTCAAGGTGATTTTCGTTGACAGACACCTAGGCTTGGTATTGCTTGAAAATTTTCACTACGCTGAAGCACCGTTCCCCTCTCTTAGAATCATTGTTTAGTAGAACATAGAGTGGCCTTTGCTGGGAATCGATCCTCGTTATGCAGGCCATCGTTTTTCATGACCAACCTTAGCTACTGTCATCTAACAAGTAGCCCTAACAAGCAAATAAAAAAAGGTTTTGAATTTTGTTCAGTCGCACACGACAAGATGTTTCAAGTGGCTGAATATGCCCATGAAAGTCATGAGAAGAACGAAGGTGGCGAAAAAAGCTTGTTTTCTGTGATTGTTCCTCTTGGCTAATACATCACAAATTTATACGGTGCCAGAAATCACGTGAAAAAGGTTAAAACTGGGGTTACATTCACTTTAGCGAAATAGAAATCAAAGAAAGGGTCGTCGGATGGGGGTAGATTAATGGGTCACGGAATCAAATAAGTGACGTCATTGTCAGACAGGCTTATGAGACCGGATTTTTCGCAGGCCAGTTCAAGTTCAAAGGTCGCACAAGTTTCTGTTGGACGCAAAGTTATGTGTCCGGCAGTCGGATTCCAATCACCTGTGCGATCGATAGTAGTCTGGATCGTACCAGTCATGATCGGTTCAGAGGCACCCGGTGTATGATAGTGAAGGCTCGCTCATTATCGAAGACATGACTGGTTTCGGCCAATTTAGATGCAATTACACTTGAGCGTGGTTTCTTCCAACTACCACTCAGAGACAGGAGATTGTGTTCTCGCATGCTGTCCGACAAATGCCTTGTCGTACGACCAAAGTATGATGCTCAGCACGAGCATACAAATGAGTGCACATAAAAGCTGGTGGTAGAATGTGGCAATTTGTCCTTCAAACGGAAACTGATAGTGCGGCTGGAATTGAAGCTCAAACGCAGATTGGCAGCCATGTATATCGCATCAACAGAGTTCATAAGATGTTTCTCAAACAAGGCGTGTGTGGTCTTTTTATCCAAAACATGGTTTAATTTTTGTGAAGCGGATGATCCCTGCATAAAATCTAAGGCTGCTGTGAAGCTTGCAAGAAAATTATTGTAGCAGTTGTGGTGGAGCTCTCTAAAAGCTCCTTCGTACCCGCATGAAGAAATTCGTACCTGGCTCCAGAGCACAATTCTATGTCCCATCATTAGGGCATCTAAACTCGAATGTGGATCCTTTCGTTAACTTCGTGTAGCTTCCCTATCACACCGGTTTCCTTCTCGATGGAGTTTGCTCTCGATCAAATTCTTGCCTAATTGGTGCTAAACGACTGTGATTTTCTATTTGTTTGTTTATTTGCTGGAATTCGGAAGGAGAGACACCAGTGCTTATAACAGTATTTGAAACGCACAGCCTAGTGAAGTGTCTAGATTGCGCAGCATTACATTCAAACAGTTGGATATGTAGTATGGTTAAAGCCACGTCACGTGGTGCTAATCCACGATCAGCTGACGTCGTAGGTGAAAGGATAACTAACGTACTTTTGCCCAGTGTGGACAGGCTCTGTATGACACCATAATAATGAGTATCCTTCTGGTTGAGTACAACTATCTTCCGCTCCAAGACCTCACTACCCATGCTGAGTCGAATCACTGGAATTAACCGTGGTGTCCAGTATGACGTTGAACTCACCATGGTTTGAGCCTTCCGGACCTAAAAAGCATTCATTTACCGGAACCTTATTATTTCTTCCGTGTGAATGTCCATTATGGAGTCCAAAAATTACTGAAGAAACTCCATACAACATGAATTTCTGGCACTGAATAAACTCGAAACTGGTTTTTGGAGAAACACCAGTACCAGACAATCATAAACGATGATGCACTGATCCAAAAGCAGTACAGCATGACGTAAACAATTTAGTTTTTGATGTAATTCGGGTATGGAAGCGCCAAGTTTTTCTACTAAAGTCACATTACTGCATTTCTGCTGTTGAACTTGGGAGATAATTTCATAATCCGTAAATCTTCCTTATCCCGTTGAGTGGTACAAAATTGAAATTCACCGTATCCACAATTCAAAGCAATTGCCTTTCAATGGGAAATATCTTATGGTATCTGGTATGTCCACTTTATTGTATCTGACTAAAGAAACGCTAGCATCGAAGTCACCTGGTTACTTCAAATAGACTATGCATCTTTATATTGAAATTAACTGGTGTCAAAAATCCTGTCTTAGAGACTGCATGGAATCAATAGAGGAAACTTTTGAAAGGTCATTAGGTTGAATATAGCCAAACATTCAGACTGAGGTAACAAAGTTAAATGAAACAGATCAAATGTCAAAGGAACAGTCCGCTAATCCAAGAATTTACCATATGTATCGGAATAAAAATCTCAAGAATTACGGCCTATCGGTTGAGTTCGTGGCTCCCGTGTGGGGAAGCGCTGAGTTAGACAAACAGTCTCTTGATCCTTCATTCTGAGGAACAAAGAAATGGAATGACGTTTTCCATAAAAATTTAGATCTACTCTTTTCATCTAGCTCACTAGCGCTGCTCTGCATTCTCGCCCAAATCGATTAAGTATCTTGATGGTATGCGATCTAGGTTTGGACTCCCACGTAATAGTACACAATAGTAGGTTTGGCTAGTGTTTGCATGAAAATCTGAGTTTGACGCTTAATTTGCCAGATGAATATGAAGAATGAAAGAAACCGCACTAATTCTGACACCTCCGCAATACGAGAGGTATTTGCTCTCAATCCAGCTCATGAGAATAATTTCGAATGACACTGAAGCACTCAGGAACCATTGACAGTATGATTATATTGCTAAGGGTTCGAATGCCCTACCCATGTACTTTGAGCTTTTTTTAATATCAAGAGTTTATCTTCAACTTATTTCGGGAAGAGCAATGAGTCATCCTTGGGCTACTACATATTTAGCTTATCTACCTCCCATCAAACCTTTATTAGAATAAGAAAATATGTTAATATTTGTCAGTAGAGAAAACGTCTACGCATAGAAAATCGGTTATCCCTTGTAAGTTGGGTCCACACAGGCAGCGAATGTGCACCATTCCTTGTTGTACAACAGTTGGAGCGCGTCAGGATTACATGTTTCTATTGCACTTGGATGTACAAAGTGGCGTCATTTTGCAGCCCACAGACACGTTTCATTGCATTTTTTCCAGATAACTCACGCAGTCGTATGCAAAAGAGGACTGCATACCCGGTATACTTGTCTTTACATTACCTTTCACTGATCCACAACTACATGGTGGAAGATTGTTTAAAATTGAATTCCAGTAAGCCTTTTACTCGCCCATTGTGTGTCAATACATGCGTGTTGCCGCTAAGTGACATTTAATTGGCAGTTTGGCACTAGTATGTATTACTGGTGTATTGCTGTCAATGATGACGCTAATTGGCGAACTTATTCACAAGGATAATGAAACCTTTTCCTACTGCCAATGAAAACAAATCATTCCGATTAGGTCAAGATAATTGAGGGCATCGGAACAGTTTCTTTGCTAATGTTATTGGTCGATAAGCTATCTTTGGCCGTTCTGCTTCGCACTTAAAGTTCGGTTCTCCCGGTTATTTGTCCGCTCCCATTCAAAGCATCCAGCCTCTTGTCTTGGTCGGGATCAGGTAACGGGCGTTAACAATCCAAGATCATATGAAATGTGATATTCGCCAAAGCGTTGTCTATTTAAAATAGTCGGGGAACTAGCTAAGTCATTAGGAATAAGGCGGTACGTGCCAAGTGAATATGCGTTGAAACCGACTTCGGATTGCCAGATTTTTGGATCATCTGCTGCATTCACAGTAGTATCTTGTCCATAAACTTTTAATTTAGGAACAACTGAGCCGAAAACTTCGTCCAAGCGAAAGTTTCCCAGTAATCGATCAGGGCTGTTTTATCAAGAAAGTATTAGGTTCTGTGTCCGTCAGAATGGATCCAGCGTTGACAAATACGGTTAACGCTAACTACGTGGAAACCTCGTTCATAAAACTTGATCTGATCCACCGTCAGCAGTACACTGCTTTCATTTGCCCACAAACAAGGTGAAGTGTATCGGACTGGGTTTCACACAAGCACATAAAAAAGCCAGTTTTAACTATGATATTTTCGCATTTTCGCCTCTAAGCTCAGTCAGATTTTTCAAGTTCTCCAAATGCATTTCACCCGCGTTGTTAGCTTTTGTAAAGCAAAATAGTTTCAAACGAGAAAATCCACAATAGTTTCGTAAAGCGCTTGCCAATCTCCCAGTGGCCTGAAATAACTTTAAATATTCAAAAAGCACATACTTCTCAGGCTCAACAGTTCAGCTGTCATGAACAGGTGAGTGAGATAAGGGGCCAAAGTTCTCTAAGCGCATGTTCTTGCGTGTGACTACACACCAGTAGTGAGCGAGGGATATTTCATAAGACATCTGCTCGTCTCTTTGTCTAAGGGATGACAAATGCCTTCAAGAATTATGTACCCGCACTCATATGTCTCTATAGTTATGCTTTCAGGAACTCAAGATGCATAATGTTAGAGACAGCTAATTGCCATATTCCGTGTTTTCTGATTATTTAGCTGAAGAAGGAAGTTTAGAAAAGTAATACAACGGTATATGCTATTTGGGGCACAAAAGTTCGAAAGATGAATGGCGGTGTTTACGAGTAAATGCCGCCAAATGTGAAATAATCCATGAATTTCAGGCAAAATGTGTCTAAACGCTAGATATTCGCACATTTAACTTGATTTAGCAGACAGTCGTTGATAGCAGACGAAGTGGGAATAACTGATGTATCATCGGGGCTTTCACCTCTCTTCAAACCAACCGCGCTCGGATGAGTATAGATAAAGTGAGATGCCGCGTGTCCACCAGCTTGTGTGCAAACTTGAGTCTGCACGATGCCTTTCAGGTATATTTGATCAAATTATACTGATAATCAACCAATTAGACACGATTAAAATGGCCTCCTTGGACACTCCACACATGTTAGCCACTGTTTTTGTTGTACTTCGTCCATTCTGAAAGAACCTCTTTCAGTCTATAAGATCGTTTCTTGGAAAAAAACTGTCAGGAAGGTCAGATACCCGAAGGTTATCCAAGAATACCCGAAACCTACTAAGCGCCTCAAAACTCCACTACATGCCGATCAGACAGCCTTGGACCAAGGTCAAACAGTGTCCTGAAAAATATAGCGCATTGTACTTTCGCGCTCGCTTCATTGCAATAAAGCTGTTGTTTTCCTTGTCGGCGAGTTTTTTTCCGGCACTGGGGCACTGGAGCGGGGAAAGCAGTCAGATATAACAAAAACAAGAAGTTATTGCTCGATATTCGTCCCGTAAATTTAAATAAAAATGAATTCTGCCAATCGAATAAGAGGAAGTGCTGAGTTCCGTGAAAAAGGCTGTTTCACTGAAAAAAGATAAGCTCCAACTTTAAAGAAACAACTTATAACCACAGCACTGCCGCTGAACGATATTTTACTAAAATCCACTCGTACTTGAAGTACCCTCACATCCACGCAACCAATCAGAGGGACTTCGTCATCCCGTATGAAAAAATGTTTTCTTTTACCTCACTGTTAACCACTGAACAGTTGAGGATATGCACACAGTATTTCTTGCCTTCACTGATGATATGACAATGACTTTGAAATCGTGTGCCTGCTTGTGTGATCTTCAGGTTAGGCAGCCTCCCCAGTCTCAGCCAGCTGAACGGCTTTTGGGCTCGAAATTATCTGGCTACTCATGAGTAGTGTGACTTTAAAGTGGAGTTCCTGACCCGTGTCGTGACGCGCCACAGAATACCTGAAACGCAGGTGAAAGTCAGTTTCCCTGGGGGTATTTGGAGGAGCCCACGTTAGAGGTACAACAGCACTCTTCAGAAGTCACAGTCCTACCAAGGGGAATCAGCAGTGTACATACCTTGATTCTCGACTGGGAGTAGTCTGATGGCCACCCAACGTTTCAACGACAGGAGCGATACCACGTGATGTAGCGTGGCTCATCATCAAAAGTGCACACACAACGCATGCTGAAATAGGTTTGATGATATTAATCAAAAAACACCAAAATTCTTCTCGCACCTAAATCCCCTGCTTGATTTTACGCCTTTTTCGTCAAAAATCTATCGCTAGTGCACCCCTGAAATGTGAAACATACTTTCCCACCGTCGAAAATGAGTCATTATGGAATTTCTGGTGTACTCCCTATGCACAGCGCATGCAGCAGACTAAGTTCATGTTTCCACTTACAAACACCTGAACTCGTCACATACCTCAAACAAGACACAAATTACGCTTACACTGGTTCAGACGTAAAATCGGTCGGCTTGTGTCACCTAAAAGTGTAGTTTAGACGCGATAAACAAACGAACCATAAAAAATGCGAGCTGTAGGTTGTCCCCTACACTTCAGAATACCAATATCACTGTCGCTTTTTTGATAGATATGCCAAGTGGTTGATTATGAGCAGCATCCTGGATGCAAAAGACCTCGAAAGTGCATTATTCTAAATGACATTTTATTGGTGTTCTGAAGGCCGATTTGCTCTTATCAACAACGGAATTGATCATAGCGCCCTGATTTCCAAACTCTGTTTAACCTATTTTTTGGAGTATTGGAGACTAGGGCTTTTCGCGTTAATTGTTGTACAAATTTAGTTTGGTATGATGTATCCATTCATCAATCTATCTGCGTCAGAATGTTTATAATCTTGTTCTGAAGAAGTTGGTGGCCTAAACACGGGTGCGGTGTAACGCAGAAACCAAGATTTTTTCGGATAACGGGGGCGAAAATGATCCGAAGTTTTTTGCGATAATTTTAATGATGTGACCATGAGTTTAGGTAGGTCGATGGTTGGCAGTGGACCTTCGCATTCCCCTCTTATCGTCTCCCGTTGAGTCTACACCAAGGAATTGCTCATGGGACCGCATTCGGTTCCGTCTAAACGGTTCACTATTGCTGCAGGCACCAAAAACTGGCAAACCAGTCATGGAGTTCTATCCCTAGTTACTTGCTAGCGTTTTTCCGTTCCTGACTGTGTACAGCGAACATGAAATGGACCGGTTGCTGTTTGTTCACAAAATGCATTGCTGTACAAGAGTTGTTTGAGACATACATAATTTGAGCTTCGTATATGAACAAAGCGGATAACACGTAATCTAAATCCTCCCGATAATGGCAGCCTGGGCACTAGACTAGTCAGGTTTCTCTTTGACATCGTTTCCTGGAAAAGAACAACCTCCCTGGAAGAGTCATTTAGGTAATAACGGCGATACCACCAACTCGGTGTTTAACTTCCAGTGCTTTCACTATTCTCCAGTGACGCTGAAACTGCTTTCGTCCTTGCGGCAAACATGCTACGCGAGGCAACCACTATTATCATAAGTGACTCTACCTATAACTCAGGATCAAACTTACTATTTCTGCCATCATTGTGGTGAAACATTTGGGCGACCTTTGTGCCCGTTTTCTCCTAGACCAAAACTTCGATAAAATGCGGGTGTCATGTAAGTATTAAATCAGATTGTTTATATAGGTGGATAATCCAGTAGTACTGTAGTGTGGAGCAGTCTCCATAATTCCAAATGTCCCACAAGGAAGCACCTTCGAGGGTAAGGGTGTTTTTTTCTCTAGAGAGAGTAACCAATTGGAGCCGTAGCGCCTGCTTTCTAGCGCGAAGTAATAGAGTTCCCTCTTTATCCGAGGATTTTCTTCAGCCACTTGAGGGTGGGGCGGAATTGTCCATTATGTCCAAACTGATTGACATTGAATGCATCTGTATATTTGTGGCTCGCAAATAGCAGCGCTTTATCGTGAACCTGCCAGGCCACGGTATACGGATATTAGGAAAGAGTATTTTTCACCTAGCTAAGTTGGAATGTAAACCAAGACAAGGGACCACGAAGCCGTACTCATAAGTACCAGTTTTCTTGCAGCCACTCATCCCATTCACCAGATGTATTTTACTGAGAGCATTTCGAATGGAATGTTCGGAAGAAATTCTGTCGTATCGTGACAAAGATGAATTTGTCAGCTAACTTAAATCAAATCAATCTATGATAGAAAGCTGTACAGTTGTCTCACCCTTATTGGAACTCATCAGCAGTGCGCATCTCACGAAACTCCAAGGAGTTTCGAACCGACTAGGCAACAAGCTGCTGGTCGCGCTTATAAAGGATGTAGCGCCATTCATCCGTCAATCACGAAGTCCACATCACTGGCTCCTCGAGTGCTGACTACACAAATGAAATTTTCACTGGTCATGTGGAATTATTATTCTTCTGAGCTATTTATAGAAAGCTAATAAATTGAAGAGACTTCGAAAGGACATGCAGGACGAAATCTCAGTTGAAATAAATCTGAGTCAAGGGCATACGGATTTTTCGCTCTAGTATCTCGTCCCTCCAGAACTGCCTCCCCCATGCAAATGCATCTTCATGGAAATTCCCTCCAAAATAGAAGTGTTACATGAATATTAAAGGCGTTTTCTACCGGACCTAACTCTTTGATCTATCTGAAATATCCTTTTGAGACAAACTACCCTTTGTTGACCATTTGATATTCGTACACAGACCAAGCGTTGAGTCAAACGTAAGATCCAAATAATGGAATCATTCTAGCAAAACTGAAAAGCTGACCAGACCCAGTGGTATTTGATTGATATTTTACCGGGCTGAGAACTCAAGAAACCTCACTACAAGTTGGACGGCGATTGCACCTATGAACTTTGCTCACAAACCAACTGGAAACCATTGTATCGCATCCAGAGTTTCAAATTTGTCGTCAAGTCAAACTGTTTGCTTTTCAATTTTTATACGCTTAAACTATGTTTGGAGCCTACGGTCCGGTCTTCAGTTTAAATTTTTGTGCAATTTATTCTCATGTAAACCTTCCATTTGGAAATGCCCGACAAAAGTCCTTTATGACCAATTCTTTCTAGCTAAATACTCTCTTTTTTCCTCGTAGAAGCTGCACTGTTTCCTTCTCCACTGTATCCTTCGATTTACTTCCAAATGGATAGTCACATCTTGGTCAATGGATAGGTAATTCAGACATTGTCATTCTACGGTATACACATCAATAGGGACATTAAGTTAGAAACGACATTGGAACTTACGTGGTATACGGCAAATGTGCTTTAATGCACCTCAGCAGTCGCGCACTAAACGTGCGCGCTGTGTAACGGTACAATGCCGAAAGAATGAAAAGGCCGTGTGCCACGACTGGGGGGATATTCCCTCAAATCTACCCACGTGTTCGCAGTCCGTCGTCCGTTGTACGTCACTGGTACATGGACAGTCGTTCTTGCGCCCTGGAGCCTCGTACGATGAAAAGCAAAAATATTAACTTCAAAATGTGACTACTCCCAAATCATCAGTAACCTAGCATTATAGAACATTATGGAAGGCAGCGTAAGGTTTGCTTTAGTTCCCGTCTGTGTACCCAGCCCCCGTCTATTCCATAAGTAGGCTGGTTACACAGCAACCGCACTATAATTCTGTATTGTCCTTCTTCCTGGCACTCGGCACTCGAGAACTGACGACAGGCCCTGCATCTTTGATGATCTGTGCTATAAGAATGCCAAGCAGCGAGATGTAGCTCTAATGAAATCCCAATGCTTGTACCGGAAGCTCCCAGTTACGTCTGGTGAGTCAGTCTATTTTAAGGCAATTAGGCCTTATGGGAGCAATTCCAGACTATTTCGTCTGCAGTAAACAACAGAAAAATTAGTATTTTTCAAGGTGCCTTTGATGTACTATCAATCATACCTGGTCAACTCACATCATGAATCAAATTCTTCAGTGCACTTGATCTGAACCGTTAACTGCTACCTAATACACAACCGGCCTTATGAAATTCCCTTGGCGATGTGAAGTAAGGGCAAATACTACTGACGGGAATTTTTCGAGGTAAGTTGGTTTCATCCGTTTTGGTGAAAATGGAGAAAGGTTGACTCTTGAAAAAAAGCAAGAACCACAGGAACCAACAGTAAAAGTGGTCCAAATCTATTAAAGTGGCGCGTACGTTACAATGCGAAGCAGTTTGCCTCAGGCGAATTCTTTGTTTGAGCTTTAAAAGATACCTTCTTTTCAGAATGGTAAACTGAGAATATTTACTTCTGTAAGTTACATGCGTGGAAAACTCAAGCTTATCTACACTATAGGTTGAGGATAACCCTAGAGCATCCATCGGTGGTTTTAATACTCTTGAATCAGACTCCTTAAGATAGAGAACCTCTTGAAGATTAGGCTTTGTTTTCAGGGCAACTTGTTGTTAGGCGGCCCCGGTCCATACGCTCCCAGTGTATCTTTGCTCATTCATATTCCGCCTAGCATAACGTTGTTTACTGAAAGATCACTGCCACCAACGAATTATTTTTATTTGCCACTTCCTCGTTCGCATTTCTATGCTGTCGCCGTCCGCAAACATAAATTAGCATAAACAGTGCTAAGAGAAAGCAAAGGCTCTCAAGCCCTGTGTATATAGGTGATATTCATGGTCACATCGGATGACAGTATTTTCAATTTTCCCATCACTTTTGAAGATATCGACATAAACTAGGTAGCATTTTACTAACCTAACAAGGTTATTCGTCAGAAGGGATTGAGTATCCCGGTCTCGTGTTATTATGTATACTGAAATGAGTTATCAACTCAGCTCACTATAGTAAATCACTCATTTACGAGACCCATTGACCAATCGTACACAGCAATGTTGCCAGCAGGTAACGGTTAAGAACCTCATGCGTCATACCATGACTCCGTTTCAGAAGTTACATCGACCTTTCTGTCTGCGTCAAAGCAACAAGTACGCACCATCTAGTGGTTTTCATGTTGTATCAACAGTCGGCCTGCTAGATAATGGCCACTTACACAACAAAACATATTCTTATATCGTGGAAATGTACATTCTTCCTAAGAAGCAAGTAGTAGGACCTATTTTCTTGACCGAACAACTGACTGTTGGCTCATAAACCTTTGATCGTATCTTGGGTTAGGCGAGGCCGGACGAAGCTTTTTTGAGGAGTTTTGTACGGCCAAGCAGAACCTAAAACTGGTATCGCTAACTGCATTATCTGGGCAGCTAAGGATCTTACAAGACGATTGGAGCTATCGGTCTACACGTAGTTCGTACTTATAAGGCAGTAGGAACAGGCGGTTGAGGCTAGTGGACGCTGTATTGAGAACTCTATCGAGATCTGTTGAGAACTGATTCTATGAAAAAATGGGTTAATAAACATCGTGAATTAAGCAGAACGTACAATCAATAATAGCGCGGTTGATAGGAGCAGAAAAATGGACAGTGAGGTAGCAGGGCTTTCTGGAAGCAATAGCAAGTAGGTACTAAATGATGTACAAACGTACGGATGCGGGCGGTCAGACAGTGTAAACAGGCTGTACATAGATATAACGGCACAGAAACAGTCAGTAAATTCCGGAGGTACGGGAAGCTATCTGCAGTCTTTAGCTGACTGCGTGACGCAGCAGCGCGTGAAACACGTCAAATCGAAATACAAACTTAACACAAAAAACAGGACTGCCTGAATAATCGAGTTTGTGCAGCTGGTAGAGCGCTCGTCTCCCTTTCGATGGGTTACACATTTCGATCCCCGGTCGCCCCATTCTTCCGTCAGAGCAGGCACTCAAAAATAGGTAGAGTTGGTACGAACTTGCAAGCGAAGATGGACAGGCAGCAAGATCTTAACATTAGTAACTAAGAGGTAAGCAGACCTCCGGCGAGAGCAAAAACCTGGGGAACGAGCAGAAATGAAGCAAAATGGCGTTATATTAAATAGGTGTAACCACGCTACTCACGAGTAGGCAGAACAAATAGGAAAAATAGCCGCTGATCGCCGTCGATTCACAGGAGGAACCAACACTAACAGTTTAGCTACGTATGTTCAGCAGGATTTTACGGTTACAGAAGTTGACATGGTACCCACGAGCAATATATACAGTGAGCTGAAAACGGTCTCCTCAAATGAGGTCAGTCGACCCGACAGTGTCTGTCCTGAACACGGAACCTCCTGTTCCCACCAGTCATCTTTGACCATAAACTTAAACAGTTACATATTGCTGTCGGATAAAGAGCCGTCAGAATTACACCAATGTCACAGTACTGCTTCCCTTGTTCTTTCACCATATATGATCCCACTGCATTCATTGTGGAATGCAGTTCTTAAAGTGCTGAAGAGGTTGATTTTTGGTGTCAAATACCCTTTACTGAAAGGCATCCGTCATTACATGCCAGAAGAATAGAACATAGACGCAGTTGCTTACCTAAAGCGTCAACTTTTTGCTAGTCCTGAAAAATCAAACCAGCTGTGTTCGCATTTGTTTCATATACTTTAGTAATGCTTCTGCCTAACTGATTATCTTGTTACCGACATCCATGGACCTATTCTACCACTCGGAGCGTAAACCCAACATAAACTTTGTGTACTGACTTAAGGACGAAGTCAACAAATACTACGACTGAGTGCATTGCACCTCAAGAAACGGCCCTGTCAATTTCTTATTCTATATTTTTATAGACCATTCCTGGACAACTCAAGCGAGACAATAGAATATACCCATGATATCGCAATTGGCAGGGTCTTCTCTGTAGCAGCTGAATCCAGGCCGCTTCAGCAGGATATCTATGCCAGCTATTCTTGGTAGCAAAGCAGCTACCTCGATCTAAGACCAGCGAAATACGCTAAGAGTGCGTTTACACTTAGAGTGTCAGAATCTGGAGGGTTAACAACCCTACTATCTTTAGTAATTACCAACGGTCGCCGTTTGCACATTAGGCGATTTGGGGTTAAGTTATCCTCTGATCTGTTCTGGCATGATCACGCAGAATATGTATTTCTGAAAACCTGTCGTTTGACCCTTGAGAGCTTTACTTATTTCTTTCTCCATAAGCAACTCTTTTGTTCTTGTTACTGGCTTACCAATAATATTTTACTACTCATCCACGGATTTCTGTAGGCTATTTTTATCGAAAGCCGAATCAGAAGCTGTTCGATAATATACCTCCTGAATTCCCTTGAAGTTGACAGGTGTTTGCGGTCGTCATAAACCTCTTAGGTCAAGGTAAATGATATCGATTGCAGCCCAAAAGTGCAATCCAACCACTGTCCCGGTAAGACCGATAGTAGACGGAACAGGTTCCCCACCGCATGAGCTAGCCAGATTCTTGGCAAGCATTCTAAAACCCCTAACCGGGAAATCTACTACTTACATTAAGAATTCATATGACTTTGCCAACAAAGTTGCGGGTGTTGCCGTTGAACCAGATGACATCCTTGTGAGTTTCGATGTCAATTCGTTGTACACAAATGTGCCGAAAGGGGACTCTTCAGAAATAGTCAAGTGCCAGCTACTGACAAAAACCACCCTTTCAGAACGGGCACAGCTTACGGTGGATGAAATAGTGGAAGGGATAAAAGCATGCCTGAATATCACTCACTTCGTTTTTGACTCCATGGTTTGCACTCAAGAACAAGGTCCAACAATGGGATCTCCAATAACCCCGGTTTCCGTAAATATTTTTATGGAAGATTTTCGACAGAAAACTCTAGCCAGAATCCTGTACCCATCTAAGATATTCTGGCGTTATGTAGATGACACTTTCGTCGTGACGAAATGAGACAAGGTCAGTGAGTTTTACAACTATCTGAATGACCTGAGTCCAAACAGTAAATTTAGTACTGAGATAGAGTCAACCTCTGGTACACTGCCCTTCTTAGACTGTATGACGTATAAGGTCGGGGGAAAACTAAAAACCACAGTGTACGAGAAGCCAACTGACACTGAGGTAATTTGAACAACTCGTCTGCCCATCCGAAGTCGGTGTTCACTAGTATTGCATCATCAATATTTAGGCGTGTAAGGGACTGTACGCAGAAGAAGCTGATCGGACAGCCCAAATTGAAGTAAAGAACAAACTTCGGGGTAGTGGGTATCCAGCTAGTTTGATCAGGCGTCAATTGCGAACGGTGTTGGTACCGGTGGCGAAACCCAACAGGGAATGGATTGGGTCTGCTGTTATTCCATATAAACCAGGGACGGGATAACAGGATAACAGGATAACATAATGATAGCTTTCCAGAGGGGAAACACTCTGCACTGGTGCAATTAAAGGATCGCCTCTCGACGAACAGAATCAGGGACTGTCTACAAAATTAAGTGTAACGACTGCATTAAGGTCTATATAGGACAGACGGTCAGGGAACTTCACTCCAGAATCAGAGAGCACTGGAGCACTGCGTGCCAAAGAGGCACGCAGATAAATGTCGAGCGTTACTAAAAGGCTCAGCATTGGCGGAACATGCATTGGGCACGGGACACAAAACAGATTCAGAAAATAAATGTTGAAGTTTTGAGGCGGAGACTACGGCCCATGCCACAGAGACTGATGGCCTAGGCGCTGGAAATCGCCAGGGATCCCAGAACAGAAGGCGTAGAACTGACACGCCTGTGGTGAACGGGTTTAGATCAGTCGAGCTGACGCGTGGTGGTGTGCGGTTATCAGAAAGAGGAGTCATCGACAAAACTAGCTTAGATCTGAAGCGCCCTTAATCTCATCCGCCTTCCTCCCCCCCCCCCACAACTAAATTGCTGTAGTACTCACGAGCCCAACGAATTCTACCAGTGGCGCCCAAAGTTAATTATCAATTGAAGCACCTTGAAGTAGAAGATTAAGGAACCAAACTCGATCAAAAATGATTTGAAACTCCCCCAAACCACCAACCGCAAGATTTAGGTGACCACACTAACCGACAAGACCCTTTAACTGACATGTAACGTTGATATAGTGGGTTAATCTGGAAAGGTCCTGCTGATTGGTTCTCCGTCTCCCTTCAAACCTGACCAAATTGGTGTTCTGCTCAGTTGGCCTGATGAAGCTTTTGTGTCAAAATCGAAACGTTCCCCAGTTAAAAACTACCGATTTTTCACCAAGCCCTTTGGGAACGACGGCTTCTCAATAGGTTCCAGACTTTTTCTAATTGACCCTTCATTCTTCTTCTCACTCCCTGGATTATGAACTACGCGACTCTTCCCGAACACCCTTTAAAGATAACTCAAGACTTCCCCTTTGTCTTTTTGGATGAACTCTTGGAGGTCGATTAATGTTACCTGTTTTGGCCTAAAGTCGCTATTCATTTACCTACCTGTGACCTAACCCCAAATTCGTAACTTGTGTGCATATCTGTAAGCGCTTTTACCCTTTTACGACTATCATCCAAAAATTGGCCTTTGATTATGAATAAAAAACGTTCCTTCTTGCTTTAAATGTTGCAGCGCTGCTGAGTGCGCACTGAAGATGTCTCCTCGAATGGCGACGAACCGTTTGCAAATCAATTGCCAAGCTCGGCGAACAGATCAACAGCCACTCGATCAATTACCAATTAATGCACCCGAGCTACCAATATTCCAAGAATTTCGCCTGATTTTATTAACGGTGTAGCCCTTTGTGTGTCATATAGTCAACGGATCCGAGAGTCACAGTGCTGAGGATTCAGTTGTAAACTTGCCTTTATTTGATCAATATGTGAGGGGTGACTGATATTCATAATTCTTACATTCGCATAAATTGGAAGCAGTGTCCTCTTTCGGGAGTTACATGCAAAACAAAAGGTAAGCAGCTTTTTTGGAACACCTGCACTGTCCTATTTCTCTGGATTTTTCTATAGTATATCTCAGAGAAATACAGATTTGGTAAAGGGCATTGTAAGGAAGGTCAGATGCCTGAAGAATATCCCAGAATACGCCAAACCTGCTGAAACCATCAAATTGCACCAAACGCTGATCAGACAGCCTTGGATCAAGGTCAAACAGTGCGGTTAAAAATACAGTTTGAGGCCGTTGTACTTGCACGCACTCGCTTGTCAGCAACAAAGCTGTTGTGTTCCTTGTCAGCGAGTCCTTTTCCGGCACTAGGCAATGGAGCGGGGACAACAGTCAGATATAACAGGTACCTCCTCAAAATCCTCTTGTCATTTTCAGGAATATATGCGCGGTGTAATCACTTCCACGAAGTTTTTACGCACTCTTAGTCCCAATGGTATTCCGTGGTCCTTGATGTGACGTTCACGGGTAGTCAAAACTGACAAAACTTATGGGAACTGCTGAGTCTTATTCAGCAGTATCTTACTGACTATTGCTACGTAACGCTAAATCGCTCGGGTAGTAAAGCAGTATGGCACGACAACCGTTGGAATAATGATCCGTTTCAATATTAAGTTGAGAATTTTTGATGCCTATATTCAGTGACGAAGACAAACGGTCAAATAAAATCGACATTGCAAGTTAGTCTGTCACTATCTTCAAAACAACATGACTAATTTGAAGGTATCTAATATCTGGAGAAAAGGAATTTAATGGACATAACCATTGAAGATGCGAGTGACGCGTACACGGTCAGCCACTGTGCAGCCAACAAGGAAGACCTACACGCTACATGTGGACAGGGCGATTAAGAAACATCCTTTTGAATGGCGCACAAAGCTCTCTACCTAACAACACCACTGATGAGTTGATGGAATCACGCAGTCCGGTTTCAATTGATGGATATTTCTTATCACAGTGGTAGGCGTGCAATACTGACAGAATTGCATAACAGAAAATAAAACCTTGGTACTCATCACCTAACGAACCCTAACGTGATGCGGGTATAAATTACCACTTTGTGCTGCTGTTGGAGAATGATCAGGTGGAGTTGAAGGAAAGATGTCAACGTGATTACGTTGAGTTCGCCAAATACTCCCATCTGCATACTAATTAGGTTTCCACGGGGCACTCAACCGAATCCAGCTAAATCTCTCGTGTATGATGTTTCTTTTCAGCTGAATGTGCTGCACATGTTTCAGATGGTACGACGTTTGAGGTATCGCAATGCATTGTCTAGGCGTAACACAATACTTATAAGGTCACTGAAAACTCATCGATAGTCTACGGCAGATCTCACCGTTCTTTGGGCTCATCAGGTAAGCGCAGTCCCAAAGCCTTCGTTTTAACTGATCCCGAATTGGACGAAATTAGCCGAATACTGTCATCTGTGCAAATGAGAGCTCAACACCACTATGAGCAGTGTGTCATGTCTAGACAATGTATTGCATATCCAGAATATCGTACAAACTGAAACTTGAGGCCGCCTTTGTGTAGCATATTTAGGTGAAGATTCTCATAAGCGAGGGATTCAGCTTGGGTTCAGGTGAGTCTCCTTTGAAAACCAAATTGGTATGCAAATGAGTGCATCTGGCTAATTTTGCGCAATTCGGGTTCAAGTAGTACATAAGGTTGTCGGGGACAACGCCTACCTGATGATCCCCAAGAAGGGCAACGTCGGTCGGGAGGGGGGGGGTCGAAATGTGTTCATCAATTTTATACGTAGTCTGTTAAGCTTAGACTATGTTGAATTCATCGATCAGGCTCTAATCGTAATAATAGTCAAGACTGTTTGAATCTCGGCTAATACAGGCACAATGTGCATCGTATATGATCTGGTTGACTAAAAGTTCACACAGCACCCGAGTGTCCTGTTCTCAAAAGACTGCATTGTAGAGAGGCTTCATTGTCGAATTCATCATGGAAGATACTTCCTGCACACACGAAATCATCGCTTTTGAAAGCTAACACAATCGAAGTCCAGTGAGACTTCGTTGCCCCAAGCGTCGGTCGTTCTTCATTTGGCGTAAACATCAGACCTAATGCACTACTCATAAGGTTGCTGAAAATTCGTCGACAGCCGACGACCGGTTTCGCCCTTCTTGGGGCCCATCAGGTAGGCCCAGTCCCCGAGTTTCCATCAACCTTATGTTCTGCTTGAGACCATATTGCCGATGATGTTTTTTTAAACATCATAAACGAGAGATTCAGCTGGGTTCCAGGTGAGTCTCTCGAAAAACCAAATTTGTTTGCAAATGAGTGTATTTCGCTAAATATCAGACCCTTAAATCCGAACGGGGTTCGCTGAGCCCAAACAAGTAGATCAAATTGTTAATGGCATAGAATACAAAATTATTCTACGCACACTGTCTTTTTTCGGACATCAGTAGTTAGACTTTACAGATCCGGTCCCCATTGCTGCTTACTTGCATGCACGCAGTTGATACTGACAACAGTGTATAAACTTAATCGCCCGGATTGATGGTGGCTAGCGACTCCAGCGCTGTGTTATGAACTTGACTAAGAAAGACTAGCAATTGTCACAATCTGTGACAATTGCGGCTTCAGGGGTTTGAAAATCGTCCAGAAAGTCTAAGTTAGAACCCATTCTTGATTAACATAATCTTTGTTCTCTTTTCAGGAAAACAGGATCATCCAGCAGATCAGTACATCAACCGGCTCAACAGGATCACCGTTTTACCAGCTATGAGGGATGCTCCAATGGATATAGCAGTTAGTTGGTAACTTACAGCGGGTGCTTTTCTTATTGATAGTGAATCAACGCAGCTACGGGATCTTCAGGTTTCTTGTTTAGGTAGAAGTGATTTTCAACTAACACGAGTAAATCATGGACATGAGCAAAACCTCTCACTGTGTTACAATGAGAATTGGGCACCTCAGTTGTGTTCTCAACAATCCGGTCCCCTCTTGCACCATATTTTGTCAATGAGAGCTTGAGAAAATCCTCCTATGAAGCGCTGAATAACACACTATGAGGAAGTGCCACCACAGGCTTCCACAGGATTGTGCAACTTACTAGGCAAGGAGAGGTATATTCCTGGGTGAATCAACAGTGAGCTGGCACGGGAACTTTTATCACCATTTGGGGAAGCAGTATGAAGCAAAGCCATCTATGTCCAGTGTTTGGTCGGCCGGGTGTCATTTGATGTGTTCTTTTATGTGCCTAGGATAGTTTGAACGCTCAGAAGCTGGGCAACATCAAGAAGTCCATCTATGCAAGTTTGTGGGGATTGTTCCAGTGTTGGGTGTTCCCCATCAGTCTGGGCTCTACTGAAGAGGCGCAAATCTCTTAGGCAGCTTTGCTGACTAAAAGTACTAATGCTCTGAAAGGGGCGACACAGCGTATACTGAGTATTCTTCAAGAGGGTATTAAACATTGCTACTGATAACACTGTTGTCCCTTTTTCGGGCTATTTTTCCCTTGTGGGCACATTGTGACCTGTATAATTTGCAAACAACAGTTCGCGGTTAATTAAAACAGTCTGTGAAGCTTTAGCACTAACGCACGCACATACACATATCACACAGCGAACGGACAATTAACAGGACCGAACACCCGCTGCGATTTCGGTGTCGTGGTTTATAGGCTTATGTGTGTCAGACATGTGATCTCGTCACCCACGCGCACCAAATGAGGAGCCGATCAAAAAAGATCCCTTTCTCTTACCTTTTCGGTTAGCCATGCAGTGTCCTGCTGATCTGCACGTGCTTCGCTGAGGCAATTCGAGCTTGACTGACACGTCAAACTCATCACTGTGATGACATTTGTGGGTGGAACATGGCTATGGTCCCTCTCATCTGCACGCGCACTCACTTGTGGCATGGGTTGCACTCGAATGTCTGAGGGGTAAGCCGTTCTAACTCTGTCACTCCACGTTCCTAATTAGATCCGAGCGACAAACCCTATGTGTCTTACATATTTCGTCCCATTTTCGTCCCAAACCCAGGGCAAATTCACGGGCAAAACGTCAGATAGTTTTATTTTAGGTTGCTAGTACCTTGTTTGACAAGTGTGAATGGAGCCGTGAGTCACAATGGTATTGCGTACCCTCTGAACTTTTAAACTAGAACGCACAAGGTAGTATAGCCGTTCCACACTTCCTGTCAGTGTAGTCGATAAATTTCGTAGTTTTACCCGGTCAGGGTACGTAAAGATGTTTGTACGTAGATGGGCTGATGAGCTGAACAGCAATTCTATCAGGAACACTATGATCCCTCCACATTTTGATTCAGTCGTTTTCTGGACCAAAAATAGCGTAGTTAGTGCATGGTACACAAGAAATGTTGGACTGTATTAACCTTACTCCAATTTTTACATGATATGATGTTAAAAAAATCTCCACCATCAGCTTAAGACCAAGTGTGGTACCATGTCTGTTTTGAGCAAAGACAAAGGCTACAATATGTTATTTTTTGGTAGCATCTTCCAACTTTAAATTCTAAAAGCTACCGGGTCATAAAATAACGGAGTAAAACACGAAATTCAGCAGGGCTTGTTTCGGGATGCGAAACTGAAGCGTACATCGGTTGTTGATCAGGTGGCTGTTGACCTGTCTCCGAGCTTGGCAATCGGCTTGTAAATGTTTCGTCACCATACGAGGAGACATCATCAGTGTGTAGTTGGGTGGGTCGTACATCGGGCGTACATCGGCAGTAATACAAAGGATGGCACATTTTAGCAAGACGACGTAGTTGTCCACGTAAGTGACGTCATCAACAGCGGGGCCAACCAACGTTCTGATCCCAGCCTGTTTGTTCACAAACCAGCATGCGAATTTAAAACGATGAAGTCTGTGATATCAAAACTGATACGTAGGCTGCTCTGAGATGGGAACGACGTACCATCAGATGCGTTTACTTATATTCTCAGGAAATTCAAATGTCAAATACCTTACAGAGGTAGTTAATGGGGGTCTCTACTACTTCACTGCAAGTCCTTTCGGTGTATTGACACTCTTCTTGTGATCCAATCATTTCGTCCAGCCCACTGTGCCGCTATTCTGTCTTATCAAGCTTCCCTTCTAAAATGATCACTTACTGTCCTGGACTAATGGTTGAGGAGGTGGAATACCTTGAAAGGGTATACTTATGGAAAGAAAATCCCAAAGTTTCATACGCACAGGAATTATTCCAAAGTGAGCCAACAACGACTGAAGAGTTACTGATCCTTTTACCCCAAACATTCTCCAAGCTCCGTGGCCTAATTGTCCTACAAAATGTCCTTAATCCTCTGGTTCTTGTTTTATATCATTCACACTGTACTCACCGTCGTTAAACCTACAAACTTAGGCATAGAGGTCACTTTTGCTCTGCAGGTTTCTGTGCGATTTACTGTTCAAGCATTGATTTGCTTTGCTGTGAGGCAATACCTTCAAGCATTCAAAATGAATGTATTTATTTAGGCTTTTTCTTACATATACTAGTCAGTGACCCGGGTCTATAGAAAAAGTAGACGAGGGCTGCAGGTGGGTGTCAAGTCCGAAAAGAACGTGCAGTAGAATGCAATTGGTAAAAAAACTTGTAAAGGGGATTGAAGACATAAAGAACGGCTTATACAGGATTTGATTAGCAAATCCTGAATCCTGAAACGCTGGCGTAAGGAGTTTGGTACAAAAAAATATCCAGGAATGTATATGAGATCATACTTGCATTTCTCGAGTACGCTCCTGAAAAACTAATTGCGTACCATTGCGTCCTGCATTGAAGATATCCGGCGTCTCGAACAGTAGTCAAGAGATTATTAAATACGTTATATAGTGTATCTTACGTAAATAAACTTAATGAGTAGTATTCCAAGGACAAGCCGTTGAGATGAGAATGCTGTTGACAAATTCTCTCAGCTAATTGCTGTCAATGTGAAAAAAACTGACATTGTGACAGAAGTATAAACAGAAAAACGTTGGTAATTGCCAAACTAACATTTCCCCCACCTTGTAGTGGACTGCCGATGCTCGACTTGTTCTGTTTCGAAAACTTGGAGTGTGCCGAAATTAACTAATTAATAATCCCGAACAACAATGGTATCTTCCTTATCGTACGGGGGAAAAGAGTTGCTGGTTTGTTAATATAATGGCTTTCGGTGAGATCCCATTCTGTGTGCCTCCTCAAATTTTTCTCTCCAATCCGTATCACTGTGAACATTTGATACCGGCTGATTCAAGCAGATTGACGTGAAATCGAAGGCACTACTTCAACGTTAGCAAAAACTCAGCCATAGTTTCCCGAATTTTTCCCAACTACAAGCGTAAGTCTTGAGAAAATTCAAGCATTGTTCATGAATTATTCTTCTAGCTTCATGCATACTTGGGTATTTCTCATGGGTACTTTTAAACCAAAAAGTGTTTCTATTCAAATCAAGAGTCATTCACTGCCTCCCAGGAAAACGTCGCGATATGTGTTACCAACACAATTAACAGAAACTTTGTTACACTACCTCCCTAAGGATAATCAGCCGCTGGTGACCAAAAGGTTTATCCCGTAAGGTACCCACTCAGCTCCGTTAAGATTCGTGAGATACACATTCCTGATTATTCCCAACAAGTTTCGGGTTTTCGACATAGGCTGACCTCACTCACAGGTGGAAAATTCAGACGAAGAATTCCAAAACCTTCTCACCAGTCAGGCTATTGCTTAATTAGCATACTTGGTCGACATAGGCTACAAGCATTAACAGACTTCGCCGTCACGTGCGTACCTAAAGAGAGTTGTGGCCGAGTATACTGATCTTTATGGTCTTCTTGAATATGTCGAAATCGAGCTTGTGCTGTGTAGTTTTTAAGCCACTCTGCTCATTTCTTCAGCTTGTTGCCTATTTCTGCACCTGGAACAAAGGGCGTCACACAAGGCCTTGCCTTGTAATCATCGTCTTTCTGACGCGTGGACATTTGTGCATAATTATCACGGCAACTGGTCAGCTCGCCAGTGGTCGTCTACCGGGAAAGCATGAACAGGTTTTATAGTATTCCGATATGGAAAACTGAAGAGGAAAATGAATTAGGTGGGTGGAGATGATCACCACAGGATACGGTTGTCAGGGCTTTGTGTGCCTTCTACACGGGCAGTTGTAAATGATATTCCATTAACGAGTGACTTGTCCTAGTCACGTGTGTGTTCGAGCGGCTGTTTCTTATCCCCTTTGTCTCACAGCAAAATCGGATATTGCGCAGGCAGGGGGTAGAAATATATACTCACACGTCTAAGGTGCATGCATTTTTATTGGAGTAGACGTTTTAGGCTTCAGCTTCGCCTTCCAGATTTACCATCTGGTATCAACTTAAGATTCTTGGACTGCTCTATTACAAGTAATACGTGTCCTTTAATGATTCAGTAAGATGTCAATAAAAGATAAGTGTGTATTTTTTCACAACTCAGCTCTAGTTTTCCCGCAAATAATACAAAAATACTGCAAGATTATGGAAATGGAACCACGGAGCAGAGCAAGGTCAAACTTGTTAGTTCATTTTCTTTCGTTTGACATGCAGTCAAGTTGTGTTATCAGAGGCAGATACCGGCTGGTCTTTCAGTCGGGTTAAGCTTTGTTCAACTACTTTTAGATACGTTCGTTAAACTATTAATTCGGCGCTCAATGATCAGGTTAAGAGAATTTAGTGTTTTGGCTTATCCCGTAATCGTCAACGAAAAGGCGAGTTCAATACTGCTTAAAAGTTGAAGTTCGGCTGTTACCCTGCGGTACAAAGGTCCAAGTAATTATTTTCTTATTTAAAAAATTCATAAATAGCTTCATTAACCATGAATTTGCTATAAAACAGGAGCCCCCTGCCTGATACTGACTGCCCCGCCATACAGTGTGTTGCGATATCCATATGTTAGCTGATTATTCATCCACAACCTAGGGAGATCAGCCAGTAAGTAACTTTTAAACATGAATCCACACCCAGGCTGAACAGTGTAGGAATCAGCTGCTCCCGCCTTTGGGATATCGTCAACTTCAGTGCAGCCGATATCGTCACGTCAATCACCACATAGCCCAACCCCCTTTTAACCTTCTCCCGTTATTCTGATCCCCTTCCCCAGCATGTACTATTTCCCACGCGTACCAATCCTTTCAGGTTGATGGCTAACTGGTCAACAACAACCTACCCGAAAAACCGTCGACCAGAAATGGACAATGCAAACTACGTCTGGCTGACAGATGAGATACTGTACATCGTGTACTGTACGTGCTTCTCGATTCCGGAGTTGCAGGATCTACGACTGTTTGTACTGATCAAGTCTGGCTATCCTATCCGGACGAATATGTTGCCAAGTCGCTCGAACGTGAGGAACCAAAAAATTTTTATCTGACCCTAGATGCGAGGGGCTGAAACGTGATCTTTTAGGTACGACAGTTTTTCTTCGTATCAGATTTATGTGTGTTAATGTTGACGGGTAATCTGTTAAAACGGTGCTTTTACTCCATATACTCTATATAGCCTCCTATTTGAGGCTGCTAAAGTTTCAATCACCGCGCAAGGCAACAAACTTCTAGGTAGGTAGACATTCGAGAATGTTACCAGTGCTTTCGCGGTATACCAAGAAAATTTCGGGTTTTATTCCGAAAGAATGCTGTGGCACTACTTTACAGTCCCAGGAAGTTCGAAATTGAAATGTGTAGTTAAATAGTTCTTTCACTTGACGATATAAGGAGCATTCTCGTGTTGAATTTGGGCCGCGATTATGTAAACAATGTAATTAGCTCACAGATCATGCAACGGAACATCTCGTCAGGGCATCCGCCGCTCACTAGCACAAGTCCATTTGGTACGGTTTCCGCTACTGTCGTTTCCGGTTTGATTGCTACTCAACCTCTTTGATCAGCTGACGGTTGGCCAGCCGCATCGACAAAAAGGCTTTGTTGTGGGGTTTCGCGGGGTAGATATTTTGTTCACATTCACACCACTGTTTGCGCTTTGGAAAATGAATACATCTTTCGAGAAAAAAAGCTGCAAGCTTGTACAGTATTTTCTTTTTAACCATAACTAATGTTTGAGAACTGTCCTCGTATCGTCCAGCGTAGTTGTGGAGTGTCGAAAATCAACCAACGAGTTAGATCCTCTGGCAAAAAGTATTCCACCACACGACGTAGATAGTTGCATATCAACGAGCCAACAATCTCCTGTTTTTGGATTTTCGTCTGAATCCTTCCAAGATAGGTCTTCACATCACCATCAACTTTTTGATATCACTGATTGATGTTTGCTAGTTTCTCAGTGAAAGTGGTATATTCAACAGACCTTATTTTGAAATACAAGAACAGAAGCCAGGGGAGTGGCTCCCACGCGCTGGACGTTCATTGAATGATATAAGTGGCATTCACTTGCTCGCTGAGCTCAAAATTTTTCGGGGGGTGGAGAAGCAAGTCTGTGAACTTATCCGACCGCTTCTTTCTTGTACTTAGTAATCATTCCGAAAAGGAACACCGCTTTACCCTGATTCTCTTTCTTATAGCAGCTATCAGTAGGGCTAGTTTGTCAGCTGAATTTTCATGTATACCGGATGTGCACATCACTGTCATCTAAACTGGGCTAAAACTAACAGCGTATGATTGAGTGCACTAATATAATCGTTTCCTTGAACTTGAAAGAGGAGCTACTGACAATGACCCAGAGGAGAATACATTGTATTGCACTGTATTGCATTGTATTGTATCGTATTGTATTGTATCGTATTGTATCGTATTGTATTTTATTGTACTGTATTGTATTGTATTGCATTGTATTGTATTGTATTGCATTGTATTGTATTGTATTCTATCGTATTGTATTGTATTGTATTGTATTGTATTGTATTGTATTGTATTGTATTGTATTGCATTGTATTGTATTGTATTGCATTGTATTGTATTGTATTGCATTGTATTGTATTGTATTGTATTGTATCGTATTGTATTGTATTGTATTGTATTGTATTGTATTGTACTGTATTGTATTGTATTGCATTGTATTGTATTGTATTGCATTGTATTGTATTGTATTCTATCGTATTGTATTGTATTGTATTGTATTGCTATTTATCCTATTGTATTGCATTGTATTGTATTGTATTGTATTGTATGGCTACGACTCAATAGTCTACTCTTTATTCCTTTTAATTGCATATTCACGCTTTCATTCATTCATCTTCGACTTTACCTTCCATGGTAATGTTTTTACAGCACGGGTTTTATGACAGATATCTGGGTGTTGGTGGGACTGCAAATGTTGCCTGAACGCGTGCCTAAAACTCGTAGCTAGATCAGTTCGCAGCCAAACTGGTGAGAACTTGGAAACTCTTTAGAAAAAATTCAGATCCAATTTTGTGTTGTTGCTTGGGCATTCCGAACTACAGATCATGTGTGCAAGAGTCCCCTTCTGGTAATTGATCATACAAAGGGAACGATCTAGCTGGTCCTGGATTGTATAGGGCCCTTCTTGAGAGGAAACACTATCAATAGACAGGATAAACAGACAGCAATGTAGGTAGCTCTAATACAGCAATGGTGTTTTGAAGCTGGTGCACTGATATTACGACCCTCCATTATGAAACGTACAACATAACCAACTTTAAGATACATATTTTTGTATGCCACGAATGATCTTGATTGCGTGGAGGATTAGCGCATTTGGGGCAAAAGAGTCATACTTGGTTTGAAGAACATGGAACAAATTTGAGGACAAGATAAATCGACCTGTCCTGTATATTAATCACAGTCTTAGGGTTTCGACCAGAATGAGTCTCTTCCAGATAGTCCTATTTGAAACCTTTAAGATAAGCCCAAAATGTAAGGTAAGTAGTCTCTCTTGACGGACAGGCCGTGCTGAGGGCGGTCTGTCCTTAAGAGTCATCTTTATATTTTGGGTTTTAAAAGCCGTGGTAATTCCACCTAATCATATTAAATGTTCAAAAGTTGATGAAGCTGCTGTGCGTGATGTGACGTCATCAAGAGATATTCTCGTTTTCGGTCTGTGTTTCAAAAGTCAGCCATCTTCTAACAGGAATCAGCTTGCAAATGGAACCATTTTCGGGCACTTCTCTGAAATGACTTCCCAAGAAAGAGGGAAAATCCACAATAATGTCCTTTTAAGAGAGCACACAGTAAAAGAGATCAATTCTGAATGACCGTCATAAGTGCTCATCTCAGAGCAGCAGAGTTCATTGAGCTTGTTCCGTTTATAGAAATCGCTTGAAAGACTCAACACAGTTTGACCACAATTGGTCTTATGTGAAGGGCAGTCTGCGAAAATGGGAAGTCGTACCTGTGCGTTCTTGTCCGCCACACATGAAGAATCATGCTACGAGATCCTCAGCTTCCTGAAGAAGTCTTGCTTCCCTCCATTGACTAGTTGTTTAAACCCTTGCAATGGAAATAGGAATCCAGTCCACGGATTTAACATCCTAGTCTTTTTTGAGAAAAGATTTTGTGCTGCGGGTGTACTTGGAGTGATCTTTTGCCCAAAGTACGAGACTGGCTATCCAACATCCAGGCCGGAGTAAAGAGCCCCTAATTGGGGTTCACTCGCCTGAAGGGAGCCCTTTGCAGGACATTTGATGTCCATAACTGCTATTCACTCCTAAAGATTCGAAGAACCAATATGGCATCCAGTTCATGCTCTGAACCGTCGGGTTGAGCTGGACGAAATTCGGCCCACTATCTTCCAGTTTAAAATTATACCTATTATTAACTTAACCCTGGATAAAACGGAATACTTTGGCAGACAACCTTTTAACTAGGCGGTAATAAAAGTGATTCCAGCCGTTCTTCTGAAACGAAACTAAAGAACTTCTACTACGTTGATGTAGGCAACGTCTGTGTAAACTGTTTTGCACATAAAAGCATGTCTGTCTAATGAATTTATTTTGAACTACACACCTATTTCATGTGTGCACTGGAAAAAATCACACAAAACCATCAGTTTAGCTCAAGCTTTCCTGTCTGTACAGATAACTCATTAACAGTGTTGCCCATGGAGTTATCAGGCAACCCAGATTACGGACTTTAGTTGCCAAGTTCGTTTTAGCACGACCTCGGTATACGGCACATTGAATTCAGCCGGTGTAAATGAGTCGAAAGCCGAATTTGTGAACGTGACTCCAGCTCAAACGATCAGTAAACATAACAGGCAATTTATGACCTGGGTACCTTTGTGCTCACAACTTTGTGAGTGTTTTTCATCTTAGTTCAAGTCCAAATAACCTGGTTTCATTAGCATTACCAGGACGGCATGACGACGAAAAAACGGTGATAGCTCGTTGGATTACAAAGTGAACAATTCGAATGGGCACACAAAAACCATTAAGATAGGGGGCGGGTTGAATTAACTTTGCAGTCTGGTTTTGTGAGTGCTATACACTTTTTCTGTCCTAGCTGTATTATACCAGTGAGGGCAATAATGTGAATTCCAAAGCTATTTTGTTAACCCATCAGACGGGAATGAGAAAGAATATGACGCATATAAAGTAAATGAAATTATGACCAATACACTCATTTGCAAATCAATTTGGTTCTAACGGGAGACTCAACTGAATCTCTCGTTTATGATGTTCTTCAATTGCATGCGCTGCACAAAGAGATTCAGTTTAGTCTCCCGTGAGAACCAAATTGATTTGCAAATGACTGTATTTGTCGCAGTCAGTCCAATTTGGGTTCAAATAGAACATAAGGTTGACAGAAACTCGGAGACTGCGCCTACCTGATGAGCCCCAAGAAGAGCGAAACCGGTCGTGGGCTATCGAAGAGTTTTCAGCAACCTTTTGAGTAGTTTCCTTTATAAATGAGATTATATTTATCTAAATGTAACACTACATTATAAACGAGAGATTCGAATGAATTCAGTTAAGTTTTCACGTCAGAACAAAGTTGGCGTGCGAACGAGAGTAGTTGAAAAAATGGTGGCCATGAACAATAAATCATTGCAGAGTTGGAGATCAAAAAACCATAGGTTTATTGAGTTAGATGAAAAAAGGTTGATGTAATGGAAGAAATTTCAATCTAGAAATGCAGGTTCATGAACAGGTATACAGATTATGATTTTGTTCCCCTTTGGACTATGTTAAGCGACGTTTTGCCTTTGTTGTGTTTCTGCTCAGTGAAGCAGTTTTGTAGATTATCTTCTGGTGTCACAAGCCGAACGATTATCGTCATAAAGTGGGGGGGGTATGCATTAATGCTTACTTTGTGTAGGGATTTATAGCTCTTTTGAGGCCTGTGACTATGTCTAGATTTTCTTTGAAGCCCATTCTAAGAAGAATAAGCTAGGATAACATTCATGTCATTTTTTCAGACAAGACAATTTTAAGCCAGCCGGAAGCAAGTAGCGTATGAAGGAGAAAAGCAGAGCCTTACCAAGAAAGATTTGTGAACGTTAATTTGTATGTGGACAGACACGCGTTGCAATACTGTAAAACAAGCGAGCCGTTCAGAGTGGGTGTAATCTCTCCGATGCAGACTGAACCATGTGGCTTTGCAGGATATACGGACGCATGTTTCTTAGCTGCATCGGCCTTGTGGTCCACCAGCTTACTCAGAGGTTCACTTTATAAACGTAACCTTCTGGAACTCAGGTGGATTTGTTCCATTTTCTAATTACTGCCCACCCGAAATCGTCATCCTAAGAATGACAAAATCAATAACTAGTTTATCCGCCTTGACGGATGGTCTCGGTAGCACTTGCATAGTGGTATACTGAGGGAGGTGTGGTAATATGCTGAAACCTAGAGGAATAGATGCTTGACACTGGTGCTCAATGGTAAACAGTGCCAACTGCTGTATCATCGTGTTTAGGCCAACTAATGGTTTGCGGTAGGCCTGCACGTTCGCCCGCGATCGACGCCAAGGACTTGCGCACAGTACCACACTTGACTCAGAGCAAACCGTCCGTTTTTTCTGCCATACGTAGGCTTCTTTTGTTTTGACCACTGTTGACCGGTGAATCCGTTTCTCATGTCAGCTATTCATATGCAACTCGCTTTCAGGATTTCCTACAGACTAACCTCATATGAGCGTATGTTAAGGGATGGAACAGTATAGTAACAAAGAAAAGCAACCTAACATTCGGTGAATACTGGCTTCGAAAGTCCTTCAACATTGAATTAGCTTCGCGAGAGCGCTTTAAAAAGATTTGCTTACTAGTGTCGTTTCTCTTTGAGGGGCATCATCACGAGCACAGTAAGACAAGCAGCACTAGCCGGAGATTACACAGTAGGAGACGAAAAGGAGTTAAAACAGCTCAGGTGATCGAGTTAGATCATATCCTATATTTGTGGAAGATTTGACGTGAAAATTTTCGGAGAAAGACCAGCAATTGAAGGAAGGATAACGAGTGTCCAGTGGTGTTCAGGGGGGAGAAAGTGGCAGCACCTTCAAGGGTAGTTCATCAGACACAAGGTTCTGGTCATACAGGATCAGGTGTGAACGACATTAGCAAGAAAGAAAAGCCAACGCAATGTACACCGCACGAAAGTGTTATACGTACATATAGAGTTCAATATGATGAGCGAGCAAGTCACTCACTGTGTCCTTTGAAAGCCCTAGTCCAACAACAGCCCTTATGTATCAGGGAAATCAGGCACCTCAATATAAAATGATCATCCATTAGTGAGCCGAAAAAATCAGCATCATAATCAGTGGTATATATGGCTGAGATAATGACGAGAGACCATTTAGTGACCTGTTTCCTTCTTCCTTCATACAACCACTTCGCGTTCGTCTATGGTTGTGCCTATCACTGTTGCTGAGCTCCTTGGAAGAGTCGTAAGGTCAGGCTCGATGAACGACGTCAAAGTATGTACTCTCAAATCTTCAAATATGTCGAACACGTTTCCCGAATTCCTTTACAACCCGACAATAATAATCATGGTGCACCATCCAACAAGACTGCACGCAATTCGCCAAATTGTCCGGTTGACCACAGTTTCAATGACATAAAGTCGGCAGGTAACCATAACCACGTGGAGGGAGCCTAAATCTCTCAACAGGTTGCGCCACAGGTGGATACTGCGGATAATGACCGAGAGAAACAGTCTGGAAACATGAGCCACCGATTCGAAAGAGGCAGAGAGGTCAAATCCGGTCAATGACGACTATAAACGCAGTTGTGCGGTATATCAGCCAGATCAGTCAAACTGTCTTCTTTGGTATTCGCATACGTACCTTGGACCGGGATCGGAAGATTGATTTCAACACAGACTCGTTAACCACCTTGTGTAATACTCATCAGCTCTTTTATGCACGCTTACCACCTCCGGTTTTGTCCCCCCAACTTAAGATGCCTAGACCACTTTTCGTTTGTTGACAGGGATGTAGCAGATTGGGGCGGCCTTCTGTAGACAACCAGCCACGGATATATTGCCTGATGCAGTTATCCAGCCTTCTGAGCATGTTATGGTGGGCTCGACCGAGCAACACCAAGTGTGTCAGCCTCAGTATTTGGTAGCTATTCGTGGTCTCAATCCACTGATGCGGCTTCAGCAATGCATGCTTCACCTCGTCGAACAGTTGTAGCAGCTGTTTTCAGTATTTACAATAAAAGAGGCACCAAAATAAGCCACCATGTACTTTTGGCCAAGGGTTGTGGTGACGCTTCGGCAAAGCAAAAGGATTCGACTGGAACCGAGGTCATCCGCTGTTTTTTTATCGCCGAAGACCATAGTGGCCGCTTCAGGCTTCTCTTTGATGCAATTCTAACACTGTGCAGAGGCGACTCAGTCGTTTGCATCCACTCAGGTGTTACGAAATGGGCATCCTACTTGCGATATCGGCAGTCCAACAAGTTTATCTATGGCCATTATGAAAACTACTGGGGAAGGGCGAGCTCTCTGCCGCATTTCTCTGTGACTATGAACGAGAGAGAAGCGCCGCAGCATCCTCATGGGATTAGGCGATCTAACGAGCTAGGGTTGACGGCTCTCCATGCACCTGAGCGGAGCCGAGAAAATAAAAATCTTCGAGATGTCAGCAAGTGACAAAATGAGGTCAGAAGCAATCGCTGACAAGCTACGAAGCAAAGCTTCACGATGTAGAAATGCAAACTGGATTAAAAGAATTTGCAACCCGAGATTCCAGCATTCAGCAAGCCCTTTGTGAAGGTATGAAACAAGAAAAAATAACACGGAAAATAGCTTTGCTCGGTCTGATGAGGCTGGAACGTTCCGAACTGTTAACCCAGACACAACAGAAAGTGACGGACAACCTCCGGTAAATGACAAGTTGAAGTACCTCACAAGGGCACTTGTCGCCGACGCATGCTAGTCGTGAGCTTACCAAAACCTTGAGACGTGCTGCCCATCGAGTAGACTGTAAGACCAACTTCCTCCCATGTAACCGACTCAGACAAACTCCAGTCCGACGAAAGAATTGCGCGACTTGCCCGACTGTCCACGCGATTTGGAGCACCTGTAACCCGTACCGTTTCTCATCCAGATGTAAGCCGCGGTTTCCTTTGTGTATTTCCCACCGTGACTTATCAAGCACATCAAACGTGGCACCCTTCTGCCTATGCTGGTCTGAAGGTCTGAAGAGCTTGGAGAATCTGCCTTTGGCTGGCGGCAGGCGACGGACTTGTTGGTGAGAGCTTCCAGAGACAGGGTTCAAAGGATGTGAAAGTGTTCTTGATGCATGGAGTCAAAAAATCACTATTAGCAGCTGAACTCTCAGGGTTAGACTGCAAGAGTAACATGGTGCAATCCATATATGGGCTTAGGAGTCGGACGAATGTTGAACTGTTTGACAGACAGGCATTAGATGATGATTGGTCCCAGTGTGCTTCCCAGTTAGGCAATCAATCTGGTTTTGATTCTACCAAACAACCGATCAGGAAAGTATTGGTCTAGTCTATTGAAAAGCATGGTTTGCTTGTCACAAGGCGAGTATAACGTGTAAGCCAGGCGTGGGATCGGCAAACCCAGAAGTTCTTCACTGAACTAAGCTTATCTACATGATACTGGAGTTTACGTGTCAATGATGTTACTTCAGATCAATGTGCATCGGAAACTGCCGGGAAAAATCGGCACTGGCCAAATAGATAATCATTTTCATGTCAATAATTTCATGGTTTTGAATTCGACGGTGAGCTACGAAGCCAACATTTGATTTATAGCACTCGCCATAGTCCTCACGCCTAAGCCCCACGAATCACTTCTGTGCACCGAGTGAACTGATGCGAAGGTATCAGCCGGAGAACGTTGTTCACTGTCCAAGGTAAACAATTCGTTGAAAACAAACGGGATAGTAGGATTGATTTGGAATTGCCAGACTATTAGCTCACCCATACTGACGTCTGGGGTTACCATCCGGAACCACAATATGGTTCGGAAAGACGATCCAAGAGCCGCATCTAGTCAGTTTTTTACTATAAGGTCAGCAAACTGTAAGTTCTGGGGTTAAGTCGAATGAGCAGTTTATAGTGAGTTTATCATTTGACAGAATTGGGTTCATAAGGTTGGTTTGCATTCGTGGAAATGCGTGAAAATTCACTCGAATTACCAGGTGTTTGGCATAAAAGGTGGGAAAGACGCCACTGTCCACCAGAGGTCAGCGTGAGCACTGCCTCTCAACTCAAATGGTCATGTTACTTCAGAGACATTTTACTCTCAGAGAAATGTTTGGTAGTGAAGACTCTTAGATTTCACTGGCTTAAGAGGTTCCCTTGAATGTAAAAACGCATCGACCGCCGTTTAAGTTATTCCGTTCCTCTTTCCAGCTTTTTACGTTTGTGCGGTGGACGGAGTAAAATTTTTAGTCTATTAGTAAAATCGGTGGTGCAGTTTGGATGCCCTACTGATAAAGTTGCTGGAAACCCTTCGATAGCCCACGACCGGTTTCGCCCTCCTTAGGGCTCATCAGGTAGGCTCGTCCCCTGAGTTTCCGTCAACCTTATGTTCTACTTGAACCCAAATTGCACGAAATTTGACCTAAACATCCATCTGCATATCAATATGATTTTGACGGGGAAACTCACCTGAAACCCAGCTGAAACTCTCATTTATGGTGGGCTTAAGAAACTAAATGTGCTGCACCAGGCCGCCTCATGTTTCAGTTGGTACGATATTCGGGATACCACAATACAGTGTTCAGAAGAGTTTAGAAGACTAGGTTTTCGTTTAACTGCTTAGCACAGCACCTGCGGTTGACTGGTTACTGGTCTGTAGTTACTAATGTGTCCACACAAGAGGGGCAAGCAGCGGACTCGATTGTCCGTCATGAAAGGCAGGTTAACCGGCCGACACAGCCAGGACAGTTATGGAGTCGTTGTTTAAGGTGACGGGTAAACCAATGGACCTTTCAAGCGTGAGCAAGTTCGCATGTTCGCAGATGGTCTTCCAAGTGCACCCACAAAGCGCTGGTAGAGTAGTGCTAACAAGCTCGCCTGGCATGTCAGATATCAGGAATTCAAACCCCGGTTCAGCTAAGGATATGCACTGCTGATGAGCTTTAATAAGAGTGAAACTCGAGTCCAGTGCTCTCCCTTTTGGTGTGGACTAACCAGAATGATGGCGGAAAGATTGAGGGAGAACTTTTCATGCTAGAGTGATATGAGTGTGAATGCATCAAATTAGGTGTACGGTTTTCATGCTTTTTTTACATCCACTAGCGTCGACCTGATTCAAACCAAGGCAAATTTTCAACAGGTAGGCCAGCCTGCGAAACTTTTTATAAATTTCTTAGCGAACATGAAAAATATACCAGAACCACAAGCTGTACAGACCGTGTTTCTTCTGTGTCTATTCTTGGTATTTATCTCTAGAGATACACCGGTCGACTTCTGAACAATTTGTTTCATGTTTCATATGTGTGATGGACACGACTTTGGAAACGGAAGTAATCCTTTTCCGAAAGAGCATCGCAAAAACCGACGTCTTCCTGGCTCTCCGATTTTTCAGCCTAGTCCCGCAAGACTCTAGGTGACAGTGTTCATTCCGCATCACTTTCAGAGTGCAAAGCACCCTACCGCTGTATTTCCAACGATGTCATTTCCCAATTCCCAATTCAAACAACCCATTATCTCAACTCCTCATGTTTGTTGTTTTCATCCGTAAGCAGAGAAACAAGTCACATTGTTCGCGTATGGTTTTGTTGCACATCTTTGATCGAGGAGTATTTTCGGTCGGCTGCTCTCGTAAGCGAACCGAAAGCCAAGCAGACCAGCCATTATCGCTCATTCAACCGATAGGCAGCTCTCATTCGTTAGACTCATTACCGGAAGAAACTTCTCGAGTCTTTGTCTCCTCCCCGGACATAAGTGATCACAATTATGATATAACAAGGCAAACAAATATATCTGTACAACCTGTCGTGATAAACTACTAGGTTTGAGGGCGTTTTATTTGTTTCATGTGGGATATTATCACCACTTCTTTTAATAAAAATGACTAGCGCTGTTTTTGTCGAAGTGCGAGTTATCATGATACTGATCAGCCAAACTGTTATGTGTCCCAACTACTAGCCGGGGGCCCATGAGCTCAAAACCCCCTTGAGTTTCGTGGGGAGTGCACTGCTGGTTATTCTCAATAGGAATGAAACAGCTTTACAACGCTTCTCGGCTTTCCAGCGTAGGTTGGTCTTGCCTACAGTGCCAAATCTCAGTTGGAAATGACCAAATGCCCTCATACTACCACCACTCATAACATAAATTGACTTTTAACAGAGCGCCACCTCGTCCGAGGGCCACAAGAAAATGTTCTCATCCATAATGATCCCTATGAATGGGTCGTTCCTAAAGTGCAGTCACTGTACTATCATGTAACGGATAAAAAAACAAGATGGAAGACATTGTTTTGTGTTCTTGAACATTTGCGAAATACGATTAAGACCGGCCGATACTATGTGCAAAAGGAGCATATTTCAAAATATGCATTCATCCTTGTTTTTAACAATTCGAAAGTGACCCAGTGTACTTTTGAGTAAAATTCGTGGAAATCCTGCATCGGAATTTCTACACACCGAGAACTGCTATTCATTTAAGTCGCAGTATCGAAAACATTGTTTTTGCAATATACACGCCGGACCGTTACCCCCTACCTGAGTTTCGTAGGATGTCTATCCGGACCGTATTCAGGTGAATCTAACGATTGAATCTCTAAGCACAGCAACCAAATGTTCGTTAACTGAGGGACGCGAATAAGGCCACTAACATGTTCAAACGTCGTTTCTGGAAAATGTTCTTCGCAGGACATGACAAGTTATTGATGTGCAGATTGTCCGCGCTTCCTCCGTTTACTATGACCAAACAAATTCTCCACTTGCAGAAATCACAAAACAAAACGGATTGTGACAATGGATATCATGATTAGTGAAATACACTCATTTGCAAACCAATTTGGTTTTGCGAGAGACTCACCTGGAACCCAGCTGAATCTCTCGTTTATGACGCCTTTAAAAATAAATTGGTATGTTAGTGAGTGTGTTTCGCCAATTGTGTGCAATTTGGGTTCAAGTAGAATATGAGGTTGACGGAAACTCCGGAACTGCGCCTGCCTGATGAGCCCCAGGAAGGGCGAAACCGGTCGTGGGCTATCGAAGAATTTTCAGCAACCTTATGAGTAGTACATTGCGCAAAATTACATGCATCGCGATATCTCGAATATCGTAGCAACTGGAACATGAGGCGGCCTGGTGCAGCACATTCAGTTGCATGGAAACATCACAAACGAGAGATTCAGCTGGGTTCCAGGTGAGTCTCTC
>SJOL01008063.1:241659-268753 GCA_004794785.1 Opisthorchis felineus | reverse complement strand
GGGGGGGGGGGAGCAAATCCACCGCCACCACAGGACATCGATACTGCCGAGGGGCACAGACTTAACAACTTCATGAAGATATTCAAACTAGTGTGGACTATCGTTCCACACGCTTCTGTGTTTGTCAAAGTTGTCCAATTATTGTGAGGACACCAGAAGCACACCGACGGTATTTGGAATCTGTTGCTTTATCCTTATTTTTTTAAGGTGCCACCACCTCATTTGACCATCTCCTGCTGCTGAATGCGATGGGGAAAGAACTAGTGACCACAGACCGAGTGTGAATTCCACTTGACACAGACCACACACATAAGCAGCACTAACGAGTGTCAATTGTTCCAATGACGGACAGGTTGCAGATTAATGAACCGTAGGTGGTGATCTGGAAGCAAAAATATAGGAACGGTGGAGTTGCACAAGCATGCACGTGCCCACAACCGCGTTGCTTTTACTATTGGGTAAAAGTAGAGGGTGACCTACATGCTGCCTGTTCCGCTTGGCGAAAATATATGAATTCGAATAGAAGTCTGAAGCTGGGAGCGTCCCCTGGATATACTATCACTAGGTAGTACAAAACTACCTAGCAATTGTGGTGTACACATTGTGGTTAAATTTCGGGACAAGGGTGGTCTCATGGTGGAACAGTAGCTAGTGGGTTTAAGTGTATGTTTACGATCGAAACTTGTAGGTGAATTAAAACAGGTGCGTTACTTTCTGGTCAAAACGGAATCACTATAAAGTTAGGTAGGATTCTAGAGAGGGGTGTAGATCACTTGGACTACCGTTGATACTTCTGAACAGTTAATACTGTAATGGGTTGAAAGCACAGGTTAAACGTCAAGCATTTGTCGATTTGTTCCGCTTTATCTGAAGTGCAGAGGCAGCCATTTGTGTTTGCTATTCGCTCGTAGCTGCTGTTTGGACGGTGCAAATAATCTATTGTCTCCAAGACTATAAGGATCAAGTTATCTGCCGAAATTCAAAATTTCGTACTGGATACGATTCGCTGCTCCTCCTGTGGTTCGCACTTACCTGTGCATCCCGGCGGTAATTTTGATAACATCCCTTAGTTCCATCGAGTCGAAATGAAAGGTCAGCCAAGAACCCAGAATACAATTTACATTTCTTGAAAGCTTGCTCAGCTTAGAAATCCTTTAGAGCAATGGATGAATGCTAAAAATTCAAGTGCACTTTTATGGCACGTGTTTTCGGAAAATATGCTTGCAGTTTTCCCCGTTTTAACGCTTCTCCGACTGTTGTAAGGTGACGGACACTCTCGTTCCCAAATTTATTTCCCATATATTGCTAGTTAAACGACCTCCGAGATGCAATCTTCCTCCAAGCTTATTGGTTGACGGGTCTTCCGCTTTCTCATCAACGTCCGTGACACCTGCTAAGGTTAGTTGTTCGGCGAGTTATGGCCGAAAAATACCCACTATCGAGCTATGTACACCTGGTACATAGGAGCATGATGACCACATCGATTGTGTATTTTAGCACATGAACATAGTGCCTCCCTGTGGCACGACTGAAGAAAACAGCCCAGTTCACTTAGATTTTGGTGACCTACGGTATGTTGTGGTATTACTTCAGATAAACTCACTTGGAACACCGAAAACCATCTTCCTCTCTCCCATGGCCATAAAATGTATTGTAAATTACATTAATCAACTGCCTGTGAATGCCACACGTTCCTAGGTGGTGCCCTGCCCTGATGGTGCGTTCCTGTTGTCCTAAATAACCTGCGTTTTAAATGATTCGGTCATTGCTAGTAAAAAGCATACCTTCTCAATCGTGGTCGCTGAAGAGAAAAATGTTGTAGCAGCGTGTCTGGTGCTAGTGTTACACTGCACACGCAGCGGTGGGGGGGGATAATCCAACAGCAACAATTTAACTAGCTCAGTTATCATTACTTCAGTTGTACCTTGCACAGGAGTTAAACATTTTCACTGTTGGATTTATTGATGAAGAAGCCCACCGCTTTTGAAGAGTCAGGGGAGCATTTCCGCGAATTCAAAATGAAGGAAAGGCTCATTTGGCACATCAGTATAACGGAAAAGATTGGCAGCTTGATGTGCACAGCTGAGCAGCCAAAAATCAGCTGACTGACATGGCTGTTTCTTTCTTTTCTTCGGTACGAATAGCTGTTTTAACAGCGCAGCACATTTGGCCCAAGTATGAATAGCATTCTTTTCCCCTGTCGCATCCAGATTTCCTATCGATTATACGAAAAATTCCTCTTCACGTCACATTCACGAGCGATACTCTATTCCACCTATTCACACTCCTCAATTAGGGTCGCAATGAAACCGAATGAATACCTTTCCATAGATATGATAACTGACCAGAAATACCAGCTGCAGAAATTCGGCAAAGGGCTCAAGGCCAAACTTTCTCCGAAAAGATAGCCATATAGGGCAGGTTTGGTTGTTTTGGGCCAACACGAAACAAGCTACCATACATGAAAGTAAAGATCTCACTTGCATAGAGTATTTTAAAACTGAACAGTCTTAAGCGTCATCTTAAACTTTCCTGGACATCCTCTGAATATCAAACAATAATGAACAAGCACTACAAAGTGGTTCTATATTTTCCGTATCAACCTTCCATCAGATGTGGAGACGGCGCTTTGACACTTGACCAGATACTACTCACATACCTACTCAGTAGTATATACTGTTACATTACGAGGAGCTCAGCAAATGAGGTCGTGCCAAAATCGGCGTAGTGCAGTGCCAGAGTACAAGGTCCCAGTCAGGAAACAGTTTCAATAACAGTCTCCCAAGAAAATTATTCATTATGCTCATTTCTTAGTGTCTAGGCATGTGGTTAATGGCTTAGAAGTTCCCTTCCCAATGAACCACGGTATATCGGATCTCCACAAGTTGATGAAGGAAAAAGCAGAGTCATTTTAGTCAAATCGAGATGAAAACAACTATTTAGCAATTCTTGGTGAAGGCGTTCGGACATATTCAAAAAGTACACTGACATGATTTCACGAGGACATTTCACTTGGTGTTGTTCCTAAGAAAGTCTGAAGTCATACTGGCAGAATTAGGGGCAGTCCAAAGTGTGGTTCAAAACAGGAGATTCACGCAAACTGCACAGGTGAGTCTCCTCTTTCACAACAGCTTACTTAAAGCCACTATGCCGATAGCTTTGAAAGATTCCTGTCAGCCCAGAATTCAAGTTGTGCCACTTATACAAATCGTGACTGCTGGAGATTGTTGGGCCTGGCAACATCCGGAGAACATTGTTAGTATGGCCAACAGCTAGATAGATAAGCTTATCAAACGTTTGGTCTTGGACGGCAACTTGATTATGACCCGTTATGACGCAATCCCGCACAGATAAACCGCAATGACGTGCCGATTTTGCTCTAGTGAGTCAGGTGAGAAGTTTGAAAAGCACTTCGCTTCCGCTAATGATATAATTCATTTACCGAGACTGAAAGCAAGAACCTCACTATTTAGAGGTGATCATATCTGTATCCATCTGTACCTCCAGACAGGTCTGTTCTACCGACCAGACTGCACTGCTGAAAACGCATCTGCAATTCCGAAACAATAGTACAGGTGACACTGGAGAAGTACTGTTGCTTGTGCTGACCTAGTTGCAGGCTCACGATTTTGCAGGTCATTTGTTTTAAATCTGATAAGTCTTCAAATCGTAACCACGCAGTTTAGCATGACGTCCGGTAGGCTTATGACAGGTGGTCAATTTTGGACTCACAAAATATACCACCCAAATTCCTCACTCTTGAATTAGAATGCGTCAGACACTATGATAGCTTACTTCAGTGACACCTAGGTTTTCAGGAATCTTCAGATAGTTGCTAACTTCAGACACGGAACCCATTAGGACGGTTGTGCCTGCGCTGCCCGGTTAACAGAACAATCCCGTAGCCCGAATAATGATTAGTATTCGGGAATCGGAGTTAGCTAAGGCGCACTCGAAATATCCTAAAAGCGTCTAGATTTATTATCAGAATACGAGATCGGTGGTTAAGCAAGCTGAAGTAAAAATTAGTCAACTAGTTATTATGAAGCATGACATTAGGGAATTGAAAATTGTGAACCGCTGGGTCGTCCTACTCAGGAAACAGAATTCCGTAGGCGAACTCGAGCCAGTGAATCAGAGGAAGGTACTCACCTCGACAGTGGCAATCTATCACATCCTAAAAGATAGCTGGAGATGCTGTGGAATACGGTATGCATCAAAACAAAAATGTGCGTCCAAATTGATTTCTGGGACTTCTTAGAAGTGAATAAAGTCAACACTTCACTTAATCCATTATTGACTTCATTAGGAATTTTAAAATCTCTTACACTTTTCGAAGAGGTAAATTCTGGAGGAAACTGCTCCTCGGAAGGAACGCCTGTTTTCGGTCTCTGGTAGATGCCGTCAGCAGCGATTACGACCTCAGAAGAACCTACCGTTAAACTGATCCTTCAGGCGGTCCCCTTGTACGCGCCTGCAGAGTAGCACCGAATTACGATGATCTCTTCATTCTGTCCGCTTTCAGTTCGTTCCACTTCCTTCAGAGGGCTGGTATGACTAGAACTTTCAATAATCCTTCAAAAAGCACTTTGATAAATAAGTGTCCAGATGCCTGTACTACAAAAGGGATTATTAAAACAGCAAAAACCATGTTCTAAATACAAATAGTGTTTGAACCCAAGGAGTTCCTACAACTTTTCTTGTTCGAAAAAAACGACAGCCGAGAGTATGATAGAAAAAAATGTGTGCTATGCACTATACACTGGTTGAAGAGTAACTAAGCTAAGCGAGTTTTACGTTTATTCAAAATAGCTTCTCGGTGTTAAGCCGTCACATATCGCTCCACATGTGAACTGGCTTAGAATGTGATTCTGCTTCACATACACTTGCCCATTATCGTCGCCTTGGTTTACTCGCTTGTCAAACGGACACACCGTAGGAGGGGATGCACACTGGCTGCCTTGGTGCCACCGACGTCCATGCAAAAGTTGAGCTAGTCGATGTGACTGTGAGAAACCCATCCACGGGGCGTGTGAACGGGGTGGTCTAAGAGTGTCCTCGCTTTTAGTGTCGCCGATTCCCAAAAGTTCATATATGTGACAACCTGGAACTTGTCGGTTTGGGGAGTTCGGATTTGGTCAGCGGAGAGATCTTGGGTGGTCAGTATTAGCTACGACGTCGGCAGGTGATCAAGGTGCATGTTGAGAACTTAGGCGGAAAATGCACAAACAATACATAGAACAACATTATTTTTGAAGTAATGCATATTTGCTTCGGATACAAGTTCAATTGAGATACCTTTTCTCTATTTTGCCGCAGATAAAACTTCTTCCTTCAAGTAACTGACCGAAGAATTTTCATCAATAGTCGGACAGGTCCATTTTGTCATCCTAAATTGGAGCCTACGAAGTCAGAACACATGTTTTATGGTGAAATTCATTTGTGAATGAAAACCCATTTGGCGATTCCAGTGCAACCGTTTGATACCAAGCGTAACAGAAATATTCCCTTTGCTACAGAGACACAGTCTACCCTATTAGAGATTTCGTGGATAACAAATAGTGAAATAAAACTTTTTCACAGATTCGATGCCGGTTGCCGACTAACATATTTTTAAATAGCCGATGGTGCTTCACATCAAGCCTATATGTCAAGGGCTGACTCGAAAAACCGTGTAAACATTGCTCACTTACGACGAGTACCAATATGTCCGTGACAAAAGTATGTGATTCGACACCATGCTGATCACCTTGTGCGGAAGACATAAATGATGTTTAGGTAGGCGTCTTTGTGACAACCAGTTTTCCATTTCAAACTCTAATTGATACAGGCGAAAAAATCCGTTTTTTCCCTCTATTCGAGAGGCATGATAACCAAGTAGTTGTTCACTTAAAGACACCCCCACTAGGAAGCGTAGACTGAAGCTATTTAATCACGGTATTTTGTTCAGCTAGTTGAATTACGGCTTCGAACTCTCAGCTACCCTAGAAGGATCATATCGAATAAATCATGTGCATCTAAGTTTTGCACATTTGCCGAGAAGCATCAGTTGTCTGCACGTATTTCGCTCTGTCATCTTTATTCGTCGGATGCTCGCATGGGAATGAACCAAATGGGATGATCAGGCGACTCCATGCATCGTTTTAAAAGTCTGGTATGATTTACTGTGGAGGGCGTTGCAAGATTTCGAAGGAAGTTGGTAGGTCTTTCACCTCTCCCTGCTTGCAATTAAATGCACCACATCTCTTTCATACATGCGCTGGATCGTTGGTCATATGCTGATATTCATTTCACCTTTAGAGGTTTTAATTCGGTGAACCCTTCCCAAGTTCTGGGTGTCTGGATCAGTTTTACGTTGAAGGTAGCCTGACAAGAAATCTTACGCTTGGCGGAAAGACTTGATGTACTGCTACTTGTACAGGTTTGATAGGCACAAAACATCTCAATACACCAGATAGCAAACGCTCCATTCGAAAGGTTCGTACTATATCAAGTGCAACCACAGACGCAATAAGCTCTACAGCCCGTGAGCGCCCATATTTGAACAGAATCCGACTCGTTGATAACCGGAATGAGGGACTTGGTGGAGAAAGCCAACAACTCAGTGTTAGGTGAGGTGCTGGCGTTCAGTATAGTGCCGTTATGCTTAGACCGGATAATGACTACTAACAAACCTCTGAGAGTTTGTCCGCCGATCTTATTCCTTTGGGTTTTTACCGGATCCACAGTTTCACCTGCAGTGGCACATCTGGTTTCGTTTAAACTATTTATTTTGTTATGAATATGACAAAGAATCCAATAGATCAGCCACTGCTGACAGGCGAATCCTTTTCAGGTGCCAGCCAACAATATATATATATATAATGTAAATGNCACGATATATACATATATATAGGTTGTATATGAAAGAAAAGAGTCTTTAGCCTAACTAAGTGGTGTGCAGTGATTGTTCAAAGTTTGCTGACCACCATAAGCTATTTTCTCCTGTCTGAGGTTCTCAGGTTGTTGGTTTTAGATCAGAAACGTGTATCAATTATCCATCAGTCTGCATATCATATGTGCATTATATCTGCATCAGCATTCATCGGCTGTAAGATAATCTTGTGTTAACATGGAAATCGAATGAGTCTTCGTGAGATCCGGTTGCCTCCCACTTGTTGATTTTATTCACTGGAATATTTTGTTCCTGATATGCAAAAATCTCTGACCTTTCCGACCTGATTAGGCTGCGATTCAGCTAGACCTAACAGTTGGAGATCAGTGAAGCTCCTAGCACACAACTGCACAGAACTAGACGCTCCGTTCCACATTCGGTTTACATAAATATCTGGCCACTAATGTTCTTCAACCGGATACACATTTGGAGTGAATCAGTGTTCAGACGTTCATACCATGGGTAGATTGGTCAAAATCCAGTGCCGCACAATCGCTGCAAGGTAGTTAATCAAAACGCATTTGTAACGGTCGGAGAGATCGCTATTAAATTACACCAACGTTTTCCGTGTCTTCAGAAACATGAAACGTGAAAGTTTTGTTGGTGCCTTAGCCAGCCAGTCGCTTCTGTCCAACAAACCCCAATTAAGAGAATAACTAAACTTTTATTTTACCAACTTTAGGCAGTCTTTTCGCACTCCCGTGTATCACGTTTTATTTGTATCTATAAAAATACATGCCAGGTGAGATTTTTTATTGGAAAGGACTGTTGGTAGAACACAACCGACACGGGCATATTCAACACACTGATTAAAATCTACCTACAGCCCATTGCCAATTTCCCCCGGTTCGGGGCTTATCGGTTGGGCATAATCAGTTTGCTTACATGATCAGCAATGTGTGTATAGGCTGAACAAATCTCAGTGAGCAACTGAGGCACTGCCGTGACGGTTGATATAACGTAATGCAAGCAGTGAAATTCACTCACACGTTGGTGGTTCTCTCCCCTCCTATCGTCCGAGTCACGATAGAGAGCAAAGTTCGAACCCGCTTCAATCTAATAGCTTGGGTACAGTGCTCCCAACCTCGAGGAAATACATTCAAAACATTCGAAAATGGTCACATCATTGAAGTATTGCTTCTCGAGATGTGTGAGTAATAAGTACCACGTCACCGCATGCTGTATCAACTTAATTCGAATTTATAAGCGGTTGGGTTTTCTGAAGAAACTTTCGTGAGCATGCGAAGGCGTAGCTTTCTGCAGGTCCATCAAATGCTGAGCTAGTATCCGTATGAAAAGTCGTTCCCGAGCCATATTAGTGCAACCGCGTGCAACTGTATAATGGTTATCGTTTAAGCCAGTGAACATGAGCATTGTTATATCGACTAGTAAAGACAGAACAAAGAAACGAGGCTTCGTAATAGAAGTTGAAACGTAACTCCGAGGGCAATGGTGTTTTCTGTACCCCGATAAATGTCGAGTAATCAATGGTTACCTCGGACAACTTATCGTCAACCACGTTGCAGTTGTCATGGTTTCAGACCTTTGGTATTAGAATCCAGTTTATTCAAGGAGAGCCAAAGGACGTGACAGGATGGTGTGACGCATAACCCCCTCGCCAATTTATATACCGGACAGTGAAATCGGAATGATCCTGTCGAAGAGGTCCAGTAGGACTGAGTTACCGTTTAATATGCACATGGTTTAACCCAGTCCAGTTCCTCGATAGTGACTTCCTCCAAAGTCACCGCTATTCTAATGCACGATGAATAAATGAATTCTAACCCTAAAATCAGCAACTGCTCGGAACGTCCGGTTAGTTTGGATGCGTGTTGCTCAGGGAATTGTTTGTCTCATAGATGACCGAATACATAAACACTCGTTCATGCACTCGTACCACTTGTGAGGACAAGCGTTACAACTGGGTAAGATCACCCAAAAACTGCTTATGGTTCAGTCAGTTTTTCAGTAAACTGTGGTATACAAACTGTCACAAGTACCAAAACAGTAGCTATACATGTTTGGCTAACTGACTGTCGAGACGCCGAAATGGAAAAAAAACTACAAAATTCATCATCTGAGGCAAGCATGGCTGAACCAATCGGAAAACGTATTGAAGGTCGTAGATGGAGTCTAGCACTCGTATGCAAAGAGGGATGATATTGACAGTAAACATTGATAAGACATAAATGAGTCGCTCAAATATGTTCCCGAGATCCCCCAAAATCGATGCTGATAAAAGTTGGCAACAGGCTGTTGAAGACCGCTCACCACCACTGCAAGTAATGACGTATTAGAGAAAGATCCTTCAGTGTCTTAAATATCAACTCAACTGAAACACGGTAGGTGTTCTAGGAAATATAACCGAAAGTTTCGATGAAGTCTTATTTACTTCCTTTTTCAACACCATCTTAGTTCGCAAATATATGCAGTTTGATGTTCATATACGAAATAAGACTGGTGGAAATTCGCGGATTATGATTTTCTGATGGGCCTTAAAATGCCGGCAAGATTTTATCCACCATGTAAATAGTATTGTATCAAAAACAGGCACCAAACATCACGTCTAAGTATGGCTCTCCCGGTTGTTGGATTAGCGTAGGTGCAGTAAAGTGGGAAGAAACGTTTAATAATATAGGGAGATAAAAGCCCGCCAATGCATGCATTCGTCAGTGTTACCTGCAGTTTGAGGCCTAAACTTGATATAAGTGATGGGGTATCATGTCAGGGTATGCTAAAAAAAATCCACTGTGCGTATTAACAGGAGGCTTTACTTTGTGCAGAACGGTAGGCAACCTTCGAAAGGATCGGCAGCAGAACTGTACCGTCAAGAGATATGTGGTCTGTGTTAATCTCTATTTGGTATATTTAGAGTGTCAATAAAATATGTAGGGCTGATCTAGCAACATTCACTTGATGGGTACTTATGAATTTACGAAATTAATCCTTTTACCTATTGGAAATTACATGGACTTTAATGTAAAAGTACATGTCCTCCAGAATTGTTCTGATAAGTGTCTGACAAGTTAGTATAGGGTCTAGACACACCCCTCATTTCTCAACGATACGTGTCTTCAAGGCTAATGACAGCGTGATTAATTATCACCTACTCATTTGCTCGATTTAACTAACTTACGTTCGGGCAACAGATTGGGGAGGGGGGATTCTATCGGTCAGGTGTGATTTCGTCTCAATGTCACACTCACGTGTCAGATTCACACGCTGAAGAAGCATTCGTTCGCCTCTTCTCTGAGGGTTGAGCTGTCCTCATACTAACGTCCAGCTTTACGATTAGCACTGAACAAATAAATCCATCCGTGCGATGACCATCTACACGCCATGAGGAAGAAGACTAGTTCCTCCTCGAAGACAATAACTGTTAATATAGGGGTCTTCAGGTTCGTTCACATGTTAGTCTGTCAATTCTACGGGAGTACGGGTGTTATGCGGCCTCGGTAGTGAGAAAATTCCAGGATCGGGCACCTTACCATGCAACCTGTATGATGCTGTCTGTGGTAATAGAATGAAAAAAGCCATTTCAATTCCACCTCCCAGAGAAGATTGTTTTTGCACAACTGCACAATACCGTCCCCCCAGTCAAATGTGTCCGCACCCATGTCATTCAGAACTATTCGGGCGCGACTATTCTGGTTAGCCCACACTAGATCGAAATACTCAAGGACGCAAGGGTACACTTGTTCACTTTCGTGTCGCTTGCACTAAGATAATACACGCGCCTCGAACGTCACAAGAATGGGGCACAACCTTCTGTAGCAGCTCTATTAAAGGCGCAACTTTAATCCAGAACGTGGTGTGGACCACACCGGGCTAAGCATGCAATAACATGTCGAGAAGAACCACCACAAGTATCCACAAGTGGTTGTACTTGTTTGTCGAAATCCGGCCGGATCTGCGTTATGTGAAATGATTCGATCGTTGCTCCAGAGAGTGCATGAAAAACCGGAACACGAGTTGTGGTCTAAAATCGAAACCGTTGTTATGACCCTCGTAAACATGGACCGCGGACACTATTCGGCTACGACGGTACAACTCGCCGACCTAACTATCGGTCATTCGAAAATCCTTCCACCTCCAAGGCCAGTCAGTAGTATGCGTTAAAGTGCTCATTCATTGTTCCGTAACCACTGTTCCCATCAAGTTCATTTCGTACTGGAATTCAAATGTGCAACAAACACGGATTTACAAACCAAGGTTTAAAGGTCGTGGCAACGTTGCTCTGATGCCCAGGTGGGCTAAAATCTAATTATTCTGGGGAGTCCACGCCAAAGGGGGGAAGCAGTGAACTCGAGTTTTTCTCTTTCAAATCTCACAACCACCAACGACCAATCGAAAATTGTCCAGCAGGTTCCAAAACGTCTGTGGTGATATCTGACTGGGAAGTCATAGCAGGAGAGCCAATCGATCGGCGCAACTACTGCAGTTAACCGGTCATCTTCGAGGCTTCGGGCAAACCAGTCACATCACTCAAGCGTGAACATGTTCGCCTATTCAGGCGTGAAAATTCAGATGCTTGCAATGTGCGCTAGTGGAGTAGTGGTAACAAACTAACCTAACAAGTCATGTGTCCGAAGTTCAGACCCCGGCGAGGCCAAGGATGTGCACTGCTGATAAGCTCTAATAAGAGCGAAATTTAGTCCAGTTCCAAGACAGCAGGACGACTGTTCAAACGAGAGTGATGTGAGCACGAATTCTACAGATCACTCAACCACCTACAATCAAAATTTAATTATTGATGGCCCACTGCTGTTCTTTGAGTAGACTTGTCGAAATGCGTTCAAACCTGCGTTTGGATAACCGCCTTTTTCGATCGATATAACTGTCTCCACAGGGACAAGGAAATTGAGAAACTCGAGTAGAACTGGTCTGACAAGAAAGCTAGTCCGTCGAGCGTTGTCTGCTTAAAGTGCGAATGGTGGAGACGGTCCCTAACTCAGTCACAGTAAAATTTCTTCCAACTAGAATTTCACTGGCTGGGTCATTTTTAAAAGATAAACATATGTATAAAGTCTTGCCAGGTGTATTGTGCGTGGCATCCTAGAGAGGCCTCATCAAATATACACCACAACAGATAGGGGTATAACGCATTCGAGGCAATAGTTTACCAGGAAAGGACAACTGGTTTCCCTGTTTAATCTGACAAATGAATAAAGCATTTAGATATGCCTCATTCAACATAGATGGTAGGTCAAAGGAAATATCACAATTCAGCCGTCTCGCTTCACCAGCCAGTAAGGCATTTTCAAGTTTGGACGTAAACATATCCGCAGGTAATGAAACAACTGAACAGACGAACTCTACTCCATCCGGCTGTCTGTGACATTATCCGCCCGGACAGAAACTGAACATGCAGCGTACAGCGAAAAATTAGCTCCTTCAACCTATGAAGGGTTACTCTGAGTAATGTTACGTCTCTAACAACGGTATATTAGTAAAAAGATGTGAAACACCCAGGGATAAAATTTTAATGTCTAAAGTGATAATGTATTTGACCCCAACAACAAAATCAAAATTGTCTCTTATGCTGGGCTTAGCAACCAATCCGAGGATTGTCTACATAACTTTTCAATCATTTTGCAGGGTAGTGGTATGGCGAATTTGGCAGAGGGATACACCAGCCCAGAGACACGAAATGCGTGTCCATGTAAGTCCAAGTTGATCAAATTGCTGTGCACTAAGAATGCAACTGTTCTTCAAATCTTTTAGACAATTTATCAAATGTCTTTCTGCTAATTCTGCACTGCGTTTCCCCTTAGGCGCAAAAACCGGAATCCGGTGGTGTCACATAAGACTAATTAATTCCAGTTTATTTTCGTAGTCCGTCTTGTTTAAGAGTATTCACGTTGCAGGGTTTTGTGATGACGAGATATCTGGTGCCTCTGATAAGGGTGTTGATGGCAAGTGCTCATCGGGCCATTGACCACTGGCTTAGACGATCCATACTGACTGGTTCGGAGTTCAATCCGCATATTGCATCGACAGAAACAACTGTCCAGCGTTCTGTTGGTGAAAATAAATCTTCAAATTGTGTACCCTTGTCCAGTCGGTTATTTTTAACATAAATCTCACAGTTGTGCCAGTAGTAAGTACTTCCAGAAGGGTTTGCTCCAAAGTGAAATATGTGAAAGTTGGGTGTGTTAATCAGGGTCATTTGTAAAGTTGGACTGCTGCTTTCTGTTGTCCAGTGACTATTACACACGTGCCGTTTTGAGCGCAAATCACAGACTTTCAAGACACACTGCTCAAATTTTTTGGGGAAAAACACATGCATACCATTTGTAACTAGTTTATTCTGAACCCGATTTTTTTCCATCGTGTTTTTACGAATAATTCGAGTTTGTTTAGTACCACAATATTCAAAACCCTTGTTGTAAAACGCACGTGAGGACGACCTAAAGGTTTGGCATAAGATATAGGATAGTAAGTAAAATCCACAAAGTCACGTATCCTTGACATAGGTAAATGTAGTCCGATGGGAGATGTAAGCGTTTAAACGTTTCATGGATTGCGGACTTTCGCTTTCTCATCTCCTGAAAAACTCCCCATGGTCTCAGTAAGAACGACGCAAAATAAGCGAAGGTAACTTTTCTCAATACCTCCTCATCTGAGTTGTACACAAGACAGATAAGGTCACTCTACGGGGTGAACCAAGATAAATTAGTCTGCTGCTGTGGAGACAGATATATCGGTTGAACAACGAGGCAGACGTCCAAATGGAGATCTGAACACATTCCGACAAGTATTCAGAAAGACAACTGTGCGCCATTAACGGTTCAGTTTTAGGTCATTTGCACGATGTACTGCAGCAAACCCACTTCGCAAACACCTTTAAAGCTACCTAAGAAGTTCCAACGAGGTTCCATAAAGCAACTAGGCATGTGATTCTATCCCCTACCGAAGCCACTGGCATACAAGAAGTTCTTTGTACGGCTATTGTAACTCACCTGGCCAGCAAATCACATATGAACTCCAAGTGCCTCTCAAACACCGTGTCTTATCTGCCCTGCCGAAGGGCCATAAAAAAGGTTACCTTCGCTCACTCTGCATCGTTCTTACTTAGAGCATGCGGTCCACCCGAATGTCTCGTTTATTCACATTTGGTTGAAGAATACCAAGAATACCAGGGAAACTGGCAGTCGGCCGTACACAGTTGAATGTACCTCAGTGGTTGAGGCGCGAAATTACTGACGGGAAGCTCCATGCTTCAAATCCAACCTCGACATCTCGCTTGCTCCTGTCTAGGTTTGGGCAACCTGAGAGGAACGAGCCAAATAAATATCCTTCATTATCACGGGGCCTGTCCTTATGTTTACTTCAGCTCAATCTATCTAATAGAGGTTCGTTTTCTCATCTTGACAAAACTAGCCTTTTTGTCCTATGCTCACGAAACAGCCCACTGACCGAGAGGAAAACCACACGTGAATGGCCCTACCCACTTACGCATTACTAGTGCTCAGCCTGGAGCTATATGACAGACAAATGCAATGGACAACTTGTACGGAACAGTAGTACCAGAAAATTCTTGTGAACGGGGATACGCTTTTTGGGCAGGGATTGCATGAACCAACCTAACACAGTCGCAAAATACTGAACCTTAAAACAGAGTGAACTTCACTTTCAACTAATTATAACTAGAAGCGATTTACTTCAGAAATTCGAGCTCTCTCGGTTTGTTGGAATTCCGCGCTTTCTGTGAAATGAGTAGTATGTCGTTTAACAGAGTCATGAACATTCCCGCCCAAGTTCAATGTAGAAAAGGAGGTGCGAACAACTCTTTTTAATCAATAACTGCAGCTTTCAGAAAACATCTAGGTTAATCCCACCCCCTTCCTGTTACCCACAATAGCTCCTTTGAAGGAGGGGCATTGACTCAAAGCAATAGGGATAGTGGATCTGTTCCTAGTTCTACAACGTCTGCGTGCGGATTGCTAACTGAATGGGAAGTAATGTGAAGAGGATGAACTTGTCGTTTGCTATATCGGAGGCGCAAACCCCAATCCACTTTATCGTGGTTCCTCTTTCAGTTTCATGCGTAGACTACAGCAATAAGTTTAGGGGCGGTGACAAATCAGTCATCTCGCACGGTATGCCATCAATTATGGATTTACTACTCCGGATTCAGCCGCCCTGGTCAAGTCGAGAAATATTCATGTGCTTGAGGTCTGCGAGTAAAAATAGCGCTTGCAGGGTGGGAGGAACGTTAGCCGTCCTTCGATCTGATTGGCTAGCGCGTTACAGTTGTCAGCCAATCAGCTACCGCCGAACCAATGTCCGCAATTCGCCTTCCAGCCCGACACAGGGAGGAGTGAGCGAGCACATGCGCTTTGCGCGAGTTAGCGCATGCGCTCCGTGCGTCCGTGCACCCCCTGTTTAGTGCATACTTTTGTGCTTGCGTGAGAGAGAGCATCCTGTGCACACCTGAAATAAACAAATTCACTATGCCAATTTGTTCAAGCAGTTGTAGCACAAGCACACATTTCTTCATGAATCTACACATGCGCACACGCGAGCTTTACTTTTTTCAGCCGTTACTCTTCACCTACTTCGGCTTTAAAGTAAACGCTAGTTCGTGCTGGATTTTTACAGTTACCGATTGAGCACGTACGACGGCTTAACAAGAACCCGAAATAGCACAAGGCACGGATAGGCACGAGCCGATCGAAGGCAAAACGGTCGATTCCTTTCCGGGTGTTCGGCACACATTACACGACAGCAGCAAACGGATCAATTGTGGTGGCTACAGTTAGCAGTGGTGGCCAAACGTCTGGAAAACTATAAAGTAAGTTTCTCACGTCTAGCTTATGTGAATTGGTCTTCCGTTTCAAAAATAGGAACAGCGATGCATGACTCCCGTTTTGTGAGTTGGTGCCACAAAGCCGGTTGTGGTAGGACCATGCGTACAATGAATGCTTAGGAAACGGTTAGAAGTAGACAGGCACTGACCTTAAAGGAAAATGCCCTCTTCCGGTTGGGATAACTTCACAGACAATCGAGTGATAATTGTTGACGAGCGTTCCTTGCCTGCCTAACACCAAATAACGGATATCATTTGCAAATTGTAATGGAGTCACAACTGACAACCAATCGATTTGCGGGTCAACGATACATGAGCCGACATTTTAGCCATTGTTACATTACAGTACAACCGTTCATTAAATGATAACCTAGAGGGAGGAATCGAAGTGTCCTTTTAAGAACGGTTTGGGAAGCAATCCCCATAAAAATGGATAAACTTAAATGCCAATGTTTTGATTGCTGTTTGAACTATTCAGATGGAAACTGTCCGCATTTTATACGTTTGTGTGCTTCACAAAAATCGGTTGGTCATTCTTAGAAATTTACTTCAGGCTTGATGTTTCATCCTTTGATCTGCCTTGCCTTCTAAACAGTTAAAAAGTCCCTCGTATAGCCAGTTTCGATAGCTACGTCGGAATTCTCGAAAGCAAGTATCAGGGCAACTCGAACTTCGGTTGGCCACCGCACAGATCGTGATTCATCTGAGGTTTGCCCGCCAGGATGTTATAAGCGTGAACACCTAGATATACGCATTTATTTGCTGTGACGTACATGACTGAGGTCAATAGGTACTGATTATATGTGGAATCGACCTGTCTTCTTTAATTAGGAAATCAACCTGAAAGGACCATGGACAGGGTCCCTGTCCCTGTCAAAGAGGTGTTTCTTATTCTGGTTAGGACTTCAATCTTAGATTTGTGGAGATCCCAGGACGTCCTGTCCAAAAAGGTTCCTCCTTAAAGAAGTTTGGTATACGCGCAAGTCCTCTGCGTTCATTTCCAACCAAGCTGGAGTTTTGCGGAGACCAAGTGGGGCAAGAGTTTAACCACCGCAGAGAGAATATCACCGGAGTTGTCCTTAAAACAAGGAGCTTTCGTTTGCGGTTGTTTCAACCTAATAGGTACAGAAATTGGATCTTTGTGTTTTCCTGAGTTCCACTAAGTCCGTAAAAAGTAAAGCCAGAATCCGCATTAAATCAGGTGAAGACAAATTTGATACACTTCTTACCTGTATCTGTGAATCAACACCTCCCTTCTAATTTATTGATCTGAAGGTCGAAAGACTTGTTTTCGGAAACATTACAAATGTCTGTACTAGCGTAGTTGAATTTATGAGTGTTCCTACGACAAAAGTTAACTGCATAGTAGGAGGCTGCATGAGATCGGCTACCACTCACAACACTGAAGTAAAATCTCTGAGGGTAGTTCAATCTGGAGACAATCCACATCTCATGAGGTGCGGCCGAGCAAATCATTGATGTTTCTCACCAGACCAAGACACATCATCCCCAAGCTCTCACCTCATCTCCAAAGAGAGGTCGCCGAGCATCCATCAACACCATAACTTGTGAGATTCTCTGAAATGGTGCATCAGCCTCGTTGAAGTCAGTCGTCCGCCTATTTCTCTCATTTGTTTGCATGAGAATGAATCTATGGTGTCCGCTCAGCTGACACTGAATGCAATTGTGTACGCTTGATTTGAACTCACCGAGCTCACCACAGTGTTGAATCTTTGAGCGTTCCAACATCTTTATTTTAGCTAGGTCAGAGTGTGAGGACCGTGCATAGAACAAGTCACACTGCCATGTACCGGAGCGTGAACACAATCTGCGCGAACATGGTAATAACAAGAGAAACATTTAGGAACAATCTGCATGAAATGTGGGAATGAGTGCTGCCCATGTACCACACTCAGTGGTGGATTGCACAGGTGGTTTTTAAACGTGACATTCGACGGGGCAAACTAAATGAATGTCAGAAATTTTCAGGATGTTGAACTCTAAAGTCAAAAGAAAGGCAAACGGTCTCACTGATTTGTGCGTACCACATGGCAAACTTCTTGAAGTATTAGCAGTGAATCAGCTGCGTTTCGGGAATCTAATTATTATGAGTGGCAAAAGAGGGAGTGAAAGGATTCTTAAGGAATGACCGGCGACCACTTTTATGCACAGCTATCGAATTGATTTGACCAATAGGTTTCAAAGGGCTCACTACAATTTTTTGGAGAAGCTGACGCACACCTTGTGGAGTTGTATTTAAGCAAGCTGTTTTAAAACTTGGGGCTATTTATGATTAACTGAAGTTCAAAACAGACGAAATGCAAAGGCGTGAATTCAAAAGTTTCTAAACAAGAAGTTTGTCTACACGGACAAGGAGATAAAACCCTAGACATGTGTACTACATATCTTGAATAGTACGGTCACATATCCATAGGTGATGATCGTGCGATAAATTTCGTAGACTTAAACAGAATCTCTCGTTCAGCTAGGATTCAGATTATTCTTCCATAAAAGTTAAATTGGTGCACACATGAGTGTGGGTAGCGAGTAAGGGTTCAAGTAGAAAATAAGGTTGACGGAAACTCGGGGACTGCGCCTATCTGATGAGCCCCAAGAGGGACGAAACCGGTCGTGGGCTGTCGAAGAATTTTCAGCAACCTTATGAGTAGTGTATTACGTCTATACGTGTATCGCGATACCTCGAATATCGTGCAAGCTGAAACATGAGGCAGCCTGGTGCAGCACATTCAGTTGCTTGAAAACATCATAAACGAGAGATTCATCTGGATTCCCGGTGAGTGTCCCGTCAAAACCAAATTTGTTTGCAAATGAGTGTACTTCGCTAATTTCGTGCAATCAGGGTTCAAGTGGAACATAAGGTTGACAGAAACCCGGGGACTGCGCCTACCTGATGAGCCCCACGGAGGGCGAAACCTGTTGTGGGCTGTCGAAGAATTTTCAGCAAGCTTATGATTAGTGTGTTATCACTAAACCTTGTGAGAAGTTTCATTCAAGATGATACAAGTTGTCTTGCATAAAGCTTTCAAATTGAGCAATAAAACAAACCACCGTCCACGAGGAATCATCTGTTTTTTCCAATAATGACCCCTTTGAGGAGTTTTTATTGTATACTTTGGGATAAGTTTGGTAAGCTGTTTTGTACAGTGCAAGAATCTGTCCCACTTTTTGCGGACAACTTAATCTGGATAAGGCCTATTTTTCGCGTCTTCTGATCACCATACCTAAGTATCTAAAGTAAATTTAGGGAAAGAACATGAAGCACTTTTGTAACCCTATCAATTCCTGAACACAAAAAGTTCACTGGCAACGTTGCATCGTGAGCTTGTCGGAATAGGCAAGTTCTTGTTAGGCAAGTTCATCTGGATACCATTGACGTCGAACTGAGTTGCAACACGCTATCTAATTCGTTGTCCCTTGTCAGCTCGCATTCCATGCAAACGGATTTTATCACAGCTCAACCCTACGGAATCGTTCCGAGTTGCAGCCCAAATCCCGTTCCTGCACCCACATCATCTTCCTGTCTGTACGGAACTTATCCACTATTTCTATCCGAGGGGAACACACACGTATCCACGATGGATTATGGTGTGCAACCTCACCCTTCCCTCGCGTATGCCCCCAGCAATTCGTCTACCTTCAATTCAAATCTATTTGCTGGGATTCAGGCTTTCCAGACGACATACAAGCATTCTGATCATGGTGATAACAAACCAAAGGACCCTTACCCACAATGTACCGGGCAAATTAAACCCACAGAATTTCACAGAGATTATGATTTCTTCATACCGAAAATGTTTCACAACCACACCAAGTTGCCACCTGATTGTGATACCTATGCCTTTGGACCGGCAAATTCGGTGACGGACAATGATCTGTTTGGCTCAGCTGCTTCTGACGCAAACTCTATGGCAAATCTACAAACACCGGACGATTCAAAGGGTTTTGGTTCCCATTCTGTCTCAATGCACCCAAATGATCTGCAATCTTCCGCACCGGCATCACCTCGAATGAAAGAAAAGTCGAAGAATGCGGCACGCACAAGACGGGAGAAGGAGAATGCGGAATTCTACGAATTGGCTAAACTGTTGCCACTTCCCAGTGCAATAACTTCCCAACTGGATAAGGCGTCCATAATTCGACTGACCACAAGCTATCTGAAAATCCGGTCAAATTTTCCCGACGGTAAGTATGGTAGGCGATAACCAAATATCAGTATCTCGAAGTCTGCGTGCGTGTGTGAGTTGTTGCCATGACCATATCGTATTATCTGGAGCATATCATACATTTCGGTATGAGTTACTCGGTTCCTCAAACGGAACCGCAGACGGTGACACTGTTTCTCTTATCACACAATTATCGGTCTGGATTTTTTAAGGTTCAGAGTTCACTTGCGATTGCGGTCCGTCGGATTATGCAGAGACTGAATGATCGGACAGTGCGTTATCACATGAGATTAGAGCACGAAAACCAAGACCTAGTGACTCTTACAAGCATAAACTTGGTGGTGCTAGTCAAGAAAAACTTTTAATTGCTGCTCAAGTTACCTAGTGGGTTACCTGAGGTTTCTGTCAAGTCTTATTGACTGACGTCAATGGTTCGTACTGTTGAGATTGCTTTGTTGGGGATTCATTCTTGGCAAACCACCAGGGCGATGGTATGCGCTTCATTCGAGTGAGTCCCAATGTTCGTCGACTGAATTCAGTTCACAGCCTATTGGTGTTCGTCATGATCAACACAAAATGTCAACCCGAAAACTGCGGCTCAGTGCTTGTTTTTAAGCATCCGAGGTTTGGATTTTCTAGCAGGAAAATGTAATGGGCCTGTCGTCAAATTTGTCGAATGCGACCGGACATTTTTATCTTTGGGAGAGGATGGGGGTGGGAAGCAAAGTCTATTTCACATGACCTCCAAAGAATGGCACATTTTGCTCGCCATTGTGTTGCTTTTATTGCTCAATTCCTTGCTCCTTTTCCACACTTTTATGAAGTCACCTATCTAAACAGGTATCATTAATTCGATGGTGTGGTAAACACATTATGCAACGGGGACATACCTACTGATAGTTGGGCCGGTTTTATTGCCAACACTATGGGCAGCGCAAGACATCAGTGTCTGTGAAACCGGTGCAGTTGAATGAAGACACTAGTCAAGTTCAAGTTTATGGAGAAGTCCAATTGACTGTCCGTGCACAACTTGCCAGTCGATGGAAATCGATGTCTAATGATTACTACAGTATGACACGTGACCTTGGAAACTGAAATTTGACACAACTTACTCGTCAATCAGTTGTCTAATGGCAGGGTAACTTTCCGATGAGGAGCGGAATAATGGAGATATGCTTGCTTTTCGGAAAGTTGGGTTTCCTACACGATGATTCCTGTTACCGATAATAAACTCAGATGCAAGAACTCCGTATCACTGAATATGAACTGCACAGTTGTGAGTGACTAATACCAATCCCCGTCAATGCAAGTACCCCATTGCTCTAAGCGGGAGAGTCCCACCTAACTGAACCAGTAGGATTCCTTGATAACCAAGCACAACTTTAACTAAGAGTCGACTGCATATGCATATTGCATTCCCACTTCCTGCCGCATAGGCCCTTCAAGAGGGAATTCCTACAAGGGGGTTGTCGGGCAACAGTAGGTGCACATGACTGCCAGACTGTACGGAAAACTTCCAACGGTAGATGAGGTGACTAATATTTACCCAACACTTCCGTTTCCGGTCACAATGTGTTCACATCAGTCAAAAGTAGTGGTGTTCGTTTCCAGGAGACATCGCCGCGCATATATAAAAAATGAATACTGAATTACTGAATTTCATTTTAACACAACTGACTCTATAACTTGAAGTAGTAAAAAACGGACGTGCATACACAGGATTCTGGACTAATTTTAAACGTCCTTTTTGGAAATGTTACCCGGAAATTGAGACGTGCTTGGAAAAAAGGACAAGACAGGCGTGTTATTCAGCTGGGTAAAAGTGTTGTCATCCAGTTGTGCAGCTGTAATCCAGCAGTAAGCGTTCTTGCTTTTAGCCCACAAGCTTTGTGAACAGGGTTGACAATTCCTTCGAGTATTCCGGCATGATACCACTAATGATGTATTAACTGCTCACCCGCAAAGCTTTCACCAACTTTGGACTGTACATAATTTTAGCCGAAAACATCATCACGGATAGGGTTTGTGCTGTAACAGATCAGGAAAAAACAACAGTCTTAGCTCCAAGACTACGCCCAAAGGTGAGATAGTCAAGCAAGTTTTTCGATAACCAGTTATTCAGATATCGTCCAAATGACAAGCGCTTGACGTAACATGCGGGAGCTCCACTTGGTCCGTCAGAGGCCGAATTTAATTTCCGGCACATAAAAGTCGATAGTTTATTCATCCATCGGCTACCCTGTCGTCATCAATTTCACCTAACTAAGGACCGAGAACGGATATTGTCTTGGTTTCAAAATGAAATATGGCAGACTACACGCATTTTCGAACGAAACCATGTGAAGGGCGTTTCGCCGTCCGTTCGCCCGCATAGCAACATTCTAATTTAAAGTTTTATGTGAGTACGAGGTCTGTAGATCTTGTATTCAATCTCGTACTGAGCAGCCGTCGTTCCTTCCTGAAACCACGATTAGTGTGCAACAAAGCTAAGAAGCACTAGATTCGAGTTTCACTTTTATCGGAACTAATCAACGGTAAGTATTCTCGACCGCAACGAAATATGAACTCCGGACTTCTGGTATGGGAGGTGTGAATTTTATCACGTCCACATCAGCCGACGCTGGGAACACCTGATCTATCACGTCATGATAAGCACATGTATTCGAGCCTAAGAGATGTGACTGGCTTGTCCAAAGACTCGAAGGACATCTCAGTAACCATCCAGTTGTGTCTATCGACCGATCGATCAGTCAGAACGTTCCAATCTGGTGGTACAATGGACACCTGAAAACTGTCGAACAATCGTCAAATTATGTAGATAGTTGCGAGATTTGTAGGGTATTTTATCTCTCCTCCCGGCTGTCTGGTCTTCTACCTATCTCGGCGCAATTATTTTGTTTCTTGTTAGAACACTCACTTCGCATTTTAGATATCTGAAGGTCCGGATTCCTGTCGATAAGTTTTAGTAAAATGGAAACAGGAGTTCAGTGTTTCAGCTTGAACCAGACAAAATGCTTTCACCAAGATGCGTTGAGGATTGTTCAAAACGACAGTGACGTGAATAAAGACTTGAAGTTCACATCCAACTGAAAAAATGTATGGAACCGATTGAGAGTTCAGTGTTTCAGAAGGGGTTTCAGTAAGATAAATTTTGCGCCGAGCAGAAACACGGACGTTCTGACCATCACATCATGGTACAATAACTTATCCTGTCAAACTGAGTGCTGCTTTTGATCAGTGTCCAAGCCTAGATATTGTCAAAATTCCGACAGGACTCGTTCTGACTTTCGTAAGGCCATTCGATAATTTTCTCAGCTGGATTTACAGTAATCTGAAAGTGTCCACATGGAGAGCTGAATCTGTCCAGACATCACTCAAATGAGGTATCCGGGAACCTCTTAAGTTGGCATCAAGTAATCTATAGGTTTCACCGCAGATACGATAATTTCCATAGGATCAACCTGAGAATTTAATCGAAACATCTTAAAAAGAATACTGGGGAATCGTAACATTAAAAATGCGTGCAACAGCCAACTAAGGGACCACTGTTTTGATGGAAATGATCGAGTATAACAGACAGGCAGTTGTCTGTCCTAATTGTTAATGGACCCCACTTGAATCAGTTTAAAACTGCCATGCTGTTTGAATCTCCAACATAGTTCACCCTAGCTCAGAGAAACGGTCATTTTTGAAATGATAAAAGCATTTGGCATAACCAGCTCAACTTCATCACTTCGTGTGTTATGCCCATCATTCACCATTCGGTTCCGCTGTTAGGAAAGAGTACAGTTATGGGTGTTTAACACCAATAAGCTACGCAGTGCGCAGATGTTTTAACGGGTATTATCGGTTTAAAGATGAACCCTCGAGGAATTCAATAGCGTTTGGAACGGTTAATGTAATCTCTAACCCTACCATCTGCTTTGCAGTCATTTTCCAGCAAACTGTTTTAATTTCACTCATCTTTTTGTTTCTTTGTTTCCTCTCGGACATTTACACACCAAGCAGTTAAGCTATTTGGGAATAGCTGCAACCCACACTGACAATTGTGGATAACTTGTTTGATTGTTACTTATTCGACCATGCTGAATCCTAATCGCTAACTCAGCGAGTTTTGTACACACCCACATAAGAAAGTCGACGTAATAACGGGACATGTTTACGCTACAAAGTCAACTTTGAGGCGGAACGTGCCCATCTTTGGATTTCCACGGTTAGTTTAGCACCAAGACTCCGCCCCCCCACACACACACACTTCCATATACTCATCCTCACTTCCACGTTCTTATTCAACAATAGCCTCTTTGCCACTCGATTCTGTCTAACGTGGTCTACCCCCTATTTCGGTCCTCTATTCTCCTCCAACTTATCCAACAACTACTGTTGACACACTTCAGTTCCTTCTCGCTGTTTACGCGCACTTGCGTGCTCACGCGCGTGTTTGTGTGTGCGCATGTGTGTGTGCGCGTGTGTGTGCGCGTGTGTGTGCTCGCGTGCGTACTTGGTTGAGCACACGCAAAGAGAGAAAGCGATACTGATCAGTCAAAAGACATGCTGCTTGGTATGCACACGGACTTACGTGTAAACACAAGATTATCTGGCTATCTGCACCGCCCAAATATTAACCCCGGTTTACTCACACACCTATTACGATTATTTTTTTAGCAAGTTTAGGAGGTGAAATGTAATGCGGAGGATATAAGAATAAATATTGGATGTCTTTCCCTGTTGAAACCCGGTCATCTTACGAAGGAGGACTTACTCGTGGTAATCAGCCGTTTATTTGTTGCCGGCAACGTACATAGCCGTATTAGTACAATAAAGAGAAAGTCGTTACAAATAGGATGTCGCATGTGTGGTGCGGTCTTCCCACCCCAAGTCCCAAACTAGCACCGTATTCGGAGTAAGTTCACTTGCCTCCACAACCCCTTCCATAACGGACAGTCTCCAAAATATTGCTTTATTTTTCCTGCTAAATGTATCCCTCTCAAATTTTTCAACTATTTCACCTGTCTATTTCCTTCCATTCACCTCCACTAAGTTGGTGTATCGCGCAGTCGAAATGACCTTTCCACAAGTTCATCTTTCTCCGAATAGCGGCACTCTTTAGCCCAGTCTACTGTCCATTGCACTCCCAAATTTCCGGGACCATGCAGAGAAAGTTACTGTAAAAACCACCCTAATTATTTTTTTTTACATTCAAATATTGTGTATTTTATGCACATGATGCCTCAGACCGTAGTTTGTATTATTTTTCAAAAAAGAGAAGCACCGTGTTCGCATTTGTACTCTAGAGAGTCGAAACATGTACCACGAGCTATATTTGAATGTTCCTTACTCGGGTTCCACAGTTCGTATTGACAGTTCGATAAGACCAATCCTAATTGCTTAGATGGACACCTGAAAAGCGGTCACTCAGGCCTAATTCACCCTCACGTATGCTGTAACATTTAACCGGGTAAAAATTAACCTTATCTGATAACAGAAAATCGGAAGTCAAATCCAACCTATTCTCCTAGTTACTTTGCTGGTAGTGTGAGAAAATGTTGGGGATTTTTTTTATGGAGGCGGAAAAATACTGTATATCTGTTTTACCCTTATTAGAAATCATCGGCAGTGTGCATCTCATGAATGTTCGAGGAAGCTCGAACCCGTGACCTTCCGACCGGTAGTTGATACCTAAACTAGCTTTGTTTCGACTCCTCTACTGCATACGTAGACAAACAGCATCTCTATGCCAGCACATTTTTTACTTTTTCAGGATTGGCAGCGAAAATCCAGACTTCGAAGGACAAATGAGTGTTAGCTAACACTTTACAGATACGCTAGAAAGCCAGAGACACGACTATCTTGAACCAAGTAAAGCCTGCGATATGGCTATTTATTCGAATTCAAATCCAAGTGATTGTAACAGCTTGACGGGAAGATTTGCCTATTTCTTGTCACTTTGCATGAGTCTCTTTGGTGAGCAGTCGATCTCGCTTGTATCGCCCATCACGCAGCTTGTCAAAAGTTCCATAGTCATCCACAGAGGTGAAACACGTTCAGATGCGATATATATCTCACCGGCTTACGTGGTCAAACCGTCAACCAGTGAAATCCTCCAGGGATAATACTTGATAACCCGAAAAACGCAGGGTTTATTTTTTCCCGGGTGAAAAAAAGTACATTGTGCTTTTGCGCTTGCTATTTTTGATGCTCTCATCCAACGCGATTGACCGGTAGAACTCTTTTGGTAAGGAAGCTAGTCAACATATTAAAATTGATCATTTGGCCAATTCCTGTTCACTTGCAACCCAGTAACCAGTGTTCCCCGAATTGGCTTTGAGCAACCTGTTCGAAACCTGTTCGTATGGCTGGGATAGAGGTTTGAGCTGGCCAGAAGAGTAGACAGCCTCAAAATCACGAACATTAATAATCCGACCGATTAAGAAATCTCAATAAAGAGTAACCAGTCGATGGTGTTAAACGTCCCCTGTCCAAACATCTGTGCGAAAATTTCACACGGATATGATGGGGCTTGCCCGTCTGAAAACGGAAATCGATGTATTTCCCGACGGGAAGTAACTATTCTGCGGCATTGCTTATTTTTACAGTCACTTCATTTAGCCCATTACTAGGACAATAATATGCTAATCTGCATAGCAGTGAACGCATCCAGTCTAGTCCAGGATACATATCTTCTGAATGCTTTCGAAATCCGAATCCCCCGTATCTCACCAGTGTCCATCGGACTTGTGTTCGTGTGATCTTGTGTTTGAATCCCACGTTTAAGCTCGTCTTGATCAGTTGCTCAGTCCCATTCACTTGTACATGTCGCCTCACTATTCACTATTCACATATAAAAACTTCTGTCATGACTTCTCAATACTGTCTGACAGGAATGTAAAATGTCATAGAATTGTCATCCGTCAGGTATTCGTGTGATAGTGGGAGAGACAAGAGAAGCTTACAAAGAATGGTATGGCTAGATGAACCTATCAACCTGTCACCCGTCTAGCGTGTGATGCGGTACCGACTGAGTCTAAGATAGGTGCATCGCCCAAGACGGCACATGATCAAAACATACGACACAAATCAAAATGCAGCTCAGATGACTTCCCCGGAAATCAAAATAGTTCTATCTGAGCCGTGGGATTCTCCCACGTGACGGTGTAGATATGC